>WNGS01004374.1:6522669-6562669 GCA_020271785.1 Procambarus virginalis
AACTTCTTATGTCAGCTGATCTTAACAGAAATGTCATTAAACAGCATCAATAATAAATACATTGTAATGCATAACAAATTAACAAATTTATTTATTAAAATAATCTTAAAAAGCATACAAAGCTGAAATTATTTGTAGAATTTGACATTACTCAATCAAGAAAAACATTTTAAGACAAACAAAATAGTCATTCATAGAGAAACAAAACAGAAAAGGAAGAATAAGAAAGAGATTGAGGGATGAACGAAAGTGAGGGAAGATACTAACATGAGATTATACCCCGAGTAAACTAATATCTAATCTAGTTGCTTAACAGCAAAAAAATTCATCAGGATGTTGTGAACAATTTTGTTGTTATTGTTATGCATGTTCAATCCACAGCTTATAAATCCCATTGCAGGTGTAATATATATAACCTGCCAATGTCTTAAAATTCATTGGCAAAGTATAATCAGAATCTAAAAATTTAATTTGAAAAGTATTAGCCCAGTCATTGACAGTTCACTGCTAAAAAAAAAAATGCAGCATTAATAGTAATGAAATGTCCTTTTCTGATGTATCCTTCCAGTGGCTTCCCAAAGCTACTTGCCTAGACTGGTTCAAGCTAAAAGCACCCCACCTTGCCAAATGAATCATAAGTACCTATTGGGAACCAGGACCAGAATCTAGCTCTCTCAATAGAGGCAGTAAAGCCTGAGGATTCAAGAATTCCTGGGTGTTGTATGGTTTTATCAGCCCATCCTCCTAAGGTTTCCCAACATCAAGAAAACAGTAAAATTAATGTAACCTTTCCTAACCTACCAGAGGAGTCAAAACAGAAAACAGGACAGCACATCCCTTTCACGAGTCGCTTTCATTTTCTAGTACGACAATTTTTGGTCTTATGTAATGCATACGAGCAACAAGCGATGTTCTTCGTAGGAGAGGTTGGGTTTCTTATATGCTGATACTTGCCCTTTACATCTCTTGCCTCCTGCCATTTTGAGGCAGCTTCTCTCTATGTTCCTTTTGTTTTCACCCCTGCCATGTCCCACTCTTGGTTCTGTAGCAGCAGTGGCTTTGTAAGTTTGCCATCGGCTTGCTGCTGTTGGATGCATCGAGTTCTTGTGGGACTGTAATATTTTCAGCGGCTGCTGCGGAGGAGGGGGGTTTAGATGCACTGTTTCCTGTAAATGGCTGAGACAGAGATTATGCTTTAGTAGTTTGCTACCCCTGGTGTGGGTATATTTCCATTAAGCTCACTTGGCATTCGGTTGGCAATGGTATTTTTGCTTCCCTTCAGCAGTGTTCTCGGTGCTGGCTTTTTGGGGGTTCACAGACTCGTGGTCTGTGAACCTTGTGGTCACATTATCAATGTGCCACAGGACCCTATGAGGATGAATAAATATAAAAATAACATGCAGCAAATCCATAATATGATATGGATAATCTGCTTAATATTTTTGTTGTCCTTTTCATATTGTAATCAAGCATTTCCAAAAGAAAAACTTTTATGAAAATTGTATAAAATGGTCAACTGTATTACAGTTCATCTTACTGAAGTCGTTGGCACACATAATACATTTACTTCTTTAACAAAACATTTATCCTCCATATTAAATTTAATACATAGCTATGTAATAAATTATGATTACCGTATGGTTGGTTAGAATATTCACTCAAAAGCTACGCCCCTGGGTTCAGTATTCCAGCTTCTAGTCTTGATTATCACTTACCAGTTACTGAACCTTCTCATGATTTCACCCCTTTGAACCTGAACAATATCAGTCTAGCCCATGCAGGATAAGGTCACAGATTTGCCTTGGAAAAATGATATATTGCATAAGCTTTAAACATTCCTTATTGTGTCTGCATACCCTGGTCATGTCTCAAGCCAATCTATCCATTGTAGATTATTGCAACAGGATAAACTAAGCCAATGGTATTTACTTTATTAATCAATCTAAATATTCATGTTAGGTCATTATTAAAACTCATACCAGTATAATCCCTTAATAGTAATTTATATACTTTAAATATTGTTACAAAGCTTCCGATATGAATATATATAGATTCAGAAGGTCAATACCTCATTACTTTGTAATAAACAGAACAGATAAAAATATGTATTGCCTGACTACTAAGTAAGTGAAGGTGACAACACACGATGCTCAAACATTACCTGTGTCTGCCATGCAGGTGAGTGAGAGAAGAACATGAGTTGGTATGTCTTCATCCTCAGCAAATTTATCAAGGTACTCACACAAGACATCTACCAGCTCAGCTTCCATAGACTGATCCTGTCAAAAATATTAAATAAATAAACTCTGATATTCATTTTGTTTTCAAAATATGCAAACAAAATGTATAGTATATCCATAATGCATAGATGCCTATGTTATAGGATCAAGGATAATGAATAGATCCTTTATTCCTTTATCATCACCACACCCAACTTCTCACTGATGTGGTAATGCATCATCCCAGAGAACAATGAACAATGTAACACAAGAAATTATTTATTATATACCACTCACACTATAAAGTATCAAGAGATAAACAAGCAATTCAACACTATGGCAAGCCACTCCTACACAAGACCAGGTGTACAATGCTTCTCCTAAATTTTCATATACAGAACAAAAAAATATATTAACTTCCTTCTTACAAACCACTTCCAACCAGCACTGTCCTTTACTATATTCTGTGCATAACTCCTCTATAATATTCATATAATGAAAACTTATTACGTTTTAAAACAGGCACAAGGAAGCTTTTTTTAGTAAGAATGAAAGTGAGAAAATTTAAGTAATTGTTAACTAACCTGGACTGTATCATAGGAGTTCAGAAGATTCAGAAGGAAGCCTGTGGCTACGAGGCGCAGTTGGTGATCATCGGCAGTATTGGGAAGGTTCGCTGCACGCTGAAGGAGACTAAGTAATTGACTTGCACCACCAGATTCCATTACACTGACACGGCCACCATCTGGAAGGAACACTGTAGTCAAGGAAATATTTTAACAAATTATTAGATCAAATTTAAAACCATCACTTGGTACCTCTGTATTGCTAGTCCCTTCATATAAATGAAATAAAAATTGTGCACCGATAAATTCATGCTGCCAAAATTTGTAAAACTATCCTTTCCTTGTATCAGCAGTTACATTAGCAATACTCCCCATCATGCATATCAGCAAGTTATCTATTGGAAAATGGTAATAAACCTAAAAATAAAGCATTCCTACTAGAGTGCAGCTGTGAACAACATATCTATGTTTTATAGAATAGCCACCAGAGTGGTAGGAAAGAATATCCCTTCAACAAGCAACAAACATAGGCTGAAAAGACATTTCCATAAATTGCCACAAGGGCAAACAGTTAATCAAATGTGGCTAAGATTCTTTAGGTACAATAATGTTTAGGTTAAGAGTTGCATTTCTATGAAGGCCCTCTCAACTACCCAAGATACATGCTATAGTACATGGTTTAATAATTTTATGAGCACCTACAGAAGATCTGAATTTGGCTGATTCAATTGAGCCAAGGAAGTCTGGGAATCTAGGATCATCACAGTACCTGAGAAAAAACAGAAAGGCAAGAGTGCACTAGAACAAACAAATGCATGGAAAACATTGGCAACATGTTTTCCATGCATGTTGTCATGTCATTCACTGTCCCCAACTATGTTAGGGACAGTGAATTATGTAAGCAATCTTTACTTGAGTTGAACTACTAGTCTGTTACTCATGCACATTACCAGGTGGCAGCACCAGCCACTAGTGGTCTTCTGATGCCACGCCCACTCATTCTCGCACTTTGTGTCCTGTTGACAAGAGCCTCTTTTGCTGGCATTTTTTAAGAGTCGATTTATCATCCACCCCTTTGTTAAATATCTCCAGTGTTCTTAAAATGGCCACCACATTCACCTCTGGAATCTGTGGTGTTTAAAGTGTGTTCTTTCCTTTCTTTCTTTCTTTTTGTTTTTGGGAGTCTGTCTTCTCTGAACTTATTTCTGAAAGTACAGTAGTCTTTTTGTTGGTTCTTGCTTAGTTTTTCTTTTTTTTCATCCAGACTTTCCATTTTTTAATTTTCTAAATTCTGCATCTTTTGTGGTGGATAACGAGTTTGGCCTTCTGGAGGGAGTTCATGGTGACTGATGCTTGATTTGTTCAACTTGAGGTACACTACACACTGTCTTATGATGGTTCTCTGTCGCTAATTGCATGCCACGCAGGATTTTCATGTGAAAATGCTTTTGGCTGACCTTGTGTCCCTCTTCCCTTAATACATGGTACAGTTGTCTTGGGCAGTCTGGCATGTGGCCAAGTCAGTTGCCTGCCTTTCCTCATGTGCATGATGTTCACAAATCTGAAGCTCTTTTAGCTTTTCTTGGAAACATGTCTCTCTAATATTCAGCCTTGTAGGTTTTAGCGCTCAAATTAAGAGTTAGAGGCTTTGTATTTAGTCAACATTCCTCGCCAGTGTCGAGCCTGTGTTGTGTTGGGTTGGTTGACCCAGGGTCGATACCTTATGTGTGGTATCTGTTTCTCCTCCCCTCCTCACAGTAAGCCTGGGTAGATTCTTCCTTTATCGAGTACAGTATTGGGTTCTATCTCCATGTTGAGTTAACTTGAGGAGATAACGTGGGGGAACTTTCCCCAAAAATCCAGTGTTGAATGTAATAAAATGCCTTTCTTATGGGTCCTAAATAGCTCCCCCATCACCATCCTTACCCTTATTACATGATTTTCAGGAATAGTACATTTGGGCAATGCAAAATTGAGTGGGGTGGTGACCCTAGACTACTGGTGGTGTGTATGAGTGATGAACCAGTCATTTGACTCTGGCAATGATTGTTTACAAATTTAGAGACGGCATTGTCAATATTTACCATGCAGTTGCCTATTATGGAGCATTCTGGCTTTCTGGTGGGGGGTTTCTCTTGGGTACTGTGGTGATCTTAGATCCTCAGATTTGCCTCCCTCAATTGAAGGGGCCAGATTCTGGTCCTGGTCTCTTGTAGGTGCTTGTGAATGAATGGAGTCTAGTGTAGGTCTTAATTATGTCACCTAGCCAGATGGTTAGCCTGTGGAACTACTGAGGGACCCACCAGAAAGAAGTATTTCATTACATTCAATACTGGATTTTGTTCATACTAAATATTTTCACTGATGATAAAATACATTATATTGCACTTAGTAAATAACATTACTGACATATTAAAAAGATTTTTCTTGTTTTGTTTTATCTTTACATTTTCCAATTAAATTTATATACAGTATTTAAGTTGTTTGCATTGAAAGCATCATAACCATCATAACCAAATTTCATTTTGATGCACCGGCAATGTAAATGTATCTACTACTGTGCACTGTTGTATAATGAAATTGTTCAAGTCACCTAATAAACAACACTTTTAGAGTGAGCATGTGAGACTATGGTTATCTTGATCTTGCCTGTGAGAGTAAGTCAGAGAAAGTAACAATAAGAGATTGAGAGCAAGGTTGGGTGTATATGTGTGTACCACCTCTGGTAACACTGTTAGGATCCCCAACCTTGGAGAAGAAAAAGAAAATGCATCCAAGAAAACCTTAGTTTTCCCTAGATATTTTTGTATTATTTTCTTCTGCAACCCACATTTTTCAATTAACAATTTCTTAATTTAATTAGTAAAACTGTGTTACAGCTTACAAGATAAACACACACATCACCCTATTATTCATTCTACTACTGTATATGCAAAATACTTTAGATGCTGTATATACATCTATATATATCTATGCATCATATCTATATCTATGCAATAATATACTAGCAAGAAGATTTTTGTTTTAATATTTACAAAGCACAACTGTCAAAGTGAAATTGAAACTTGTTAAACAAGTGTTCTTAAAGAACATGAATACAATACAATACTAAGTCAAATGTTTCAGAACTAAGAATTACTACAACCACTCCTTCCCAAATACCACTATCAACACAATGCCATTTAATAGCACCAACTTCAATTTGTCAAGCTTCCTTACACTAAACCCAAGACATTACAGGTCTTTTCATCATGTATGTTCTGAGTACTGTACATGCACTGGGGCAGGTAGTTAAAATATGGGAAAAAGCTGCAGGTACTGAGAAGGTTATGAAATGTAGCAGAGGAAAAGAAATGAACGAGTAGAAAATTTCTCAATAGAATATTGTAAAGTTTTACTTTGCCTGGAGGAGGACAGACATGGTGAATGAAACATGGATTAAATTATGAACGGCACACATCTGGATTCGAGACCTGGCCATGGAAGACTGATTGAGCACCAATCCTGAATTGTCTGCCTTGGTCACTCAGCAGTAATTAGGAAGGTGGTTGTAAACAAACTGATGGGTTGTGTTCCAGAGAAATAAAGTAAGGTAAGACTTAATATAATATATAAGAAGAGAAAGCACTAAACCTGCTAACAGAAAATCAAAAGTCATCAACTTTTATGTCCACCTGTGTAAAAAGTGGTAGGGAATAAGGCTAGATGATATCAGTTTGTTAAAAGGCGTGAATGTTTGATATTTGTCTTAAATTTTAATGGCGACTCATAAGAAGTGCTCTATCCCTAGATGTATAAAGCAGACGAGTACTGCTGCAGTGCTGTGCATTTCTGCTGGAGTGCGAGTAGTGATTCCTTGTGATACTAAAGTATAAAATCCTATACAGTACTAGTATTGCTCTTATTCTTTCAGACTGATGGCTGCCCACATGATGAGAGTAATAACTGATAATGAGTAATAATAATAATGACCAATTAACTTTACTGTTACAGCAAACAGTGATTAGTTTATTGTACACCTCATGCTCATCTCAAAAGCAGTAGCACAAAGGAGTTACAGAGGGTACGAAAGGTTTTAATCAGACTCGCGAATAGTGTCCAATACCAATTTTAAAATGTTCATGTGATCTTTGTATATTACAACAATGTCAGTGATGAATACTGAGAATTTATTTATACTACTAGAGCAGTATAAGCGAAGCGTAGAGCAGACTACTCTACGCTTTTGTAAAGTAGAACTTTGAATACTTAAGTCATTTAGGTAACACTATGGTTATTTCAACAATGGATCTCAGCTATTTAAATATTTACAACTTGTATGTGTAGGAATATCATACTTACTGTTATTTACATACATTATAATTTCTTTGTATAACATTCTGATATGGTATGTTCTACATACCAGAACAAAATATTATAATGCAAGGCTTTCAAGTATTTTATAAATAATAACAAACTTGTGTGCCATATTTTTATCTTTGCAATGTTAATATGAATCTGTATCTAAACAGTTCAGTGTTGACACAATTTAAGATGAAAGCTCTACTTAGAGACTGCTTTTGTCTACACACTTCCATTAATTTGATCTGTTTCCACACAAACTGTAATACAAGTCATACTTGTAGCAAAAGTCATATTCAAGCTGTAACCACCAAATTAGTTTAATGAGCTTGGTTGCTTGCTACATTCATATTTTGCTTGCTGCAATTGTGTTTTGCTTAACACATTGTGATAAAGTCACACAATGTATTTGCTATATCCTATTTGTACTCTTCTGCTCTTTTCAATTCCATCTGATAATTATTTTCTGATGTCAAAGTGTTAGGATTATTTCTTAATACTTAAAATTATGATCAGCATTTTATTTATACTGCTTTATCTCTAATTCCTCCAGATGCTTTTGCTCTACCTGTTTAGTTACTACTATATTTTCCACAATAATCTCTCTCTTGAATACATCCATTCCACATCCAATGAAGATGAGAAACAAAACAATGCTAGTTTATGCAAGTACAAATGCTAAGAATAATTGATAGTTTCCACATACTGCATTAAGAACCTTAGTCAATAAAATACAGTACTCACGAGTATGAACATGTAGACACAATTGAGACTGAATGGGAGGACAGGCTGGAGACAGATTGATGTTACAGAATATTACTGGATACTGAGCATGTTGGTATCAATTTAAGAAATGTGCAATGCTGTGCAGACAGGAATGTTTGAGGGAAAGGAAACATTGAAAAAGCAACCTAGAGGATAGTCTATGAGATAATACAATCAATGCATTTCTGAATGTGTGCAATTTTATTTACAGGCATGCAGAATAGAATGCTAATAGTGTGATTATTAAAGATAAAGAAGGAATTTATCCTACTGGCCTACTTTACTTTATCATTGGTCAATTCATCTATGTCTGCATGCTTCATAAAAAATCTTTCAAACATCTATTCACCTACAGCTGTTTGATACAAATACAAACGTAAATAAATTTTGGATACACGAATTTAAATATTATAAAAATGAACAAGGAACAGAGAAAGGGATTAGCAGTGAGAAATGCAAAGCATGGTGCAGCAGACAGTACCATTAAACCTGCATTTGTAAGTGTGCAATGAGGGGCCAGCTGTCCTTAAAACTGTACTGGACCTTCAGGAGCCAAGTCATGCACCAAGCATAGCACACTCTGATGAAGGTCATAGACATAAAACCCACCATGTTCATAGCAAATATTCCCCAGTGCTCGGCAAGCCTGCAGGGCCACCTTGGTGTTGCTGCTTGACATTTTCTCCACTAAGATTGGCACTAGACCACCAGTCACACAACCTAACCGGCAACTTTCAACCTGTGAAAGGCAAAAGTTATATGTACAAACTGTCATGCAAAGTGTTAGTTGTTTTTACACTACAGAACTTGCATAGTATACATACACATAAATGAATATTATCTATATTTAAAATATACAGATACAGTACTATAATATTTATATACTAAACAGTGCCATGAGAGAATCAATGAAGGTAACAAATAGTAGAATACCCCTTCTAATAAGTCCTTATAAGCACAAATTTAATTTTTTCTCAAACCATAAAATAATATTATACATTTATTGTTTTGCTGGTTTGAAGAAATACAACCTAACAAAACTAAGAGTTTATTTTATAATCACAACTAACTATACCTTGGCCAACTCTGCAACTAATTCGGCTCCTTTTGCTTGAGCTTCGAGAGAAGAACTCTGAATGGCTGCCACGGTAAGAGGCAGGATACCTCCGGCTACCAGCTCTTCACATACTGTTGTGCTGTCCTCTGAGAAAAGGCAACAAAATCATGACCAAGAGAATTATAGCATTACAAGTGTATTATTTTCTCCAATTATAATTTTGATTTGAATGTGAAAATGCTCACATTCAGATTTACTAGGCAGTTAACAAAAACTTTAAATTTACTCTTAACTCACTTTCACAGAAGGATGGAAATTCTCAATTAACAACTCAATAACAAAGTTTAATGTGAATAAAACTGGACAATGTAAACTAAATGTAAAATAAATATAAACCTGGACAATGTAAAATAAATGATTGTTTAATATAAAGCTATATTTTTAATACACATACATAAAGAAAATCGCTTGGCTTTGAATGACAACAAGCCTTAGAGGATAAATGGGTTTTATTATGAGTCCTTTTGCACCCTGGAGCCAAGTGGCAAAAGCAAGTTGGTTAGGAGGGGGACCAGAAGGCATGGTAGGATGTGCAGAATACACCCTTTGAAAAACAGAGGTGCAATAGGTACTCTGAGAGAGAACTCTATCAACATCAGAGGCCCGAGACTGTTTAACATGCTCCCACTACACATGAGGCATAACTTGATATAAAAGAACTTGATTAACACCTCCAAGGGATACCCGATCAACCAGGCTGTGATACATGTTAGGCTGCGAGCAGTAGCATCCAACAGCCTGGTTGTCCAGGCTGGCCAGTCCAGCAACCAGAAGGCCTGGTTGGGAAAATTAGACAATATCCCATTGGGAGATAACTAGTGAGTTCTTAGACCTCTGTTGTAGTTGTGAAAAGTCAAAATCTTGATCCTCTAAGAATTGTAAACGAAAATAAATTAAACTGTGATACCTGTTAGAAAACAATTGAAAGTCAATACACATTACAAATATAAACTTGGCACAACTTGTTCGAGACCCAAGTCTGGTACTTGGGCTATTATCTTAAGCTTTGATATTCCCAAGACATAATTAACCACTTTTAAATGCTAAAGACATTATATAGTGGTATTTAAGATACTATATCACCAAGCAAAATAATCTGTAATATATCACTGCATTGACAATTCCAAGAGCTTTTACTCTCACAGACTTTCCCCGAGGCCAAGCTTTTCTGGTTGTTCTTGCCTGAAATATGAACTGTACAACATATAAATATTAGAAACAAACATTATGGGCAATTACTAATGCTGTGACCGTTAGTCACCAAGTCCTAGAAGCTGGTTTACTGCTATCATTTCTTCCTAAAATTACTCACCCAATTCATGAAGTTGGTTGATCAGCTTTTCAAATGGCTCTGGAGTTGGGTTCCCTGACTCCACTCGCATCTTCTCGAGACTAGCAGTCAATTCCTCTACAATAATAACAATATAATAATGTAATCAGAATTAAATTAAAATGGTTGTACATTAATCAAACATTGAACAAAACCACTAACCTCCAATATACAAAAAAATACATTTGGGAACCAATATAAGTTAAATTTTTGTATATAAAATGAAATATAAAACTTGCTAAATGAAGTGAGGTTTTGCTAAAACAAAGATGGAAAGAAAACTGTACAGTATATTATGAGGTTTACCAAGCCAAAAGAACACCTTGATCATTATTACAGCAATGAGTATACCTTTAGGTACCTGTACTTGAGATGTAAATAATAAACATTATAAAATTTTATGCAATTATTTTGATATTTTTCAATATTAGCAGTGTCAGAGCTCAGTCCACCATCATATGGCAAGGTTTTTCATAGGAGCCTGTACACTGTGGAACCTAGACAAGCTTAAGAGTTTTGTTACTCTTATGGCTATGCCTGAATCTAGGCTTCTTTGCTTGCTGGTGATAGGCTGATCAGAGGTTCTGATCAGGCTATTTTCTACTTGCAAGGCCATAATGCCACATTTCTAAAGTACAGTACTGTAAGTAATTAAATATATTTGGGTAAAAAAATAAATGATACACTAGATGAGATGACTCGATAATTCAGATCATTTGGGATGGACCAAAATTGTGTGGAGATCAGTTACCTGATTTTATTACAGTGCATATAAAAATTAAGCAATAAATGATATGAAACATCCTTTTTCTGGTGGGTCCCTTATGTGTCCCGCGCTTAACTTCAGTAATACGAACACATCAGGCCTCTGAGACCCATCTACTGCCTACTGAAAAGTCCAACACCTGTAGTCTTTGCTAGGCCCATCACTTACTCACTATCCAGCAAAGTGGTGGTGGCTTTTCTTTGGAACAATAGTTCTTCCGAGGGCCATTGCACAGATTTTATATACGCGCCACGATTACACTTGTGCTACCCACATTGTGCGTGCCTTAGCATTCCATTTCTCTCCATCTGTGACCAGGGTTGCTATCCCTGGGGTTGGCTAGCATTTCCTTATACATTACTTCATTACATATCTCTGCTCTGAAGGGTTGTGGGCTACGTCCTACATGAGTAGTCGCTTCACTTCTAGGCAATTCATGAGATATATTTTCCCATAGGGTCTGTTGACCGTGGTCGAGGTACTGGGTTTGCTAAACTGATACATTTTCCCTGAACTAAGCACACCTGACTAACAGTGCAAAGGTCCAGTGTCTCATCCCTGCTGGGTTTCTTCTCTGTTATTCATTTCTAGCCAAATTGTTATACTGTAGCTTCCAATTCTAATTCTGCACCAGCCTCTTTGATTTGTATTCTCTTAATGATGGGTTTCAATGTTTTTAAACCATTACTTCTGTATTGCAGCCAACTGGGATCCAGAATCCTATGCCCCACAGATGTGCCATTGGTCAGCTATTAATCTTTGTTTTGTTCATGCTGCCTTCTTCTGTAGCTGCCTTTCGGGCTGCTACAGTACTACCTCGCAAGTTTCTATAGTAGGCTTTATGCCCATCTACAGTGGGTGTTGTGGACCCCAATCCTCCACTGTTTTTTTCTGAATAAGTTTATCTGCATTATTAGAAGAACTCAATTTGGAGAACACACTATTATTATTATCTTTTTTTGTGATACCCTTGGGCTAAATGATTCTGACACCACTGTTAGTTAGATACAGAAATTCTTGTCTTTGGAAGCGAGAAAAAATGGAGGTGTTAAGTCGGCAGACCTCACTCCACAAAAATAGGTTTACCACAAGTCTGATTCTTCCTTAACTTATTCTCCTTTTTCAGTCCATAAGACTCCATGTGGTTACAGTTGTTAAATACCAGGTATCTAAAACTGTCTGGAGCTTTTGACCTGTTCCTTATTCAACAACACCATCATAGAAGCTCTGAAAATACCAACCTTCTTGAAGGTAAAACTACTTCATATCCATGAAAGTTAATGCTACTTCATATCCATTAAAGTTAAGCAACAGTTGGAACAAAAGTGTAGCTGGGCTTAGTGTGTAAAATTCTGTGCTAAAGTAAACTGTCAACACAGCACATGCTTACAATATTTGGAGAAGTGGACGAGACTCTTGTAAGATTTATCTTGTTTCAACTGGATTGCTCCAAGTGGGGCACCAAATTGGAATAATGAAGAACCTTTAGTGAAATACATGAATGATATGTTGATGCTAATTTATATCATGCATTTTGATCAATTCAGCAATCTAACCTAAAAAAAAGTGGATCAAATATTGATAGCTTCATAAATAACACCACTCAGAACTATTTAAAAATTGCTTAATTTCTTTCTATTCCATCTCACAATGAAAATATTCCACAAGTTTTAATGCTAATGGAAATCCATTGAACAAAGGAAAGGAACTACAGTACTTAATTGTTTAAGTGCTGAAAAGTATTACTGTATACGCACACAACAGAATTCCAAACAAACTCCCTGCAAAGACTTTCATGTCTTAAAGAGTAATCAACCACGAGTCGATCTCGAACCCATTGTTGATGTGACGACTTATATTGAATTTTGTAACTAGCTCATCAAGATTGTAACTTGCTTAACTAAATGAATTGTGGGGTTCAGTCCCTGAGCCCATTATGTGCCTCTGTAACCCTTTCCACTACTGCCCACGGGATGGGTATGGGGTGCATAATAAATGAACTAAACTAAACAGCTAAGAATGAAACTACAGAGAAATATACATATATATATAATAAAAAAGGACAGAAGGACTGATGAATGGAAAGACCTACATGTAGTGACAATGAAAATTTAAACTACAAAAATTTTTGGTCAGCACTTTTTTATACTCAACATAGATGACATGTAGGACATAGAATATTACAGTATATACAATACTCATGTTTATTCATTACTTCATGCTGGTGTTTTATTAATGTACAGAATCATTATTATATATTATTATAATAATGCAAGCTGGCAGATAGTGAACTGATAAACTGTCTGGAGTGTCAGTTTTTTTAAAGTTCCAATATGTTAACTCGAGCTAAACCTAGCTAAATTTTATGTATATGAAAATGTAAAATTACAAAAAATATGAAAATGAAAAATTTAAACAAAAGATACATATTTGGTGTAAAGCAAAGCTGCCCTTGAGCTATTCCACTAAAAGGACATTCTTCTCCTAAATGAAAATAAATATTGTCACTTAATTCTCATTTAATGTGCTTCATTTGATATAAAATGTACATTTTACCTTTGCCAAACATTAGCAAATACAAAATATTTGAATTCTTATACTTGACAAGTTTAGCAATGCATTGAAAGACAGTAAAGTGAATTAAGTAATCTTGACATATGTGCTCAATAATATATGCCAAAAGGAATTTAATAGCAGCATATTATTGTTACAGTATTAACCCACAATATAGGAGGGCGAGAGCAGACGACAGCAGCAGCACCTGGCCCTCGGGACTCACCCATAGTGGTGGGTGTTGGGGCGCTCAGTTTCACTGCTGGATCACCGCCAGGCTCGGCCTAACCACTTGCACGCCCTGGGCTCGACTCCTCCTCGTCCTCACCGCTCACTGACAACCAACATGGGCCACTTATGACGAGGCAAATTTCTTTGTCTTTTAAAGGAACGCAACCACGAGCTTGGCGAGTGTGGCTGGACACGCCTCTGTCGCCCCGTCACCTCTGTCACTGACGGTCTTGGCCGCTCCGCCGCCCTCCGCGATCCTCCCAGTGACTCACCCACTGTCCGGACTAAACTATGCCGTCTGCCGACTCTAGATAAGCCATATGACCAGGTATTCAGACCGGTTTAACTGTTTGTCAATGATTGTTTACACGATGGATGGTCCGAGACTGTGGGTGTGGTGGCCCGGGGTGGCCACGGGCGCCAGACGGTATCAGTCTCGGGTGATCCTCCGACAGAACAGGTGACACCATCACAAACAACCTCTGTGTAAAACAAATTTAATAAAAATAAGTCCAAGATCTACCATGTAGAGTGAGAGCACTCGAGTACAAGTTATAAATAAGTTGTATAATTTAATAAAGTAACAAAACTATGTGACAGTAGTTATGGAGGATACCGTTCAAACGAATAGGGTCGGTTTAAACCCAATTCAAAAGGACGTGTATTAAATACTATACAAATTAAAGTTTTTACCAAATTTTTAATTAATATTCGCATATTATGAACTTAAAGTATGAACTCTCTAGGAAAAATAATACACAATTATATTTCGGAATAGATAAATGATTATATATATATATATATATATATATATATATATATATATATATATATATATATATATATATATATATATATATATATATATATATATATATATATATATATATATATGACATACCAAAATACTTAAATAATTGAAACCAAGTCAGTGATGAAGAAGCGTGCAGTGTGTTATCCCGGGGCGTGAGCGTGGACCACATGTAGCTCAGTGGGGGAAAAGCTTGCAAGTGTGAGTCACTCTGTACACCAGTGATCCCTCACTCACTAATGTCAACACCGCGGGGCCGCACCCATGTTGGCTACCCTGTCTCTTGTTGGCCACGCCCATGTTGGCTACCCTGTCTCTTGTTGGCCGCACCCATGTTGGCTACCCTGTCTCTTGTTGGCCACGCCCATGTTGGCTACCCTGTCTCTTGTTGGCCACGCCCATGTTGGCTACCCTGTCTTGTTGGCCACGCCCATGTTGGCTACCCTGTCTCTTGTTGGCTACCCTGTCTCTTGTTGGCCACGCCCATGTTGGCTACCCTGTCTCTTGTTGGCCACGCCCATGTTGGCTACCCTGTCTCTTGTTGGCCACGCCCATGTTGGCTACCCTGTCTCTTGTTGGCCGCACCCATGTTGGCTACCCTGTCTCTTGTTGGCCACGCCCATGTTGGCTACCCTGTCTCTTGTTGGCCGCACCCATGTTGGCTACCCTGTCTCTTGTTGGCCACGCCCATGTTGGCTACCCTGTCTCTTGTTGGCCGCACCCATGTTGGCTACCCTGTCTCCTGTTGGCCACGCCCATGTTGGCTACCCTGTCTCTTGTTGGCCACGCCCATGTTGGCTACCCTGTCTTGTTGGCCACGCCCATGTTGGCTACCCTGTCTCTTGTTGGCCACGCCCATGTTGGCTACCCTGTCTCTTGTTGGCCACGCCCATGTTGGCTACCCTGTCTCTTGTTGGCCTCACCCATGTTGGCTACCCTGTCTCTTGTTGGCCTCACTCGTGTTGGCTACCCTGTCTCTTGTTGGCCTCACTCATGTTGGCTACCCTGTCTCTTGTTGGCCTCACCCATGTTGGCTACCCTGTCTCTTGTTGGCCTCACCCATGTTGGCTACCCTGTCTCTTGTTGGCCTCACTCATGTTGGCTACCCTGTCTCTTGTTGGCCTCACTCATGTTGGCTACCCTGTCTCTTGTTGGCCTCACCCATGTTGGCTACCCTGTCTCTTGTTGGGAACATCTACCATGTTGGCTACCCTGTCTCTTGTTGGCCTCACCCATGTTGGCTACCCTGTCTCTTGTTGGCCTCACTCATGTTGACTACCCTGTCTCTTGTTGGGAACATCTACCATGTTGGCTACCCTGTCTCTTGTTGGCCTCACCCATGTTGGCTACCCTGTCTCTTGTTGGGAACATCTACCATGTTGGCTACCCTGTCTCTTGTTGGCCACACCCATGTTGACTACCCTGTCTCTTTAATAGGAACATCTACCATGTTGGCTATCATCCAAGAATGATAGTACAATATCTATAGCGACTGTGAATGAAATGTACAAAATATGAACTCATTGCACTAGAAAATGGTCGCCTTTTTACTATTAATTTTGTACGGGGTACAAAATGTATCATATATACAGATATCAGTAACTGTCAGATTGTACTTTTCTTTCATATTATTTAACCATCAGACGTTATTAAATATAATAGTAGGTAGTGTTGCATATCCGGAGATTAATAAACAACTCAAAATGAAGGGATATTGATACAAAGCACATGACACTGCAATTTAATATATATTGCAATGAAGCAATATTACTTTATTATTTTAGGGTTTCGGTAGTACAGTCGGGTTCGTTCTCGACTCACAATCGAGAACTTCGGGTTCGAATTCCGTGAGACAGAAATGGTTGGGCGCATTTTTTATCACCTTTGAGATATATACAAATAAAATAAATAAATAAATAAATATGTATATTCAGGAAAGGTACATACATAAAGAGATTTTACATAAGTGGATCGATTTATAGATAGAGCTAGTACATACAATGCCTAAAGCCACTATTACGCAATGCGTTTCGGGCAAGAAAACATTAATATCTAAAACTTAATATTAATTGAGCAAAAAGACAAGAGTTGTTACATTCTTGTACAGCCACTAGTACGCATAGCGTTTCGGGCAGGTCCCTGGAATACGATCCCCTGCCGCGAAGAATCGTTTTTTCATCCAAGTACACTTTTTACTGTTGCATTAAACAGAGGCTACAGTTTTTAGGAATTGCGCCCAGTAAATCCTCTCCGGCCAGGATACGAACCCATGACATAGCGCTCGCGGAACGCCAGGCGAGTGTCTTACCACTACACCACGGAGACTGTAAATGCACCTAATGCACCTGTTCACCTAGCAAGTAGATACCCAGGTCAGCTTGTTGTGAAGTTGCATTCAGGGGTCCGGGGAAGTCAGTAATTCGACCTCGATGGGGGGAGGGAGGTTGACTTCTATATAAGCTTAACGTGTATAATTACACTCTGGCTTCCTGTCCCCCGTCACAATGAATTATTATATGTTGGTATTTTGGCCTGGGATCAAGTACTGGAACCGGTAAGGTTATTCTGTCATGTGCGGGTGTTATGTATTCTAAACTACATAGTGCTAGTTAGTGGCTTGACAAGAATGTAAGAAGTCATTCTTGTACATGTAGCGCTCACGGAACGTCAGGCGAGTGTCTTACCACTGCACCACGGAGACTGGTCAATTACTTAGGCTTAATTGTATCTAGTACCCCCTCCCCCCTTAGATCGAATTACTGACTAAGATCAATAGTTTGCCACAACCCACAACAGTTGCTACTGATGAGTTTCGAGGCATAAGGTGAAAGGAAACGTGCCCAACAATTTGTCTAGTCCGGGGATCGAATCTGGGATACCCGATTGTGATTTTCTAGTTTTTATCTAAATCCTTTTATCCTACTCTAATTCATGATAAGCACTTAGTATTTGTTCACGATCAATGTTTTTAAGATTCTTGTATGTTGTGATCATGTCAACTTAACCTTCTCTTTACCAGCGTCGTGAGGCCATAGTTCCCTCGGTCTGTCCTTGTACCTCAGACTGCTTAAACGTTTAGTTTTATGGCAAACTTCTTCACTTTCTCTTTCTTTGTTGTGTGTTCTTTCGTGTGTATGTGGATTCTATTTGTACCTGCAGGATCGAGGCATTAGCTCTTGAACTCCGCCTTTTTGTTGCTTGTCTAATAAGTAATAATTCTGAAGTCTAATAATTCTAAATGTACTTACTTCTAACCTATTTTTCCCTTCATTCCCATATCTGCTACATATATTAACACTCACACACATCCGAAGCATGCAGCCTAAAGCAGCTGTTCAACTGACAGGTACCTAGTAAACAGATGCATCAGGTGAAAGAAATTACCATTTGTTTCTGGTTCGGCCGAGAATCGAACCCTGGGGCCTTACGACTTCGACCCCGAGCGATGTCTGCTAGGCCGCGTGTAATTGTGTGTGTGTGAAAAAGACAGAGAAATGGGGGAGGAGAGAGAGAGAGAGAGAGAGAGAGAGAGAGAGAGAGAGAGAGAGAGAGAGATGGACATAATATATTTTCTCTCTCTATGTGTAAAGGTAAATCCAGACGGTGTAATGCCATGCATGTGTAATGTTATAGCATCCATCACTATGACTCGATCAATAACCAAAAATTATGTTCTGGAAATAATCGATGTGTTGCTAGGCACTTGCATCCAACGACACTTGAGATCTCTGTGTTAACAGAGTAATGGCTGTCTTTACGAATTCAAACTTTCTTTTCTAACAAATTCAAGAAACACGCTATCAAGTCAAGTATGTTTATTGAATCAAGAAAAAAATACATCTGAAAGGGATAGAGTAACTTAGGCTATTTCTGGCTCCCACGCTATCAATGTCACTGAGGCATATAGTGAGAAAAGCATCACTGGAGATGAGCCGGAGACGTTAGCAAGAGACTGTCTAGACGGTGTAGTAGATGCCAGCGGGTAGGTGGTTATCTTGAGATGATTTCGAGGCTTTTTAGTGTCCCCGCGGCCCGGTCCTCGACCAGGCCTCCACCCCCAGGAAGCAGCCCGTGACAACTGACTAACACCCAGGTACCTATTTTACTGCTAGGTAACAGGGGCATAGGGTGAAAGAAACTCTGCCCAATGTTTCTCGCCGGCGCCTGGGATCGAACCCAGGACCACAGGATCACAAGCCCAGTGTGCTGTCCGCCCGGCCGACCGGCTCGGCCAAGGGAGGGGGGGGGCTGCAGGATTCTTTGATGAGAGGATCCTGGCAACCATGAAGGATATATGAGACTCCTGCTGGGAGGGATTAACACGGCTGTCAAGACCAAGGTGAGCGTGCAGGAGTATGCAGCTCCCCTCAAGCCAGTCACCTCCACCATCCCGCCAGCCAAGCTGGACTATGTTCTGCCTAGTATGATCAGGGCTAGAATGATCCACGCTTGGCCTAGAATGAACAGCGCGCTGGCAGGATGATGAACACACTGCCTATGATGATTAGTGCTGGAATGAACTATACTCTGCTTAGAATGATGAACGTTCTACAAGAGGCGAACAACGCTCTGCCTAGGATGATCAATATGCTCGCAAACACCAGACAAAAATTATTCGATTTCCCCTACGCAGAGAGACATTTTTAAGACGATAGCATTTATATAATTGATTGTTGAAACTCCTGAAGCTGTCTAATCATTACCTTCTGACCCTCTTATAGATCTTGAATTACATCAATATTCTTCTCATTTTTCTCATATGTATTCACAATGGAAGTAATGGGTTCATTGACTTGAATATTTCCATTGCAAATTAAACAGTAAATATCAAAACACGACAAATCATTATGTAAAATGAGGGGACCTTTGATAAGCCGCACGCTTCCTGTCCCCGCCAAGGCTAATAAAGAAATGGTGGCCCTCAGGAAAATTCAAGTAAATTCAGGTAAAAATCTTAAATGTTCAATAATGGTCATGCTAACCTTGCTTATAGATACACAAATATTTTCTTAGCTTTTTAAATACTGTATTCCAAATACTCTAAATGTTTAAATTTAATTAAATTTAAATACCATAACACTAAAGACATTTAAATATTTTGTTAACGTCACAAGACTACCTACTGATGTTGACTAATACTAATGACATAATAATTGTAACTTACAGGCTTAATAGAGGTGTAATTACACTTAACCATTAGGTATAAACCAACAAGTTGTCAACAAGTGTAATTGGGCGTAACTATAGCAACAGATCTTCATAACGTAATATTTAATAAAAATAAATCCAGATGTCGGAGACAGGAAGCATGATGCACTGAGGCTCATCTAGGTCACCCGAGCCCTAATGCAAATACAAAATGCTTATCTTTCCCAGGAAGAAATCCCTCAATTGCCTAACACACGAGGCAGGTGAACAGAGGCATCAGGTGGTAGGAAACGCGACCAACCGTTTACTGGCCAGAGTCCTTCGGTTGTGGGTCGACTATTATGCTCAGATTCGTCTGTACTCATGGTCTTTAAAGCTAGAAGTCTCAAATCTTTCCGGGACCTTCCCACATGAAATAGGAGCTGACGAACTGCAGATTATCTACTGTTTTATTTTTTGTTTTAATGAAAGGTGCGGCTGAGTGGAATCCCAGTCTTATATGGTATGCAGTGGCGAAGCATCGTGTGTTTACTTAAAAATTGTGCGGTATGGTTTTTATGGCTTCATTCTTAACTCATAATCGGGGATCCCAGTTTTATTCCAGGACGGGATGGAAATGGTTGGGCACGTTTCCTTGCCAGAGAAGCCAGGGGCCAACTCTGACAAGAGTTCTATATCCATTCAGCCAGGCTTCCTTCAAAACTGCTCCAATGAAAAAAATGCATAAAACCGTATTTTAAGCATAAACAGTGAATAAAATTTCATATTAACAATTTTGTATAACTTTAATGGGTTAAGGAGGCAGAGTCCAATGTCTCTCGATGACACGTATAATGTCTACATTTATTACCTCTTCTATCTGAATTTACCTGAGGGGCCACTAACACTCTAGTGACTTCGACGAGGACAGGAAGCCGGTGATTTATCAAAAATCCCCCGTTAGTCCTGATGATTTTATCCAGCTGGATAATTAACTGCAGGTTTTTATATTTATTTTTCGGTATGTCGATGATATCCATGGGTGAAAAGCCTCTCCTGTTTTCTGTCCTACATTGTGGCTTGTTGAAGGGAAGGAAACTAGCAGAAGCGCCAAACCATTACGACTATATAGCACTTGGAAAGGATCAGGATTAGCCTACGGGCTATTCATGCTCGTGCCACCTCTTGGGTGGCTTAATCCTCATTAATTAATCAGGTTAAGGATTTGGGATGGGACTGGGAAAAAGGAATGATTCCTACCCACTTGGACGGTCGGGGATTGAACGCAGATCTGCATGAAGCGAGACCGTCGCTATTCCGTCCAGCTTTGTTGAGTTTGAATTAGCTGTTGTCCCTTGCATGCGTTACATATGATCTTTTAAAGAAGTGGAGGGAATATCCTCCAAATTCTTCGGTATTTTAAAATTTTCGACGAGATCAGCCCTGTGGCCCTCAACCGTTCCTAGAAAGAGAATAGACTTTGTTCTGGAATGATTTTTGTCGCCGTGTTGAACTTTCTCCATAGTAGATATATGTCGTGAAGATGCGTACCTCATCAGAGTATACCATATAAGAAAGGGATTCCACATAGTCATACCTTCCCTGCACAAAAACCCAATAATTACAGACGTTAAGTTCTACAATAACACAAAATACGCTAAATAATAAATTTACAAAAAATACGCAGGCAATGAGTCACAATAACGTGGGTAAAGTAAGTTGACCAGACCACACACTAGAAGGTGAAGGAACGACGACGTTTCGGTCCGTCCTGGACCATTCTCAAGTCGATTGTGACTTGACTGTGTCACGTCACAATCGACAAGAAGTCATTCTCAAGTCGATTGTGATTCACAATCGACTTGAGAATGGTCCAGGACGGACCGAAACGTCGTCGTCCCTTCACCTTCTAGTGTGTGGTCTGGTCAACTACAAAAAATACAGTGCATAGGTATAGAATACATGGGAATTAATATAAAAATTTAAATAATAGCATGTATATATTAATATGAAAATAAAAGCAGTAATTTCATGCAGAAATTATGATTGATATAGGCACACTGCGAAAAAACTAATAAATTAATAATGCTAAAATTTTCATGATTTGAAAATATGCACACTGGAGCTGGTTGTTGTTGTTGTTTTAGATTTAACTACTCGGAACTAAAATGTCCATGTAGCAGGGGACATGTGGAATGCGCAATATTTGTGAACGTACTGTGGGCTATACATCCGTTTGGTGACTATACCTATACCGTAGTTTAAAAGAACGAAAGCTGGGATTATATATATATAGGATGATGTTACTTGAAACAGAGCTATTGTTAAGTGCTATACAGAACCTGCATGGCTGCTGCTTGTGCGCTGTTTTCCCGCGGAATACTGGAAGGAGCTTGTCAACAGGAGTTTCGAAAGTTTGAAACGTCAACAGGAGTTGCGATAACCGAGGCGATTATACTCATGTAATGAATATTTTTTGTTCATACTCATGTTCTGGGGATTTACTTTTGAACAGGGGATAGGTTGGACAATTTTTTAATTCATCAGGGAGCGAGTTCCAAAGACTATTTGTTTGCATGGAGTATTTTCAGTATTTAATATACCTGCATTAATATAAATCTATTTTCAATCCCCGTTTACCTTATCATTGGTTTACCTTCAACGTTTTTATTACCGGCACTATTAATTAAAGAAAAACGAGGAGCAATAGTGTTTTGTTGCCGCAAGAGCTAGAGCCGGTGTGTCCGGGTTGCCAGCACACAAGGCCACCCCGGACCCCAGCAGACAGGTCTGGTCTACCTCGTTTAGTGATGCTGAAATCACCCTTACATGCGTCTTCAGGAATCCCAAGATTTTTTTTCCTTATGGTACCACCTCTAGCACCTTATAACGCCACAGAAGTCGTCTCAAAACACAGTATTATTCAAGTTGTCTCCGGTAAGGATTCTCTTCACAATATCTGTATTATATGCTTGTCTTGCTTACAATAAGTTTTCAGTAATTGGTGAGACTGATTCAAGGTAAGAGGTAGATGGCAATAGACATACCGAGAAGTGAAGCCAGTGATGATACAGGAGCTAAAGGAGACGCTACAAGTTTGTCAAGCTACAACAGCTGAACGCGACGCTTACACGTGTCAACTAATCTGATGCACTAAGCTCCACACAAGGTACTTGTAGACTTATTGATAACTTGTCGATAAGTTGGTACAGAATCTACGGGTGCCATTGTAATAATGGATTCGTAATTACAGTGATAAGGGAAGCAGTGGGGGAGCTTGTATGTACTATGGTGGGGATAATAGTGGTGTATGATGGAGATAGTTGTGGTGTATGATGGAGATAGTCGTGGTGTATGATGGAGATAGTTGTGGTGTATGATGGAGATAGTTGTGGTGTATGATAGAGATAGTTGTGGTGTATGATGGAGATAGTTGTGGTGTATGATGGAGATAGTTGTGGTGTATGGAGATAATCGCAGTGTATTGTGGAGATAGTCGTGGTTTATGGTAGAGATAATGATGGCAGACAATATATAAATTCCCTAGTAAAGAATGAACACTGCTAAACGGCGGATGTTGTGCTGATGAGCAAGACTTTTTACATATTTACCTATATAACATATATCTATACTTATAAGAATGTGTGTTGAAACTGGGCATGAACTAATATAATGTTGAAGTGTGTCTTACTGTAGTTCTTATTCACAAAGTTAGAAAATTCGTTGTCATAAACAAGGCTATCGCAGCCTATTCTTGCATTTACTATGTCACACTGGTGGACTTTGTGCTATCAGTGTATAGTACGAAGAGTTTTCTGCGCATCACGACAAGTTTCTTGAAGTAATGCGGTTTTAAAAATAGAGATTGGGATACCCAGATCTATTTCAATTTCCTGCTTGTTGTGTGATTTACGTAAAACAGGAAATGCAGTATTTTACGTGCAGTATTAGCTTCCTTGTGTCATTATGACGGGCAAATTCTTCGCGCCTCCGTGACAGAGGCGAGGCGAATATAGCACCTCAGAAATAAAAGTTCTACCAGCATCCAACTTGGAAGCACACACGAGGAAAATTCCATGACAATTACACAACTCCTAACCGGAAATCTAAAAAATGGTGGTGGTTGTGTGATGTGTGATGGGGGGAGGAACAGTATAGTTGCGTAAGCGGAGGTAGTGATGTGATGGTAGGGGGACGTAGGAGATAGTTGTGTACTCACCTGGTTGTGCTTGTAGGGATTGAACTTCGGCTCTTTGGTCCCGCCTCTCAACTGGTGTACAGGTTCCAGTCTATTGGGCTCTATCATATCTATGCTTGAAACTGTGTATGGAGTCTGCCTCCATATTACTTCCTAATGCATTCCATTTGTTAAATATTCTGACACTAAAAAAGTTCTTTCTAATGTCTCTGGTTGATTTGGGTACTCAGTTTCCACCTGTGTCCCCTAATGTGTGTGCCCCTTGTGTTAAATATTCTTTCTCAGGAATTGATAGGGTAGATAATCTTGTATGTGGTGATCATGTCTCTCCTAACTCATCCGTCTTCCAGCGACATGAGGTTTAGTTCCCGTAGTCTCTCCTCGTAGCTCATACCCCTCAGCTTGGGTACTAGTCTGGTGGCAAACCTCTGAATCCTCANATATATAATATATATATATATATATATACACGGGCAGACCAATACGGCAGCCATGGTCTCATCTGTCGTAAGACACAGGGAAAGATTGCAAGACACGAGGCAGTCAATGACATCATCAAGAGAAGTTTGGCTACAGCTGGGTGTCCAGCACAAAGGGAACCCCAGTTGTGCAGACCTGACAACAGCCAAAAACGCCCAGATGGAGTCACCCTGCAGCCATGGAGGGAAGGTAAACAGGTCGTATGGGATTACACCTGTGCATCTACATTGGCTGATACCTATTTACGTTACAGCTCAGCGGAGGGAGGTGGGGCAGCCACCTTCAGGGAGACCCAGAAAATCCACAAGTACAGAGACCTAGAACGTTGTTACAGGTTCGTGCCGATAGGCTCAGAGACTCTGGGCGCCTGGGCTAAATGTGCACTCAAGTTTTTAAAGGAGGTTGGTGAGGAACTCATTGGGAAAACTAGAGACCCACGAGCAGCCAGTTTCCTGTTCCAGCGCCTCAGTGTCGCAGTGCAGAGGGGAAATGCGTGCTGTATCCTGGGTACGCACCCAACCTCCGAGGAGCTGGACGAGGTCTTCGAACGCTGATTGTTTTGTTATATATTTGTGTGTGAGTGTGTGTTCTCTGTAAACTGTAGCATTGCAATAAAATAAAACAAAACATACAAAAAAATAATAGGGGTGGTAGGAGAAGAAAAGAATTAAGTATTCAGTGAGAATCCACAAGATCTTCTCTGAATGCTCTTTGTTTTCTTCTTCGAGGATGTGGGTCCCTGCAATTGCACCAGAGGTGGTACCCCAATATATATATATATATATATATATATATATATATATATATATATATATATATATATATATATATATATATATGAAAACTCACACCCCAGAAGTGACTCGAACCCATACTCCCAGGAGCATACATATTCGCATATAGTCCTGGGACCATTCAGGCTTGTTCGCATATATATATATATATATATATATATATATATATATATATATATATATATATATTAAGAACGTTAAGAGTGGTAACCGGTGGTGCCCGGGACAGTCTGTCTTTCTCCCACCCCACTTCTCCCATCTCCCCTTTGACCCCCCTTGTTCCCCCTTTTCTTCCTTATTATTATTAACATCTTTATTGACAAAATTAATTACAATTTTGCCTAATCTGAGGATTTTGATAGTCTGATTAAAGTGAGGATAATGCTAGTATTCACTGTCACGCAGGACAGAGGGTCATACATAAGACAATAGGTCTAAACTGTAGGCTGAAGCACATATATATCATGGTTACAATCAATGTTTTAATATATGGATATGTGAAAACAAGTTTCTACTGTGCACTGCCACACAAGGGCAGGGATGGGTTCATAGGTGATGCAGCTTAGAAGTAATATACATAAAAATTGTTCTTCATTCTTAAAATGGACAAGCAAATTTGGGTAAATTGTTAGGATGTCGTCCAGAACACCTGAGTCAATAAAATAGTTACACAGTTGGTGGTACAAGAGGCCAGGAGGTCTAAAGTCCTTTACGGTTTCACATTCATCAATGTAGTGTTCTAGTGAATGCATTAAAGGTTTATCACAGAGTTTACAATCTGAGTATTCTGATAGTAAACACTTCCTTACTTCCCCGCTGGTAATCTCAAACTCTTCCAGTGGTTCCTGGTTAGCTATTCCCTCTCTTATCTCTGGGATTTCTCCTTGCTCTAAGGTGAAGACCTCTTGTGTGTGTGTGGTGTGTGTGTGTGTGTGTGTGTGTGTGGTGTGTGTGTGTGTGTGTGTGTGTGTTGTGTGTGTGTGTGTGTCAGTTTCTAGAGCTCTCAAGGTTTTCATTGATAGTAAATGTTCTTGTTCAAAGTGAATGGTGTGAAGACAACACTGTTGCTGCCGAGACCGTCACCTGTCATCCTTGAGGACGGTACAGGTATCGTTGTTAAACGTCTCAGAAACTGCAACCTATATTGTTGAATATGAAACCGTAAAAGATTTTAGACCTTCTGGCCTATTGTACAACTAACCGTATAACTATTTCATTGAATCTGGTGTACTTGAAGACATCCTAACAATTTATCCTCAATTTGTTTGTCCATCTTAAAGAATGAAGAACAATTTTATTTATGTTATTATTTTTAAGCTGCATCACTTACGAACCCGTCCCTGCCCTTGTGTGGCAGTGCACAATAGAAAGTTGTATTTACATATTCGTACACTGAAACATTGATTGTAACCATGATATATATATGCTTCAGTCTACAGTTCAGACCTATTGTCTTGTGTATGACCCTCTGTCCTGTGTGATAGTGATTACCAGCATTATCCAAACCACGTTCTATTGCATATGAGGTTTCTACTGACATGTAACACCAAACCAAGCCTTGATCTAGGGTGTTGAAGGACCTAACAATTTATCATAGAAAGTTTCAGACTGGGAAGGGTTGGTCTACTTACCTAAGAGGAGGAGCTTAACATCTTTAGCTGCTTCATTTGAGTCTTCCTTCATTTTCCTCACTATCGCCCTGTGCCTTTCTTGTGCTTCCCAGTCCTCGGCCTACATTTTGCACCCCATTTCTATTCCCACTTCTTATCTTTATTCCCTTCAATGTAAACGCTAAGCGAGACAAATCTGAGGCCGTGGCGGCGTAGTACTACTGGCGGACTGTTGATGTGATCGTGGAGCTGCAGCGGATAGACTCGAAACAAAATAATGCCCCTTTATTCTCGTATTCGCGTGAATTGCCGTCAGATAACTAGGCAACACTTTCTCTTATATTTCCTCAGCAGCATCACCTTCATAAGACGTACCCACAGCCAAGACCACCGCTGCGCCCCCTGACACACACTACCGGTATTCCCCCTTCAGCGTGACACTGGCGCCAGGCCCCCAAGGTCAATCCTCACCACTCGCCGTCCTGGAGCAAACTGCTTGCCCCTCTCCCTTCACCCGCCCCTCTTCCCTTACTCATCTCCCTGGGGGTGAGAGTGGGAATGGGGGCGGAAGGCTCCGTGTGGGAGAGTAGTTAAGAAGTGAGGAGGAAGCGAAGGTTGGGGAGACATCTCCCGTCACGCAGGGTGCAGTCGCACCTCCACAGATCTCTAGTATCATATAATGATACTGGTAATGGCTCAAAAGAGCCACCACTTACGGGCTATTCATGCCTGTGCCACCTTTTGGGTGGCTTAATCTTCATCAATCAATCATCAGCGAGGGTAACAGTGATGCATATGGAAGGGACGAGTTAAGGAAGCAGAGTGTTGGAGGAACTGAATGGAATAATAGAAGCAAGGAGGGTACCGATTTAAAGCAGTTGCGGAAAAGCTTAAGTTATAGATAACTTCAAGATAGGTAATGGGTGATAAGAAACGGTGTGCGAAGATGAGGCGATCAGTGGGTGCTTCAGAAACGAAAAATGCTTAGCAAATATATCCAAATGTGCCTCAAGAAATATCTTGTGAATAATACTAGCATCCATAATCTGACNAACCGAAGAGCCCTTAGATTCCTACGAAATAATTGATTGTTTCACATTGTATCTATGTTCTGAGAAATAATGAACATACGATAAATTATTTATAGGCTTTCCGTAAACACTAAACTTTAGTGTAAATTTTCCCTGCGAATAAGTATATATAAATATTGCCCTTTTTAACGCACAATGCTTAAATTTGCATACGACATGTCTCCTTAGTAACATCTTTAATAAATCAATAACGTTTTCCTATAAAAATTATCCATGAAAATTTCGCTGGGTATGTTATGTCTAAGGCATATCCCTAGTCCATAGGAAGGTGTTATAGGAATCAAATTCATTGAGTTTCACTGAGCTCGAAATGGCAGAAAACACATTATTGCCATTATTATATATTTATTCCATTTAATATTTAATAGCGACATTATTAAAACACATTATAATATAATTTCAGGAGGATGGGTTGATTTGCATATAACAATAAACAGTAAAATTTTGTAAGAACTGTAATATATTACATGAAGATCATAATAGGATTACGTTAACTTTGGAAAGAACGATTGTAGTAGAGAATGAAATGTCAAATATAACTAGGCTTGTGTTTACTCTGCAAATCATAAAGCGCATTTATGGGGAATAAATAACAACAGATAATATTCTTCAAAATATATATTTTTACAATTTTATGGTATCAAATTGGGATGACAGAATATAGGCGCGCCTAAAACTTCTAAGGCCACACTGATAACGCTATCTGCTGACCATAACTATTTTTCCACCACTGAGAAAACAACTTACGTATTCAAATTTTGCTGAAATCCTGTTATCGATTCGTTTCAATTCAGAATAAAATAAATAAATAAATAAGAACTTTATGAGCCTCAATTACGCTTTAGAAGTACTGTTGCAAGAAATTTCCCTCCACACGGGAAGTCAACCTCTCTCCTGAATGAAGTGCGTGCGCAGTGATAATTCTGAATCCTAGTTT
Source organism: Procambarus virginalis (assembly GCA_020271785.1). Taxonomy (NCBI): domain Eukaryota; kingdom Metazoa; phylum Arthropoda; class Malacostraca; order Decapoda; family Cambaridae; genus Procambarus; species Procambarus virginalis. The sequence continues at coordinate 6,551,606 of WNGS01004374.1, forward strand.
GATTGTTTCATATTTTATTACCAATTTCTTCATTGAATTTGCAGCATCAATAGATGCAACTTAAGTGAGTGTTGTGTGAGAGGGGTGTTACATGACCAAGCTGGCTAGTTTGCCCGGAGGCTTATTAAGGCCACAACAATAGCCTACTGAGCAACCAGCAAGAATACTTTAGTCCTGACCATAGTTCAGGACTAAACTTTCAGTATATATATATATATATATATATATATATATATATATATATATATATATATATATATATACCGAAGAGCTGCGTGCTCCTCTCTGCGTGTATATATATATACCCTCACCACACACAAGCTGAGTTCTCTTATAATTTTGCTTTCTGGCTTAACTTGCCCAACGGATTTCTATGGAGTTTTATATATTAAAATTATTGATTATCACATTAAGTCAAAATTATTAACTTAATACTTAATATTAATACTCATTTCATATTAAAATGATAGTTGATGGCTGCATAATGAGCTATTTTCAGTGTTTTATAAGCCAATGATAAATAATATGCAATGATCATTTATTTTATGTTAAAATAAAATTTATAAGGAAATTATTAGTACTTTGGTCGACCCCAAAAAGTTCACGCTTTCTACTACTAAGTATCGGATATCTATACAGTATATAGATAGATCTCTATAAATATAAGCAAGAATGTCTGTTTGTTCGAGGTTGGGGAGCCTTGCAGATGCTTGGGGCTCGCCTCAGCAAGCTCAGCATTCTCTGTATTCACTTGAGCGCAGACGGGAGAGATACATACAAATTTACACATGGAAAATATTAGAGGGGCTGGTCCCAAACCTGCAGACAGAAATAACATCACATGAGACCAGGAGGCATGGCAGGATGTGCAGAATACCCCCGTTGAAGAGCAGAGGTGCAATAGGTACTCAGAGAGAGACTTTATCAACATCAGAGGCCCTAGACTGTTCAACACGCTTCAACTACACTTAATAAGGGGATAACTGGCCGACCCCTCACAGTGTTCAAGAGAGAACTTGATAAACACCCCCCAAGGATACCTGATCAACCAGGCTGTGATTCATACGTCAGGCTGCGAGCAGCCACGTCAAACAACCTGTTTTTTTATTATTATTCATACATTAGGTACATCTCCATTAGTGCAGCTGCCCTAGACTATATGAAGAGGAGTACAGTGTATCAAAAAAGCTAACTAGGGGATGCTAAAAATCCCCATCACACAGGATGGTTAGTCATACAGAGGCATGTAATAAGCAGTCTGCACTGGCAGACTCCGGATGCATTTTTAGGATATCATCAACACAAAAGTGAATAAGGTAGCAGTGGTAATAAAAGTCCCCATCTCACAGGATGGTTAGTCATACAGGGCCATATGTTTAGTAGCCTGCACTGGCAAACTTTGGGTACACTGTGAGGATATCTTCAAGAATACGAGAGTGGATAAAACAACCTGTTTTTTTTTTTATTATTACATTAGGTACATCGGCATTAGTGCAGCTACCCTAGACTATATGAAGTGGAGTACAGTGTGTCAAAAAAGCTAACTAGTTGATGCTAAGAAATCCCCATCACACAGGATGGTTAGTCATACAGAGGCATGTGATAAGCAGTCTGCACTGGCAGACTCCGGATGCATTTTGAGGATATCATCAACACAAGATGAATAAGGTAGTTTTTTTTTTTATTAATACATTAGGTACATCTGCATTTGTGCAGCTACTCTAGACCATTTGAAGGGGGAGTACAGTGTGCCAAAAGCTAGCTACGTGATGCTAAAAAATCCCCATCACACAGGATGGTTAATCATACAGAGGCATGTGATAAGCAGTCTGCACTGGCAGACTCCGGATGCATTTTGAGGATATCATCAACACAAGATTGAATAAGGTAGCAGTGGTAATAAAGGTCCCCATCTCGCAGGATGGTTAGTCATACAGGGCCATATGTTTAGTAGCCTGCACTGGCAAATTTTGGGTACACTGTGAGGATATCTTCAAGAATACGAGAGTGAATAAAGTAATTGCAAAGCTCCAGGTACCTCATGCCAACTGGTCTGAAAGGTCTAATAACTGGGCATTCAGTGATGTAGTGCGGGAGATCGTGCCGTAGTTCCTGCTCACAGAGTTTGCAACTAGAGTGCTCAGGATTGGGAGATCCGTCACCTGCAGCCACCTGCCACAGGTAACGGTAACCCAACCTGATCCTTGCAACCACTGTGTCGCACAGTCTAGTGGACGTTTTGTGCTGCCCATAGATGTAGGTTTCAGATCTGAACAAATCATAGCTTTTTATACTAGTACTTTCAGGTCGTTGGGAGTCAGTAAGTTCTTTCCTATCAGATCTGAATGTTTGGATCAATACAGTTTTGACAGCAGAGATGGGGATACCTAGATCTAAGTCAACTTCAAACTTGTTACACGCTAATTTGGCTGCAATGTCTGTTTCATTATGATGGGTTATATTTATGTGTGAAGGTATCCATACAAAGGAAATTCGAGACCCTTTACTCTGTGCATCAATTAGGTCTTTATAATTGGGAGTATGAGGTTCTTGCTATCGATCTTCCAAGAGAAGTTTTCGATTGCTTGAAGAGCAGACTTTGAATCACAGAATATTATTCCTCCTCCAATGTTTTTTAATGTACTGGTAGCTAAGTGTAATGCTGCTAGTTCTGCTTGTGTGGAGGTCAGCCAGTTGTTTAACCTGACACTGACAGTCTTTGTGCAAATATTATTTCTATAAAACCTACATGCTGCTGCAGTCCGTCCAGTAGAGGATTGGACTGAGCCGTCGGTGTAGACACAGTGCTCGTGAGATCTTAAACCCTCGATGGAGGAGGCAATTGTTTCAAGAGTGACAGCTTTGAGAAGAGCAAGATTCTCATTATCTTTCTTGGTGACAGGTGTGTATGATACTTGAATGGTGGGGTACAGATAAAGAGGAATATCAGAGATAGGTAGATTGCACTTAAAAGGGATGTTAAGTATGAGGAGATTGTAAGCATTGTTCCTCAGCCATTTATCATAAAAGGAGTGAGTTGGTATATCGGCACCGGTCAATAGTGTGTTAACAGCACTAAATAATTTGTCTCTGAGCAATGCAGGAGATGTAGGGTCTCTCATGACTTTAAGGCAAAAGGTGGTGTTGACTTGCATTATTCTCTCTTGTATGGTTGGAAGCTTCAGTTCTTCCCGCATGTTGATGATTCTTGTGCATCTTGGGGCACCAAGAATTATCCTCATGGCCTCATTCTGTACTACTTCAAGTTTCTCCAACACAGAGGAGGGGAAATTAATTAAGTGCAAAGCATTATAATCAACGAGAGATCTAACAAACATCATATAGAATAGTCTAGCAACCTACAGAGTAGATCATTTACAATGTCACTGTTAATACCAACTCCAAGGTATTTGTGCTGCCTACACGTTTCAATGTTCTGGTTGTTGACCTTGAAAGATATAGGGACACGAGTATTCTCTCGGGGATGGAGAACTCTGGATTTAGTTATAGAGATAACAAGACCATATTCAATGCTTTTAGCAGCGAATGAATCAAGTAGAGCTTGCAGTCTAGTTTGGGAATTTGCAACAATGCATATATCATCGGCATAACAAATGACGGCTTCGTCAGGTAGTGTGGGAATACCAATTGTTAATTTATGCATCAGAACATTGAACAGTGTAGGACTTAGCACTCCACCCTGGGGTGTACCCAACTCAAAGCGTGCACAAAGTTTACTTTTGACCCCCTTGAAAAGGACTGAGGCGGCTCTGTTACTCAGGTAACCTCAGGTACTCAGGTACTCAGGTAACCTCAGGTACTCAGGTCAGGTTACTCAGGTAATAAGGTAGTTTGAAGCAGTAAAACAAGAATAAGTCTACGGACGATATAACCAATATTTCAGACTTGAAGTCATACAAATCGCACTGAGGGGAAGGGGGTTAGATGCCAATATTTCTAAAAGATTAGCATAGGAGCCTACCCCAACTGGCTTATGACACTCCCATACCCCACATGCTTCATGTGTGAAAGTTGGCTGTTGAAGGTTGGAGGCATCTGACTTCCAAGCTTGAATATACAGACAGTTTGACAGACATTCTCTCTTATAAATATATAAATAATTTTGCAAATGGAGTTTCCTGCGCATTAAAGTTCATATGTAATTCAAATTTTAAATGATTTTCAATTGCAATATGGTATGTTAAAAAAACTATATTTTACTTAAAGTTTAGTGGTCGTTTAACGTAAAAATGAGACCAGTTTTTGAGCAATGATAACATTTATACACACCAGCTTCCGGATGGTATAAATTTAGCTCACTGCCACAAGCCAGTCCAGCCCGCGCTCTTGGTGTGCCACCACGTGCAAAATAACGGGGTTACTAAGACAGACGAGCCCTAGCCACCCACCTAACCTAACCAACCTACACATAGAAAGCGTTGATATTTGTGAGCCGCTACTTTTAATAGTACTCCTTATTTTGTACGTTGGGGACCACAGCGTACAAAATGAGGCGCATGAAGTGAGAATGGGTTGTCTCGTGGCGGGCAATGGAAACACTGCTATCACGTCACATAAAACATTCCTATCGACAATAGCGAGAGAAAAGTAATCTCATATATAGAGCTTTAACCTTAAAAAATAATTTGCAGGCCTAATGGTCCATGCGAGGCCGTTACTATTCATATTCACCCGCTCTCTCTTTTTTTTTTATACGACCTATGTTTCAAATTTGCCACTGAATTTGTTTCTATGTTACATGGTAATTTGTTTCATATATCTGCAGCCTTATTTCTGAACCAGCTCAACCCTGATTATTTAAACTTATGGTCGAACGCAGCAGTATGCGTTAGACGACCCCAGAAAGTTCACGTTTATCGGATATATGTACAGTATATAGATAATATCTCTCTCTATATCTATAAGCAAGAATGTCTGTGTTTTTGTTCGAAGTTGGGGAGCCATGCGGATGCTTAGCAAACTTTGCAGAATGATTTGTAATTGTATGGTGAATGTCATAGTGTTTGGGATCGACCCCCCCCCCACCACCACCACACTGCCCTCTTGAAGAAAAATTGGTTTCTATTGTGACAACCGGCCGAGCGGACAGCACACTGGACATGTGATCCTGTGGTCCTGGGTTCGATCCCAGGCGTCGGCGAGAAACAATGGGCAGAGTTTCTTTCACCCTATGCCCCTGTTACCTAGCAGTAAAATAGGTACCTGGGTGTTAGCTGTCACGGGCTGCTTCCTGGGGGTGGAGGCCTGGTCGAGGACCGGGCCGCGGGGACACTAAAAAGCCCCGAAATCATCTCAAGATAGCCTACGACGCCAATGGAATCTGAAATGTTGGTTTTATTGTCCATAGAGTGTTTGACCAGACTCTTTTTTGTTTTCAGCGCTGAGTCAACGTTACTCGAGCATGTTTTGCCCACTGGCAGAGAGACAGGAAGGGATGGAGAATGGGAGAGATTCAGGAAAAATGAGAGGGGATATGGCAAGGAGGGATAATGAGAGAATAGAGGAAAGGGAGAAAATGAGACATAAGTACCGCTGGGTACCCCACCGGTACCTAGAGATTAAAAAAGAGAATGTCTGGCTGCATATTTGTCTGTAGAAGTTTGGAATCCAGATGCTTGGGCTTGTCTCACACAACTTTGCATAGTGACTGGTGATTTTATGAAGAAAGGAAAGGGAATTATCAGGGGAAAGCACCAAGCCATTACGACTATATAGCACTGGGAAGGGGTCAGGATAAAGATTTGGGATGGGACGGGGTAAAGGAAGGCTGCCCCACCACTTGGACAGTCGGGGATATATATATATATATATATATATATATATATATATATATATATATATACATATATATATATATATATATATATATATATATATATATATATATACATATATATATATATATATATATATATATATTTATATATATCTCGGATTTTAACATATGTAATATGACAACAACTGTATCGTTCATCAGACAAAGTTTCTTGCTTATTGTATGGACTGACTCGCCGGAATCAATAGCCTAACCGTCACAGGTCGATATCCGTGGCTGGCAACACTCGCACAAGCTCATTGTTTCCGTGTGGTGCTACTGTGTGTGGCCAGGAGCCGCCGGCTTTAGTTAACAGTGGTGGTAGCTTTAATGTTTATATATATATATATATATATATATATATATATATATATATATATATATATATATATATATATATATGGTGACAGTGGAGAAACAGCACAGTATGAGGTCCCTGCGGTATTCTTACTCTAATAATATTGTAAATCAAACTAGATCCTTAACTACTTAACTATAAATAACTATATATATATATTATATATATATATATATATATATATATATAATACTTATACATCTGCAATGTATAAGTATTATTAAAATTAAAATTTTCGTATTTTGGTAAATAAAATTTGTATAATTTAATTTTGTGCACATATAATAACGTCCAAAACAAGTTTTGTCTACTTATAATTTTAAGTATTGGGTGCTCCATAAGTTGAAAAGTTAACTCCAAAGTTCATTTTACAGTTTTATATGGCTGACGTTACGACATGTGTTTCGTCGATCATGTCAACATTTTCAAACGCAGAGTAGAAGTGGATCAAATTCAGCTGGCGAAACCGAATATATAACCGGTAGTGAGGTTATATATTCGTTTGCTCTTGTAGAATATTGTTAACTCGACCATCTGGCAGGTGTCGGTAGGGCTCACGTTTCTATCAATAAGGTCTCCCGGGACTTTTTCCTCCGTTTTGTGAGCTGTGGAAAAGGAGTTCCTGTGGAATATTTTAAAATGAGGGACAGATATTGTGTTGTTGGTCGTTTCGGTAGAGGTAGCATGGCAGTTCAGTTTCCTTTTATTGATCTCCCCGACATATCCGTCAGCGTATACATTATTGACCAGGAGACAGATTTACAAAGCAGTTACGCAAGTACTTACGAACCTGTACATCTTTTCTTACTCTTTGGCAGCTTTGTTTACAATTATTAAACAGTTAATGAGCTCCGAAGCACCAGGAGGCTGTTTATAACAATAACAACAGTTGATTGGGAAGTTTTCATGCTTGTAAACTGTTTAATAAATGTAACCAAAACTTGATTGGGAAGTTTTCATGCTTGTAAACTGTTTAATAAATGTAACCAAAGCCGTCAAAGACTGAGGAAAGATGTACACGTTCGTAAGTACTTGCGTAACTGCTTCGTGAATCTGGCTCCAGAGCCTGGCTTACTCTACCTGCTGCCGCCTGCAGCTGTGTGTGAGGGACGAGGTTGAAACACGCGTCGACAACACTTCAACACAATTCTTCAACACTGTTGAAAAATTGATCCACCATATATTGACAGTTGGTCAACGAGTAGGAACTGCAATAACAAAAAGTAAACCCAACTTTCGGAATAATCAAAGAAAGTTTTGACAGTAAAAGAAAGTAGTTATTCAACTGAACAAGTCTGGCCCGCCTCCATTAGGACTACTGTATCTAAGCACGAAGACCTCACCCTCAAAGGTTCAACGAACAGCGACAAAAATGATCTCAGAACCAAGCCAAGAGCGCCAACGTCGTCCTCTACACGGCATCTACCCATCCAGAGAGGAAACCACTCCCCTCTCCTCCAGGTGCCGCACGCAGAGGGAGTTGTCTCCGGTGTGATCACCACCAGTCCATCTCCTTAAATGTTCCCAGGACCCATTAACCCGGGTTGAACCGGATGACGCGGTTTACCGTGGTGTACTAGGTGGTACAATGGTGTAATAGCTGGTACAATGGTGTACTAGGTGGTACAACGGTGTAATAGCTGGTACAATGGTGTACTAGGTGGTACTATGGTGTACTAGGCGGTACAATGGTGTACTAGGTGGTACAATGGTGTACTTGGTGGTACAATGGTGTACTTGGTGGTACAATGGTGTACTAGATGGTACAATTGTGTACTAGGTGGTACAATGGTGTACTAGGTGGTACAATTGTGTACTAGGTGGTACACAAAAATTAATTCGACCATTTACACATAAATTAAAAACAAACAAGAAATCATTATACAAAATATATATCGAGTTGGTCACCCACTTTGTACTAAAGTCAGAACAAGTGAGAGACAAGACAAGTCTTTGAGAATATCTCCGTTAAATATCGAGTGAACAATTTACAATACATATGTTGTACTGTAAATTGTTTATTTCTGTTGACAATATACGCAAAATGCTCGAATTCATTTGTTTCACAATTTTCTTTAACGATATTTTTATTAATTTGTTCATTGATTCTAGAATGATATAACATTTTCCTAACAATTGTCTGTGTGACAAACATTTCTCACTGTGCTGTCCATTCTTATTATTAATGTTTGATCCAATACATTGAGTTTATTGAACTAATTTTGTTCCCTTTTCTTAACATATTATTATACGATGGTCGGGGTAGGCCTAAGTTAAATGTTTTGAGAAATGTTAGCATTTATAGAGACCCCCCCACACCATGAAAATGGTGTGAGGGGGAGGGTCTTCACATTTTCAAGGATGTGAAATATTTGGTGCGAATCCCCTGGATTTTTTTCGTAACAATCTATTTTCTGAGTATTATTTGTATCAGTGCTTTTTAATCAATTTTATGAAAAAAGAGGGGAATAGGGAGGACAAGGGGGGGCCAAAGGGATGGGGATTGGGGATGAGAGGGTCAAGGAGGAAGATGGGGTGAAATGAGGCAGAGGGGAATGGGTGGAAAGATAGGGAAAGAGACCCAGGTGCATTGTCTGTTCGAGATTAGAGGGGAGAAGAGAGGAGACGGATGGAAGATGGAGTGAGGGAAGAGGGTGGGGACTTGATAGGAAAGAGATGGAGGAAGGGGGAAATGAAGGGGGGGAGGAGAGTGAGTGGGAAAAGAGGGGAAGAGGGGTGGAGTACGAGGTAGGGGAGAGACAGACTACCCCTGGCACCGCCTGGTACCCCTCCTAGTAGGTACATATGTACTACTTATATCATACAGAAATACGACTTTCTAATTAGCAATATGTCACATGAATTTTTAGGCTTAATTTTTCTAAAATAGAAATGAGTTAGAGCATAATTATAATCATTTAGGTTTAAGAAGTATGCCAAATTCTTAGTGATTTGTGAGGTATCATTAGGCGTACTTTCAGTACGGGTTTGGAAGGTAATAAAACCCGTCTTGTACCATAGCTTTGAAAATAGCGTGATAAAAGTAGAATTATATTAGTATTTAATTTATGGCGAACCGGAGTTAGTGGATGAACCAAGTTATCGTTTGATGATGGAGGACAGTGTTCTACACGGTAGTGTTTAAGTAACACCTCTATCAGTGCTAGGGAGAGAAAACATGCATGAATATATGTGATGTCTTAAGAGGTAATAGTGCTAGGCGACGTCTGAAGGACACACACTGAGAGACACTCAAAGATGTCAGAAGGGATAATGAAGTTGTAGATGACGTGTGGGTAAGCTGAAAGACGTGTGTGTGGGGGGGGAGGATATGCACTCCATGCTAAGAGGCGTCTGGCAGACCGCATGCTGCTAAAAGATGGCTAATAGAGGGGAAACCTTCTTGTTTGCATATCATTTGACTTGTCGCTTTTGTCACAGTGTAATGAAATATGCAGAGCACAAACACCGCTGTAATAACACGTCTGAAGTCACTTCATTCACGCCTCCGCTCATTACTCAGTTCACTTCTTCCCTCATTACCTTTCTTGCAAGGGTTTCATGTCCTACTCCTTTCCCTTCCTTCCCGCCCTTACTGTTACTCACTCTTCTTGCTCTCGCATTTTCACACTTCAACTTTTGTTTTCATATTTTTTAACAAGTATAATAATGTTCCTAAGATTGTTTTATTCACTTTCTAACATATCAGTATGTCCTCAAGAGATAATTCGTATTCACGATTTAAAAAAATGGACTTCATTTCCTTCCTCAAAACCTTCATTACCACCCCCAAGACGTGCTTAAATCATTCACTGTTTACGCTCAAAAGAAGTTTCTTTATACTGTATTCCTACTGGCTTAGCACTTTCTTCTGATAATGTCCCTACCTCTAAAAAGGTTAACTTATTCACCATATTTTTATCAAATTTATCGACAGCTTATTTTGTCGATGATTTTAAAGCTTGCGTGTTTGCACACACCTTATATCTTGTCTATTTTATCAGTGCCTCACAACTACCACTTTTAACCTTGGCATACGTAAGCCAGCATATTACTTGAGCATGAAAATGGGTCACATATAAGTGAGTGAATTCATAAATGACTGCTATGAACGTACCTCTTATTGCAACAAGCCTCAGCACACTAGGCGTCACAAGCACACAAACAACCTTTGTTGATCACGCATTGAAAATGCTTCTTCACATCCTTTGATAGCGATGACCCAAGACGTCACTAAGTGCTGACTGGTGCCAGTTGCACACACTGCCACTTTGATAAGAACGAGAATAGGTGGGGGCGTGTTCAGGCACCACCATGTATAATATATAGGATGACGATGAGGGCAAATATCCTAGTATTCTCCAATACTCCTGACACAAAGCTTGATAGCGTGGCTTGCGATCTCACGCCTTTTTACAAGATCGATATTAACTTCTTAGGACGGGTTAGGAAGACTGTTGACTGACTCCAGTCAGCATTTGAGGGGAGCTGTTTGTATTGTGCATCGTGTCAGCACATCACTACTGGGTTCGCGTGTGCTCCCAGCTACATGGGTGTACGTATGGTCCCAGGAAGTCCTAACATTTAGCCCAGACACTCACTAATACAAGTAGGGCTTCGACATGAAGCCTCTTGCAGATTTATCAAAGTAACATTTCCTCGCAAAAACTGTATCTATAACCTGAATACATTCACACTGATTATTTCACGACAAAATGTACAAGTTCGTTTGTATTAACTCATCACAAGACTCGGCCCCCAACCCTTCCCTCCATCCATCCTCCCACTACATCAAAATGCCACTCTCTCCTCACCACACATTCTATATTAAACCCCTTAAACACACTCCCGTTCCACACCAGCTCCTTTG
>WNGS01004374.1:6567669-6585459 GCA_020271785.1 Procambarus virginalis
AGGCCCCATTTAGCTAATAGTTACGTTACTTGAGGACGTTACTGGTAACGTTGTTAAACGTTTCCGGAACTGCAACCTACTGTGAGGGAACGTGCACATACGCCACCTACAACAACACCTCACAGACAAATATTCTAGCTGTGTGAGACCCTCCAGAATGTCTGGACGTGTGGTGTGTGTTCAACAAATAATATTGGCTATCTTATAAGACGCCCTCTAGAAACACATAACTATTTGGTGACTCCTTCGACATACTCTAGAAACAAATAACAACACTTGGAGACGCTTAGTACATACTCTTGAAACAAATAACACTTGGTAACTCCAAAGACATACTTTAGAAACACATACCACTTGGTAACTCTTAGGACATACAGTACTTTAGAAAGAAATAACACTTGGTAACTTCTAGGACATACTCTAGAAACAAATAATACTTGGTGACTCCTGGGATATACTCTAGAAACCCATAACACTTGGTAACTCCTAGGACATATTCTAGATACAACAAAATGGCCACAGCAGTCGTAACATAATATGTAGGCTTATGTGTAGGTAGTGAATGAGATTATCAACCTTAAAACGTACATATTCTTATCACCAGTGACAAACCTTTTTATATCAAATTTAACCCCCATGACATGTGCAACAAATTTAATTCTCAATATCCTAGTAATATTGAAACCACGTTCTATTGCATAGGAGGTTTCTACTCACATGCAACACCCAACCAAGCTTTGATCTAGGGTGTTGAAGGGCCTAACAATTTATCATGTTAGAAAATTTCAGACTGGGAAGGATTGGTCTACTTACCTAAGAGGAGGAGTTTAACATCTTTAGCTGCTTCATTTGCGTCTTCCTTCATTTTCTTCTCTATCTCCCTGTTCCTTATTCGTGCTGCCCTGTCCTCGGCCGACATTGTGCACCCCATTTCTATTTCCCACTTCTTATCTTTATTCCCTTCAATGTAAACGCTAAGCTAGACAAATCTGAGGCCGTGGCGGCGTAGTAGTACTGGCGGACTGTTGATGTGATCGTGGAGCTGCAACGGATAGACTCAAAACAAAACAATGTCCCTTTATCCCCGTATTCGCCGTCAGATAACTAGGCAACACTTTCTCTTATATTTCCTGCAGCAGCATCACCCTCACAAGACGTACCCACAGCCAAGACCACCGCTGCGCCCGCTGACACACACTACCGGTATTCCCTTCAGCGTGACACTGGCGCCAGGCCCCGGGGGTCGATCCTCACCACTCGCCGTCCTGGAGCAAACTGCTTGCCCCTCTCACCCGCCCCTCTTCCCTTACTCATCTCCCTGGGGGTGAGAGTGGGAATGGGGGCGGAGGGCTGCGTGTGGGAGAGTAGTTAAGTAGTGAGGAGGAAGCGAGAGTAACAGAGGTGCATATGGAAGGAACGAGTTAAGGAAGCAGGGTGTTAGAGGAAGTGAATGGAATATATAGAAGCAAGGAGGGAACTGATTTAAAGCAGTTGCGGAAAAGCTTAATTTGTAGATAATGGGTGATAGGAAACGTTGCGCAAAGATCAGTGCGTGCTCCAGAAGGGAAAAGTGCTTAGCATAATTATATCCAAATGTGCCTCAAGAAATATCTTGCGAATAATACTAACATCCATAAGCTGACTTATTGCTTCAAATATTATTTAATGCATGTCAACGCCGCCACAGAACTGAAGTATAATTTAATATAACAGAGATTACGGGTTTCTACGTCTTCTTGATGATACGTTCAGTTTGCAATGGGTTGCTAAATAATGCACTTGTCAACCACAGAAGGTAAAAGATAGCACGTCAACAACAATTACCAGTGTACCTCTCACTTGGCACTCAACTACACATTACACTTTGATCTTAGATGTATACCGAAAAGGGGGTTTCGTGAGGCCCCATTTAGGTAACGGTTACTTTTGGGAATAGAGAAGATCAGATCAGTTATTTAGAAAGTACACAGCTAGAGAAGGATATTGAAATTACTCCCGTGAAATAGGAACCTCCAATACGAAAAAAGATTAAAAGATAATTTTTCTAGAAATGCGAAGGATAGAGGGAAGTCGCCAATAAAGTATACTAACGGATACAAGGGTATAAGAAAGAGAATATTAGTAGCGTGCTAAATATATATGAATACAAAATAGAACTGATTGGTGGCATGTATTGCCAGGTAACAACAGATGTGAGATATATTGATTGTTTCAAGATATCTTTCAAGAGAAACATACGAGTGGTTGTAGTTGGATATACAGAGGAACTGCCCCACATGGCCTTAGCAAATCATCTGCGAATTCCTCTATTCTTGTGGGCTTAGTATGCCAAAAGCCTCATGGCTTGCTGAAAGCCTCATGACTATCACACAGCCAGCCACTTGTCTCGCTCGAAGCACCCGCAGACACAAGCTTGCTCTGTGATCCCCACTACATATTTCCGCACCACTCGAGGTGAAGATAACGATACAATCACAAACTTTCCAAGGACTTAATCCCTGGCATTTACACTGTCATTCATCAGCTGCTCTGCTGGGAACGTGATGGTGATAACGATAGTGATAAGTATAGTGATAGTTATAGTGTTTGTGTTAATGAGAGAATTATTGCACGTGATGGTGATATCCAGTGATGGTGAGTATGGTAGTGATTGTAATGTGATGGCGATGATATATATGATAGGGATGGTGATAATGATAGTGAATGGTGATAACGAAAGTGTTAATGATAATGACGGAAATGTGCTAGTGATGGTGATAATGGTAATGTGATAGTGATGGTGATAAGAATAGTAAAAGTTATGATAATGATTGTGGTGTTATAATAATGACGGTGATAGCGATGGCAGTAATAATGATAGTGATGATAGCAATAATGATAGTGATGATAGTAATAATGATAGTGATGATAGTAATAATCATAAACAACGGCCGATGCAGCAAGTAACGTAAACGACGGAAAGGAACCCAGATAAAGCGATGAACGGAAATAAACAAGAGAGAGAGAGACAATCAGAGGAACTACGAGATCAGGAAACAACCAGACAGCAACGGAATGAGATTAATGGCAAAGAGAAACAGACAAGAGAGTAATAAATAGGAGAGGAGAGAAGGGGAGCGAGGACGGAGGGACCGTAGCTGAGCTGCCAAGAAAACGGGAGGATCATTTGGGGGGGAGGTTAGAAGAAAGATGGTGCCGGATGGCATGGTTTGTATAGCCCAGAACGGGAGGAAATTGATAGCCCCGCACGGGGGGAGGAAGAAAGATAACCCCCAGGCGTGTGAGACTGAAGGGAGGGGGGGGTTAGATACCCCCAGACGGGTGATGGGGGGGAAAGATACCCACCGGACGAGTGAGGGGGATAGATAGCCTCAGTCGGGGATACAGGGACAGCTAGACCCGCACGGGGGTAAGGGAAATGTCCTGGACAGGTGAGTAGGGATACATAGCCCCGGACAATTAAGTTTCCAGGTATCGATGGGTTGCCCAACCTAACCCAACTTAAGCCAACGAAAGCTAATCTAAACCTAACATAATTTAATCCAACATTAACTTAACGTAACCTAGTTATTCACTTTTCTCTGAGGTGAAGGTCTCAACGGAGGGAGATAGGTTAGGTCAGTGCTGGAAGAGATGAGAAATACTGCACTTAATGGACTAAAACTGTGTTGATGATCTGTTGGCTGACAGGGATGCTCATTCATGGGAGATGTGAGAGAAGACGAGATGCAGCATCACCCCGTAAATAAGACACCCACTGAACAAATTAAACCCTTGCCACGATGACCCGTGGCATAGAAAAAACTGGAAAGTACAGGGAAACGCCATGTTGAAAATATATCAGATTTAGATAATTCAACGCCTAAAGTGATACAAAAATCATTATACGGTCATCCATGGGGAAAAATATAGCAAGAGGCAAGTATAAACATAAATATAAAATCTGAATACATATCTATATCTATCCCATAAAATATGAGTTGATATTCCGTATATTTTAAGTATAGAGGAAAGCTCGATCAGGGTTCAACATGTACAGGGCGCACAAGGTTCCAATGATCCATGAGAAAATAAAGATCAGAGCCTAAAGAGTTACCGATTCTTCTGGGTCTATCAATAGTGTAAATGGTTCCATAATTCACGCATTGCATAATCTCCTCCAGTCAGGAGGATCGACACCACTGCCCCGTCCACTCTTGATCAACTAATGCTCACAATGGCCTTTGGTTTAGTTCGTAACCTCGTATTATAAAATAATGTTTAGCTGATTACTATCCTTTCTGATGCTGTAATAACGAGGTCATCAGCGTCGTATACACACTATTCAGAAAACTTTTGCGTTAGCTTTACATTATCGCTTCGACTCCCCATCAGTAAAAAGGCAAACAGGAGGTGAGAAGGCTCTATGGTCCAACGGAGCATATCATAGGGCATATCCCCGGAAGATAGAAAACTCTTATCCATCTATCTGAAGAGATGTTTCACAGCCACACTCAATTGTCGGAGCATGTAACCCTCCCTCTCCCACGTAATCCCCCCTCTGCCATGTATTCCCCATCTCCCACGTAATCACCGTCTACCACGCAATCATTCACTCCCATGCAATCGTCAACTCCCACAGATAAATAATATCCCGAGGAGATTGCAAAATAAATTCGACAATGACATATGATTTAGCTTTTTCCATTTTGGTTTCATATTCAAATCAAAGAAAAATACGTAAGTAATATAATGTAACAGAAACAAAGGAGAAAAATTTATAATTGATGACAAATATCGTTTAAAGGTATAAATGTCTTACCTGTGTTACGATTACAGACCCCTGTGGATTACAGACCCTCAGTGAATTACAGACCCTCAGCGGATTACAGACTCTCAGTGGATTACAGACCCCCAGTGGATTACACAATGCGTCCCCCATACAGTCTTCTCCACACTGACGAAATTAAAAACTATTCCTAGTCCTGTTCGGTACCGGCACTCTCAAAAACACATCAATAACTAGGCTTTACTTTATATATGAACAGCTAGGAACAGAATAGCTAAAAGAAAACCATAACGATTTTACCATATTTATTTATAGACTCGGCGGCAACAATCAAATACAAGCATTTTGCCCCAAGAGTGTAACACTTATATGCGGTGCTTACTATATTAACCTGCAATGTTAAATGGGATTCTTGTACTGTGATTTGTGTATCTGTACTCACTGAATTTGTGCGCCCCTTGAGGGACTTGAAGTAGAGGGGGGGTAGACATAGCCTAAGCTACTCTATCCCCTTGAGATGTATTTCTTTCTTGTCTAAATAAACATTCTTGGACTTGAACGTATCTAATCTATCAACGATTTTTTTTTCTAAATTGTTCAGAGATCGAGTTCCATACTCCATTATTTAGTTCTCATACCCCAAAGGGTATGGACACCCCTTGTTAAGAAACCCATGGTTCTTAACCACAATGTTTTATCAAGTAAGGAAAACCCTGTTGGCAAGCCGTGCGGTGATTACATCTTGATGGGCTAATGGCTTATACTGATCGCCTGTCTGTCTGTTCTCTCCTGTGCGACGATCGGCATTATTTTTCATGTTTTTCTTTCATTATTGGTGTATTATTGTTTACATGAGTTTACACTGTGGTTTACATATCACAGGTCTACTGACATATTTCGTTTTGGTAGTTTGAGAAAATGTGTTCTGTTGCTAGACTTATACCCTAAATAGATAGACACTCCAAAAATCTACCACTTGCGGGCTATTCATGCCCGTGCCACCACTTGGGTGGCTTAATCTTCATCAATCAATCTTACTGACAAAGTCGCCACTACAGACCAGATCGCCCTGACTACTGACCAGGACGACACGACCACAAATAAAGTCGGCACGACCGAAAATAAGATCGGCACGATAAAAAATAAGGTCGGCACGACCAAAAATGAGGTCGGCGCGATCACAAATAAGGTCGGCGCGATCACAAATAAGGTCGGCGCGACCACAGATAAGGTCGGCACGACCACAGACTAAGTCGCCACAGCCATAGATAAGGTCACCACAACCACGGAATAGGTCTCTACGACACCACGTACAAGTCAACGATCGACTTGAGGTCAGCGTAAGGGCACATCTCAAATCGTCCCCTAAGCCTAAAGAGCATCACTAGTGGCTAGTGATGTGGCTAGTAGCATCACAAGTATAGACCAGATGTGCCGTCTGAAGCCGTGACCAAGGTTTAAGGTGGCGGGAAACAAACAATATATTGAGAAAGGTGTAACCAATCCACTAGCCACGCATGCGCATAAGGAAGTAAGGTGTTACCAAATAAAATAGATATCCACCATGATTCTTCGACATAATATGGTGAGTGAAGTTTAAGACGAGGCTAAATTATTTATAATATATTCTTTCAAATGACAAATAATATGTATATTATTTATTATTTGTATTAATTCATGTCTTATTAACTATGATTTGGCTTATAAATTCTGACATGGTTTCCGTGCGTTTACGAATATAATTGATTCACAACAAGAGACCAATCAAGACCATAACCAAAACTACAAATTAGTCGTGGAATATGTTATCATAGTGAGCAAAGCGGAGCAACCACAGACGAAGTGGCTCCATTGTGTAAGGTTGGCTGGGCGCCCAGACACCTCGCAGGCTAGGTTCAGCGAGCAGACCCTGGCTACTGCAGCTCCCTCCTACACCTCACACACCTGCCTCACTCCTCCCTTCCTGTCTCACTCTCTCCCTCTGCCTCACACTCTCCCCCTCTACCTCACTCTTCCCTTCCTGTCTCACTTTCTCCCTCTGCCTCACACTCTCCCTTCTATTTCACTCTTCCCTTCCTGTCTCATTCTCTCCCTCTGCCTCACACTCTCCCTTCTACCTCACTCTTCCCTTCCTGTCTCACTCTCCCTCTCCTGCATTACACTCTCCCTTTCTACCTCACTCTACCCCTCCTGCCTCACTCTCCCTCTCCTGCCTCAATTTCTCCCTCCTGCCTCACACCTCCCTTCCTGTCTCTCCCTCTCCTGCCTCACACTCCCCTCCTACCTCACTCCAATCTCCGGACCAGAGCCCTCGCCACATCCTAGCAAACACAAAACCTTACCACAATGTACCGCAACATTGTCAGGATATTGTGGGACAGTAATGCAGCAACCAGCATAAATGTCAAGGGAGATCTTACTCTTATATTACATTAAGAATAAAGGCAAACTGGTATTCATGAAAACCTTTAGTAAACATATACATTAACCCGCAAGGTAAGCTAGGCTGCTCTGCATTGTACAATATATGCCAAAATAAAAACAATTTAGATCAATGACATTTCTCAACAGCGAATGTCGTATATCAAATATTTCTCATTTGAATCACAAAACATTCCCTTGGTCTAGTTCACTATAATAATGTTCTTATAAGACACCATATACATATATCAAACCCTCATCACGGCCCTTGTGGATTTGTTCATTTGATGTATAACGCTATTGTGATTTGTGTGTGTACCATATACATATAGTTACACTATTTATTTATTTATTTTATTTATTTATATATATACAAGAAGGTACATTGGGTTTGTGAGAATACATAGCATAGTATTTACAATCTTGTAAAGCCACTAGTATACTAGTTGGTGAATCTGGCAGCCTGTCCCTCCCATTCTCTTTCCTTCCCGTTGTCTCTTCATCCTTCACTCCTCTTCAATTTCCACTCCCTGCTTCCGTCCCTTTGCTCTCCCTCTCAAAACATACAAAATACACGTCCACCAAACATGCAATGTAATCTCAAGTTTAGTTTT
This sequence comes from Procambarus virginalis, assembly GCA_020271785.1. Taxonomy (NCBI): domain Eukaryota; kingdom Metazoa; phylum Arthropoda; class Malacostraca; order Decapoda; family Cambaridae; genus Procambarus; species Procambarus virginalis. The sequence continues at coordinate 6,575,473 of WNGS01004374.1, forward strand.
ACTATTTTTATATCGTCTTTATTATTACTATATTTATTTTGTCATTACTGTTATTCAGGACACGACATATCTAGTAAATCAACCTTCAGGCTCAAAACTCCTGGACGTTTCAACAAAATGAAAATTCAATTTGTAGACTTACGTTTGAGACTGCAAATGCGGAGAATCTTCCTCATGTAAGGTGGTTGGGTGAGACAAACTTGCATATTCTAGTTCCTAGTTTGAGTTCCCCAGTTACCTGGCAGTGAATCCTCTATGTAGGGTACACTCAACCGGTCACTGGCAGTGAGATCCTCTATGTAGCGTACACTCAATCTTTTCCCCTGGCAGTGGTCAACATAAACTATATAGAGCCACTTCCTGCCAGTGATCCCTACATATTTCCTCTAAACAAGAATACAAGGTTAAAGTTCGACATTGTCATGGGCGATGTTTCCTTGAGCCAACTACTATAAAGATTCCCAGATACTTATTTAATGCTTGGTAAACGGACACCCCATTTAAAGAAGCGTGTGAGAATCTCTCGTCCAACACTCAGAGCGAACCTCAGACTTCTCGGTTCTGAACCGACTGGATAATAACCACTGCGTTACACTACACTTATGACAGCATTGAATATGAATGTTTTTTTCTTAACTAGTGAGAGTCGATGTCCATAGATAAGGCGAGTTGATGTTGGATCGCACGTTTCGGCACGGTAGAAGCACACACAATATACGCTGGTTACATCCTGCCGAGCACTCCATGTCTGCACCTGACTGAGTCGCCTCGCTCATGTCGTTTGACCAGTGGGATGCATGTAGGGAACAACCCAACTACCCCACCGTAGTTCTGCACCTACAGTGGGTTTTCCTTTGATAGAAGAGACTGCTGTTGTAATAAATATTAATAAAGTTTTAATTTCATGCATGTTTGCAAGATCAATCAGTCTAGTTTGTAATGAACTGAATTTCACCGATAATCTTCGAGTAAATAAAAAATATATTCGAGGGTGTAATTAATATCTATGACCATATAATACCATTTAAACCCGTAATCGTTATTAAATGTTTACAATTTGATTTATACACAATAAATTACTAAAACCTACTTAATCCTTGAAAATTGACTTTCCCACATGACGAAAAATCTTCGTCCCTACTAAATAAACAAACCTAGCTGCTTCAGACAATCAAACCTGCTACAATTAGGGATTGAACCTATATGTAGGCTATACTATTATCTATAGGTTGTATAAAAGGTCGAGTCTGCATATATGCTGGTATCCATAGGCTTTACAATGTAATTTACATATGCAGGCCTATATATCAGTAGCTTTACCTTGTATAAGTAGTGTAACTTACATATGTAGGTCTATACCAATATACATAACTTGTATAAAGGCTGTAAATTGTATATATATGCCTATACCAATATGCATAGTTTGTATATAGAGTGTAACTTGCATATGTATGATTGTATTAGTATACATAGCTTGTATAGTGTAACTTGCATTTTTAGGGCTACAGTATACCAGTATGCATAGGCTGCATATTGAAACTTGTACAGGTAGGCCTATGGTAGTATCCATAGTCTACATAAGGATATGCGACAGTAAAAGTAAAGAAGAAAACTTCTGTTGAGGATAAGCACTACAGGGATCGATGGACCTCTGTGCGTTCTGCCGGCCACATTAAGTTAAAGAATCATTCCTGTTCAGGAGCTCCGGCGTGGCCATAAATACTGTCACTAGCGGTCGATGGCTGCTCACTTCTCACCCCAACACAGTTCCAGGGTTAGACCAACACAGCTCCAGGGCTAGGCCAACACAGTTCCAGGGTTAGACCAACACAGCTCCAGGGCTAGGCCAACACAGCTCCAGGGCTAGGCCAACACAGCTCCAGGGCTAGGCCAACACAGCTCCAGGGCTAGGCCAACACAGCTCCAGGGCTAGGCCAACACAGCTCCAGGGCTAGGCCAACACAGCTCCAGGGCTAGGCCAACACAGCTCCAGGGCTAGGCCAACACAGCTCCAGGGCTAGGCCAACACAGATCTCCAGTTCTAAACTTTTTTTTATCTTTATTTAAGAAAATACAATATAAATCATATATACATAAACAAGTATTGTGGTCGATGAGATAGAGTTGTATTCTATCTCTTTGTATAATTGTATAACGATGAGGTATAACATAGTCGTTACGTTAGCACGAATGTCTCATTAAACGTTGTTGTGGTGTTGAATGAAATTCAAGCAACGTTTATAATTAGAATTTTATTATAGACCTTGGGTTTTTACGATTTTGCCTTGTGAAGAAAATTTAATGGAAAGCTGCCACAATTAAGATATAATAAGAGAATATCATTATAGTCCCCGGTAGTACAGTGGGATTCGTTCTTCCCCAGGATGGGGGGGTTGCATCCTGAGGGGGGATTATTATTCAACCTTGAACGTGAACTCGATATAAGCCTAACATGCATAAAGACACTCTGGCTGCCTGTTCCCAGCCACAATGAATTATTATTTTTATATCAAATTTTACTTACATAGTCTATAAGTTCCAAACAAATCATGTTTACAAGCCAACTAAATAAGCCTAAAATGATATGTTTCAGCGTTAGTGAGAAGCGGCTTTGGCCATTTTATCCAGTTTGCCATCATTTCCCGCGATCAATGACGCTATCTGCACACACTAACCCCTCGCCCCCTCCATCCCCTCTTATCCCTATCAAAAACGTATCCAGGAATCTCTTATTTCCGAAGCGTCCTAAGGTATACCGAGATTAGTCCTGACTGAGAACTTGCTTGAGCACGAACGAAGTCATTGCTGAAGAATTTATGTTGTTGGTATTTCTCAAATAAAGCTGAATTTTCACGAGAACCTCATAAAAACAGACCATAATTTTCTCCGAACACGGCCAGTTGGCGCGCGTACAACCCACAACCCTCGCCTTTCCCTTGCCTCATGGAAGGGCTGGAAGCGGGCCTGGAGGGTCTAGGACTGGACGCAAGTTTGGAATGGCTAAAGGTGGTTCAGGAGGCGAGGCTAGAGGAATATCTGGAGGCGTGGCTGGAAGTAGATCTGGAAGCGAGGTTGAATTAAGGCGTGGCTGGAGGTGGGGCTCTAGGAGGCAGCCAACATTCTGGCCTCCGATTCCTGGTGAACGGTTAAAAAAAGAAGCGTGATTTGTTTCCCCTTAAAATATCAGCTGCGGGAAATTACTTTAATTTCCATCCCCTTAACGTGTCGACATGATTTCATCCTCCTCTTGTTATTTACGAGAAAGTTGCCTTGAAAAAATATATTATTGTAATAATGGTAGCCTACTATTGTTTTCAAGGGTAAACGTTATTTGACATTTGCTTTTTACAGTTTATCTACACCCCAGATATGTAATTATAATATGATAGCTAGTAACACGTACACTGCTGGCACTACAACTCTTATGCGCAACACCGGCCAACAAAAGTCATTCCAGAGCAAAGTCATCTCTCGTATCAGGAACGGTTCAGTGCCACGTACAGGGCTAACAACACTGCAAACCAGGCATGACAGGACGGATCTCATTGAAACTTTTAAATTACTAATCCAGAAAATTTATTCAAAAGGTCAGATGTAACCCAAATAAGGAGCAACGGTTTCAATCTCAACAAACCTCAATGAGGGACTGAGAACAGATGTTTTTTCACCCACAGGGTTATAAACCCATGGAACCGCATACCCGCCGAAGCAGCAAACGCCAAAATTCTGTTAGGTTTTAAAATCCACTTGGAAAGGATCATCAAGCAAATATGGGGGACGTTCGACAAACTGCCGGCTTCCTGTCCGTATGTTTGTATGTTATGCTTTATTTTGACGTATGTTACGAAAACATACATCAAAATAAAGAGCTGGTGACGCCAAATATAGTCGACGATTCAACCGTCGGTTAGGTTAGGTTAGGTTTGGTTTGGTTAAGTTAGGTTAGGTTAGGTTAGGTTATGTTGCTTTTGTTAAAGATTCGCTACCTGAAACAAAAAGTTCCAGGTAACACGGGCTATGGCGAGCCCATAGTAGGTTAGAAAAGGTTAGGTTAGGTCAGCCTAACCTAACATACCATATTTATTCATTACTAACGTATTGCCAGGAAGCTTTGTGAAGCTTGTGTAGCTTGTGGTAATTAGACGGGTATAATATTGGGATAATCTACTCGCTACAGACCCATCGAGGGATCCCACCTCCACCACGTTTCGCGGTAATTGGTCCCACAAATCAACAACCCTGTTACCGAACCAGTATTTACCCAAGTCTTTCCTAAATCTAAACTTAGCCAATTATAAATTGGATAAATATAAGAAATATAAACTTTCCACAATAGTTTGTTGCAGAGCAGTCTAGATCTAGTAGTGGAAGTTTGTTGCAGAGCAGTCTAGATCTGTAGTGGAGCGATCTCGCTCTTTTTGTGCTTTGTGAGTTTAATCCAGATTAAACTGAAGTACTGTACGGTATGGTGAATAATAGATGCAGTGTAAGCCAAGCTAATTAGGGTAAATGCTAACACTTATACTGCACAAAGTACAAATGTTTATAAATACAGTACAGTAACTAAAATCACTTGGCCAGAAACACTCGATACCATCCTAAATATTTGTTTATTTATTTTTTAACCCATAATCCAGAAAATGATAGGACACTAGTTCAGAATGTAGATTGTAGAAAAATACTTACAAATTCAAAATCAATTTATTTGTCATGATATTCTACAAATCGAAAACGATCCATCAACATTTCTATTGCAGTGTTAACTGCTTTTAATAATACTCTCAAGCAAAATAGAAATTTAACAATGGACATGACCCAACATATCCTGTCATAGTGAAACACCATTTGAGCTTCTTATTAGACTTCAGAACAATGGGAAATGCAAGAAAACTTTAATAGGGATGGCTATATCTTCCACTTATGTTCATGTGATTCTTAACTTTTCTTAAGACTTAACTTTGGGAGAGAGAATGATCTGGGTCACAAGCTCAACATAGGTTACATCAAGCTGCACCATTTGGATTTTGTAATCCATGTAACAGCACACAGAATTGAATATCAACATTTGTCATCACTGAATACCAAAAATAAGCAGAGGCAACAAAGTTATATTTTGCAATAATCCTGTAAGATATAAGCAGGAGTTTAATTCTGAATAAATAAATTTAACATTAAGTACACTAAGTTATACTGTACATACAAAAAGATAAATTGAACCATTTAACAATAAACAAATTACCAATAAACTGCTAGAAAACAAAATTTACTATGTAACCCATTTGATGCCAAATGGTTTGATCTAAGTCCTCATTTGCTCCCAAATATGGCATCTGTAACAATTGTCATCAAACTAAATCCAGTCATTAAACTTTATATTTGATAACCACACATCTAAGCTAAATGACAATTGGAAAAATTCATCTTTAAGGCCTATATTGGTTACCTACACCAGCATTCTTCATGGGTACCTTTTCCCTAGCCCAGGAAGCCATATTTCGAAGAAGTATCTTGGATTGTACAAGATTTCCTCATAAACTGTAAGTGTTAGTCACAGTTAATATAAATCATATGTAACTTTCATGTACAGTGCAGTAAAACTGATACATGATAACAGTTTAAAATCCTGTACAGTATATGTAACATTACATTAATTTTGACACACATGCCAATCCATTTATTTTTAAACTATTACTGCAACTTGTATTTCTGATTTGAAACTATTACTAAACTGTGACTGTTAAAATATTTTATGTGCAATAACAGTTAATCAAGTAATGCATTATTAATGCAGCATTCATGCATACCAAATTATACATCCCATATCAGGATCATCCAATAAGTAAACAAATTGTGCCACTGACCAAGTCAGACACACAACACTTACTCGTGTTATAAAAGCAACAAATTTCAATTTAATTATATGCTTTCACAGCTGCATACTTACAAACTTCCATAATGTTTAAATGCACATATCATGCAGGCATTTTTTGACTAATATACAGTACTTCACCTTAAATTTAATTAAACTGATTGAATTACAGTTAAACTGGTAATGTTAACATTGACATTTAGGACAAAATGAAGCTCTTATCCACATAGTATATTCAGAAATAATTTTATTGCACAGTATAACCACAAATTCAATATATAAACTCTTAATAATCCAAATCAACAATTTCACATCCTGTTTACATCATGCAATAAACTTTGCAGCTGGAATGATTAGATTTTGATTAATACAGTATTATTTTTCAGTTAACAAAAATTCAGTAATAAACATTAGTGGATGAAGAGTATTATTTTTCAGTTAAAAAACCAGTAATAATAAACATTAGTGTAAAATAAAATGCTGACATGGAATGCCATAGAAAATGCATAAAAGAACAGCTTAATATCACTAGACATTATAACTTCAAAAAGGTGATAAAATATATTTATTTTCAAATACAGTAGAGAATATCAAGATTATCTTGCTCACTGGGAAATGTCATGGCTTCACTAGAATGATTCAAAGTGTCAGGTTTTCATAAAACTAGTAGTTAGGTTTTACATCAACTTCATCACAGTCTTCCTAATATATGATAATAAATATAGAGATTCTCAACTCTTTAAATCCTAATGGATATACAGTGCATATCTTCATAACCCTAAGGACCTCAGCTGAGGAGCTCTGCAATGGTATGGTAGAACTAGACCACTAAAATCACAAGACTGTTGAAAGTATTCCTGAGACCAACTTACCAATGGCAGCAACACACAAAACATACTAACTAGTACAGTACCTGCTAAATGAAGAATTCTATTAACACTAGTCAAACCAAATTCTCTAAGCATTGACTGTGGATCAATATGCCCAAATTATAACCCAATGAAATCCAAAATAATGTACAGTATATCTGTTCAACCAACTTAGTTTAATGACAGGCTAGTAATGAGCAACCCTTTATGCTTGCTGCCTTATGGTATATTTTCATTACTCAGAAAAAGTATGATCAAATTTATTAAATTAGAACTTTTTTGTTATTTAAAGGTGTGGTATATATTTCTCAGAAATACTTTAATCACATTTGAGGTCACCAACTTGTTCCTAAGAAGATATTGCACAACATAATTATGTAGTAAAGGCCATTAGTTATCTCATATAATAATGCTCAATGGTGTCAACTCCAAATTAAATAAAGTGTAAAACATTAGAAAACTTTAACCAATGGTGATATTTAGATTATCATACACAAAGATGTCTTCCAAACAAATCATTGCTTATAACAGCACCCTAATTATTGCAAATTAAAAAAATAGCAATAGAAATACAATTTATTAAAGAACATCTGAGTCATGACTTCAATATACAAAATGTTCATGACTCTCAGTGTTCATGATAGACAATATGCATTAATACAACCCCATTACAATGGCCACATGAGCTATAAGGTAAAGGAAATGTAATGCAGCAGTGTGTGCATTTTGTTTATGTTAGTGACAATACCAAGTGAGATAAATGAGTGCTTACCAGTCTCTAACAGAAACATGAAAATGCACCTTTAATATCTCAGACCAAGGGAAACTTTGGCTTATCATTATAATAGTACTAATACAATACCACATGAAATTACATCACAAAAGTGCAAAACAACTGCCTAACAATTAGAGGTAGTATAAAGAGTACATGCTACCTAAGTGCATAGAATGCAAAATGCAAGAATTATGCAATATATTGTATTATCATTGAATACTACATACTTCTCTTTTACCATTGAACCACTGAAACATTATTTCACAATTCTAAATATAGATTTTTTACTAGCTCTAAGAGAAACTGACATGACTAAAAAAAGTTTATAACAATATAGTTTTTAACCAAATTAAGAAAACAATTTTTGTACTGTTTAAAATTAGCTGCTTCAGTTAATTCATTTACAATATCCTGGCATTTATAAAACACTGAAAAAGTTGTCAGGAATAAGACTTGCATCAAAAACACTATAGTACAATAAACATATATAAAATACCAATGCACACATCAATATATATTGTTTATCATTTTAAGTTGTCTAATAAATGCTGAACACTAACCAAAGGTGAATAATGGCCGTTTACTTGGTCATTCCCGGTCATTCCACCTTATTACAGACATCACACTTATCAACATTAAGTGTTTAGCAATTATACTAAAAAAATGCATAGCTTAAATAACAATGTAGTCACATTTACCTTGGTCCCTAGACAAAAAATTACACAAACACTTTTCTGATCAGCCCTATTGTTTTTAAGCATTAACACTTACACTGCTCCACATGGTATATGACGGTGGTTGGGGAACTGCTTCACATGTAACGATATTTGCTTCACTTAAGCTGAGGTTTGGTGATGACGTACCATACCTGAAAATACCCTCCTCCGACCTCATTAGTGTGCCCATAAACCACTGACACCACCAAAAACATTATATTTTCATTGAACTGAGGGGGATATTTATCACTGTGATCAGATAGTGATTTTGAATGTAAGAGATCAAGAAAGAAGCTAGGTTGAAAGTGGTGGTGTGTGGTGATGGGTTCCAAAGGGCTCGCAAAATCAACGATGAGCACTGGCTCCTAAAATCTCTGTCTGGGTGTTTAAATGTGCTAAACTTATTTTGGCAGGCCAGACTCCAGCAAATGATAAAAAATTAAACATAGTAAATATACAATTGATGTTTCAAGTTTCCTTTTACACAAAAATTATAACTATATTATATTGTTTAAAAAGGTAAAAGTAAATATAAAATATATAAAAAGCAAGAAGTGTTAGTGGCACCATCTGTGTTCCTAAGGGTTAGACAAGCCAATATAAAACTTATGAGTACAGATTCATATACCAGTTAGGGTAACTTCTAAATTTGCTCATCAATAATAACCCAAAAATGTCAAGAGGCTTTTGGTTTATAATTATTTATGTTACCATTTCCTCTAATCAAATACAAATAGAATTTACCCAAAATAAAGACCCACACATTTAATATACATATTTTTTAAATTTGTTTAAATATATGTTATGTGAATTTAAATGCATAAAATAACTAACAAATAAATTAGTTTAAAAATATTGAATTTACTCCAAATTTTGATTCAACACACTATATAATGTATCGAATAACTGGAAGACTCTTACGAGTCTAACCATACAATGAGTCATGAGAATGAGGCAGCTCCCTAGCCTAAATTAAAATACAGAAAAAAAAACTTTTGATACATAAAAGAAAACTGAGGGTCATCAAAATTTACTCAGTAAACATAATTCTGAACTACCCGAAATAAATGCAATTTCTCTTAAGAATTTAAATGCAAGGTAAACATGCAAAGCAATTTGCTGCCAACAGTTCCACATCTAAAACATAAAAGCAATTCTTTCAGAAGCATTAAGAAATTATACAACTTGTTTAAGCATCTATGCACAAGCAAAAAGCAGTACTTGTTGCTTGCCGCTTGCCTTATACAAATTTTAAAACTGTTAGAAATACTGTAGTAATCTTATGACAATTCTTCAAATAAAGTGCTATGCCAGTACTGTACTGTATATATTTCATGACAAAAATATATGCTAAAGAAAGGTATTGTATAATTATTTGATTCACTGAATAAGTATACCCCTTGCTGTACTGCAGTAATAAGGCCAGTACTTAAAATTAAAACAATTGCCAAAAAATAAATCCTTGAATACAATGAAATACTTCTTTCTGGCTGGTGCCTCAGTGGCTCCGTGAGCTACCGAGAGGGTTTCCTCCCAGAAGTTACATAATGTAACCTATCTGTTTATATACTGTGTATGTATGTATGTATGTGTATGTATGTGTATGTATGTGATATATATATATACGTGAGTATATATATAGTATATATATATATATATATATATATATATATATATATATATATATATATCTATATATATATATATATATATATATATATATATATATATATATATATATAATATATATATATATAT
>WNGS01004374.1:6586459-6607952 GCA_020271785.1 Procambarus virginalis
CTGGGATCCAAGAGGTACCTCACCTGGATCCAAGAGTTACCTCACTGGATTCAAGAGTACCTCACTGTGATCCGAGAGTTACCTCACTAGGATCCAAGAGGTACCTCACTGGGATCCATGAGGTACCTCACTGGAATCCAAGAGGTGCCTCACTGGATCCAAGAGGTACCTCACTGGGATCCAAGAGGTACCTCACTGGGGTCCTAGAGGTACCTCACTGGGATCCAAGAGGTACCTCACTGGGATTCAAGAGGTACCTCACTGGGATCCAAGAGGTATCTCACTGGGATCCTAGAGGTACCTCACTGGGATCCAAGAGGTACCTCACTGGGATCCAAGAGGTGCCTCACTGGGATCCAAGAGATACCTCACTGGGATCCTAGAGGTACCTCACTGGGATCCAAGAGGTACCTCACTGGGATCCAAGAGGTGCCTCACTGGGATCCAAGAGGTACCTCACTGGGATCCAAGAGGTGCCTCACTGGGATCCAAGAGGTACCTCACTGGGATCCAAGAGGTACCTCACTGGGGTCCTAGAGGTACCTCACTGGGATCCAAGAGGTACCTCACTGGGATTCAAGAGGTACCTCACTGGGATCCAAGAGGTATCTCACTGGGATCCTAGAGGTACCTCACTGGGATCCAAGAGGTACGTCACTGGGATCCAAGAGGTACCTCACTGGGATCCTAGAGGTACCTCAATGGGATCCAAGAGGTACCTCACTGGGATCCAAGAGGTACCTCACTGGGATCCTAGAGGTACCTCACTGGGATCCAAGAGGTACGTCACTGGGATCCAAGAGGTACGTCACTGGGATCCTAGAGGTACCTCACTGAGATCATAAGAACAAATGTAACTGCAGAAGGCCTATTGGCCTATACGAGGCAGCTTCTATTTATAACCACCCAATCCCACTCATATACATGTCCAACCCATGCTTGAAACAATCGAGGGACCCCACCTCCACCACGTTACGCGGTAATTGGTTCCACAAATCAACAACCCTGTTACCGAACCAGTATTTACCCAAGTCTTTCCTAAATCTAAACTTATCCAATTTACACCCATTGTTTCGTGTTCTGTCTTGTGTTGATACTTTTAATACCCTATTAATATCGCTGGATACAACAGTTGTTGTACCGCTGATACAATAGTTATTGTACCGCTGGATACAACAGTTATTGTACCGCTGGATACAACAGTTATTGTACCGCTGATACAACAGTTATTGTACCGCTGGATACAACAGTTATTGTACCGCTGGATACAACAGTTATTGTACCGCTGGATACAACAGTTATTGTACCGCTGATACAATAGTTATTGTACCGCTGGATACAACAGTTATTGTACCACTGATACAACAGTTATTGTACCGCTGATACAACAGTTATTGTACCGCTGATACAACAGTTATTGTACCGCTGATACAACAGTTATTGTACCGCTGGATACAACAGTTATTGTACCACTGATACAACAGTTGTTGTACCGCTGGATACAACAGTTATTGTACCGCTGGATACAACAGTTATTGTACCGCTGATACAACAGTTATTGTACCGCTGGATACAACAGTTATTGTACCACTGATACAACAGTTGTTGTACCGCTGATACAATAGTTATTGTACCGCTGATACAACAGTTATTGTACCGCTGATACAACAGTTATTGTACCGCTGGATACAACAGTTATTGTACCGCTGATACAATAGTTATTGTACCGCTGGATACAACAGTTATTGTACCACTGATACAATAGTTATTGTACCGCTGATACAACAGTTATTGTACCGCTGATACAACAGTTGTTGTACCGCTGATACAACAGTTATTGTACCGCTGATACAACAGTTATTGTACCGCTGATACAACAGTTATTGTACCACTGATACAACAGTTATTGTACCGCTGGATACAACAGTTATTGTACCACTGATACAACAGTTGTTGTACCACTGATACAACAGTTGTTGTACCACTGATACAACAGTTGTTGTACCACTGATACAACAGTTGTTGTACCACTGATACAACAGTTGTTGTACCACTGATACAACAGTTATTGTACCGCTGATACAACAGTTATTGTACCGCTGGATACAACAGTTATTGTACCGCTGGATACAACAGTTATTGTACCACTGATACAACAGTTGTTGTACCGCTGATACAACAGTTATTGTACCGCTGATACAACAGTTGTTGTACCGCTGATACAACAGTTATTGTACCGCTGATACAACAGTTATTGTACCGCTGGATACAACAGTTGTTGTACCGTTGATACAACAGTTATTGTACCGCTGGATACAACAGTTATTGTACCGCTGATACAACAGTTGTTGTACCGCTGATACAACAGTTATTGTACCGCTGGATACAACAGTTGTTGTACCGTTGATACAACAGTTATTGTACCGCTGGATACAACAGTTATTGTACCGCTGATACAACAGTTATTGTACCGCTGATACAACAGTTATTGTACCGCTGGATACAACAGTTATTGTACCGCTGGATACAACAGTTATTGTACCGCTGATACAACAGTTATTGTACCACTGATACAACAGTTGTTGTACCGCTGATACAACAGTTGTTGTACCGCTGATACAACAGTTATTGTACCGCTGATACAACAGTTATTGTACCGCTGATACAACAGTTATTGTACCACTGATACAACAGTTATTGTACCACTGATACAACAGTTGTTGTACCGCTGATACAACAGTTATTGTACCGCTGATACAACAGTTATTGTACCACTGATACAACAGTTGTTGTACCGCTGATACAACAGTTGTTGTACCGCTGATACAACAGTTATTGTACCGCTGATACAACAGTTGTTGTACCGCTGATACAACAGTTGTTGTACCACTGATACAACAGTTATTGTACCACTGATACAACAGTTATTGTACCACTGATACAACAGTTATTGTACCGCTGATACAACAGTTGTTGTACCGCTGATACAACAGTTATTGTACCGCTGATACAACAGTTATTGTACCGCTGATACAACAGTTATTGTACCGCTGATACAACAGTTATTGTACCGCTGATACAACAGTTATTGTACCGCTGGATACAACAGTTATTGTACCGCTGGATACAACAGTTGTTGTACCACTGATACAACAGTTATTGTACCGCTGATACAACAGTTATTGTACCGCTGGATACAACAGTTATTGTACCACTGATACAACAGTTATTGTACCACTGATACAACAGTTATTGTACCGCTGATACAACAGTTGTTGTACCGCTGATACAACAGTTATTGTACCACTGATACAACAGTTATTGTACCGCTGATACAACAGTTATCGTACCACTGATACAACAGTTATTGTACCGCTGGATACAACAGTTATTGTACCGCTGATACAACAGTTATCGTACCGCTGGATACAACAGTTATCGTACCGCTGATACAACAGTTATCGTACCGCTGGATACAACAGTTATCGTACCGCTGGATACAACAGTTATTGTACCGCTGATACAACAGATATCGTACCGCTGGATACAACAGTTATTGTACCGCTGATACAACAGTTATTGTACCGCTGGATACAACAGATATCGTACCGCTGGATACAACAGTTATTGTACCGCTGATACAACAGTTATCGTACCGCTGGATACAACAGTTATCGTACCGCTGGATACAACAGTTATTGTACCGCTGATACAACAGATATCGTACCGCTGGATACAACAGTTATTGTACCGCTGGATACAACAGATATCGTACCGCTGGATACAACAGTTATTGTACCGCTGATACAACAGATATCGTACCGCTGGATACAACAGTTATTGTACCGCTGGATACAACAGATATCGTACCGCTGGATACAACAGTTATTGTGCCGCTGGATACAACAGATATCGTACCGCTGGATACAACAGTTATTGTACCGCTGATACAACAGATATCGTACCGCTGGATACAACAGTTATTGTACCGCTGGATACAACAGATATCGTACCGCTGGATACAACAGTTATTGTACCGCTGGATACAACAGATATCGTACCGCTGGATACAACAGTTATTGTACCGCTGGATACAACAGATATCGTACCGCTGGATACAACAGTTATTGTACCGCTGGATACAACAGTTATCGTACCGCTGGATACAACAGTTATTGTACCGCTGGATACAACAGATATCGTACCGCTGGATACAACAGTTATTGTACCGCTGGATACAACAGATATCGTACCGCTGGATACAACAGTTATTGTACCGCTGATACAACAGATATCGTACCGCTGATACAACAGTTATTGTACCGCTGGTCACAAATAAGATGGAAGGCAGGGAGTAAAATTATCAACTCATGCTCTTAAAATGAAAGAACATATAGTTACGATGTGGTAGAAAGTATAAATATGTCGTGATGTGGTCACATTTATAATTCATATATAATTATAGACGTACTAGGGAGGGGGGTTACCTGGGATTACCCGGGTCTGTCTGTCTGCCTCTCTCTCTCTCTCTCTCTCTCTCTCTCTCTCTCTCTCTCTCTCTCTCTTCTACAATATTACTGTACTAATAACACAATAGGAGCAAGTGTCAGTATGTCTTTATATTAATGACAAATACGCAGAATATTGTAATTTCCCCTTGGCTTCTAATCTGGGTCGGCCGTGGGTGTTCCCTGGCAGGGAAGGAGATGGGGTTCAGTCTGTTTCGTGTTTTATGGTACTTCAACCAAAGTGTGAATAGCAAAAAAAAAAATTGGTAATTAACCTGATTTCAATCCATAATGATGTATATTACTATATAATCCACTATTCATTGAAATCAGGGAAAAGTATCAGACATTTTCTGTTATTCATACTTTGGCTGTAGTATTATAAAACACGAGACAGACTGATGGATGCCTACTATCCTACTATATGAAAAATAATCGAAATTTTTGTTTTCAAAATATTGAGCTAGGTGTAGCCGGCGGGCAGTGCCAACAATCAAGGTGTTGGTCAGAAAGTGACCCAGGCACAGTGTTCCTCCCTCTTGAATTCTGGCTGACCAGCCTGTGTCCGTCCCATACCCAAGACCATTCCCCTTTCCCCCTGCAAAGTTGGGTGAGGCTAACCCCACGCATCTGGCCTCCAACCCGAGAGACAGACAGACAGACATTCTCTGTTACAGATATATATTAGCCTACTGAGTGTAGCAGCAGACTGTGTGGCAGTCAAGGGATCGCAAGAGCACAGCAAGGAGGGCGCGGGGCTCACATACGGGCACCGAAGCAGCTACTGGGAAAGCCACGTAAATAAACACCAGGTTACATATATCTTTATGGTCTAGGAGAACGTGTACGACAAAGTTAATAGAGAAGGACTTTGGAGATTGATAAGCATGATTGCAGTTAACTGAACTCTAGTGAATGCTAGGAAGACTGTCAATACAGGAAGTGTTGCAGGAGGTAAAGGTGTAATGAGCAAGTGACATGATATTAATTAATGCAGACGTTCGCCAAGGGAGGTCAGAGTAAGGTCATTAGGGAAGGATGTGAGCCTTGTGCATGACAGTAGACTGGGGAGCTGCGTGCGGGTAGTTAGAGTACATGAGGAAGTTACACAAGTGGATCATCAGTATATATACCTGGGATGTGGCTCATCTGTTAATATGCCAGGAATGTGCCTCATGTTTATATACCTGGGATGTGTGACTGTCAAATTATGCATTTATGTACAGGAAGTTATGAATGAGTAAGTTAGGGAGGGGAAGTTGCTGATGCAAGTTGAGGTTATGAGAACCTGAGAGAACCAGATGCGGCCAGCAGACTACCTGGGGTGGAGCTTGTGGGGGTGGTGGCGGGTGTCTGCTGTTATATATGTGTGTGCAAGACAGGCTGTAGCAAGACCGTAAAACATCAAAAAATACACCAGTTGAAATCAGAAGCCTGTGGGGGTCTGTTAGGGAAATAATCAGGGATGAAATTGTCTTAAAAGCAAGTGGAAGTCCAAAAATCTGGTAGTCGCAAGACTGAGGAAGGTTAACCCCCGGGTGGTTTGCCTATGTTGAGGGGAAGATTAATGGTAGACTTTTGAAGAGAGTGAAGTCGTGGGTAGGAAGAGAAGAGGCGGGAGGCTGTGGCAGCCATGGCGAGTGAGGTGTGGGGAAGCGGGGGGGGGGGGGGGACTCCGTGAACAACTAACACCATGTAATAGTGAACAACGCTCAGTTGTCATCACTTTGTGAGGCTGGAGTAAGTATTTTAAGACAACTCACTACACTCAGTCATTAGTATAAGACAACTCACTACACTCAGTCATTAGTATAAGACAACTCACTACACCCAGTCATTAGTATAAGACAACTCACTACACCCAGTCTTATGACAAAAACAGTGGAAAGATAACGTGGAAATAATTACCACCATTTTGTATCTTGGAGCAGTCGCTGAAGGCAAAGGACTCAACATAACCTTGAACTGGATCCCATCCCATATTGGAATCCCATTAAATGAGAAAGCTGATGAAATTGCTAAACTGGCATCTCGTCATCCAGTGATAGATAAAACAATTCAACCCAGCCTAGAGAACATTAAAAACATCATTACCAAAAAACTCTCACACCTCAACAAAGCCTACCTACACCAGAGAATAGCTGAAGGCTCGCCCTCTGCAACATGGTATCTTCAGGCAACTAAATTAGAAAGGTTAAATATCCCAAAAGGAATCCACAGGGAAATAGCAGTTAGGTTATATAGACTACGTCTAGGTTACAGATGCAACTGGGAGATTGGTGAACCCCGACAGAGAGAGTGCATCTTCTGCCAAACTGTCACAGAAAAGCCATTACTTCACTATCTTCTAGAATGTGAAGCAACCAACGACCTTAGAAGAGCTTTAAGAGTTCCTGAATCTTGCAGTGGTCACCCTGAAGCCATCAACAGGGCCACTCTCCTGGTCAACAAAGGTGTCCAGCAGCTGGACGCCCTCATAAAGACTGTGAAGCAGTATCCTCCCCCGCGATAACAGCTCGATGATTAAATGCAATCTCAGAATAATGAAAATAATTACGGAGAAAAAAAAATTGTACCACTTACGGGCTATTCATGCCCGTGCCACCTCTTGGGTGGCTTAATCTTTATCAATCAATCAATCATCACCAGTCTTATGAAGCGTTGGGACGCTGCTGTGAATTATTTACCGGAGTGCGGCGGTGTAGGTTCTCAGCGATGTTATTATGTAGTGTGTGTAAGAGACGGCGAATGGACGGGTGACGGTCAGTTACATCCTTTGGACAGGGGTCTTCCTGTCCTACAGTGCACCTCTCTCACCTCCTGGCTCACGCCGCCCCACCCCACCAGTCACAAACTGGGTAATGGTGACGAAGTCTCATTTGATCTCAATGTTATGTTCACGATAAGTATAGAGCAGCGGATCATCCACACTGAGGGTGGATGACAGGTTCAAGGGCAGGTCACGTTTCCGGGTTCATGATTGAGCTTAAATGACTCAAATATAACAAGAATTGGTATATGTAAAAAAAAATAATCTCTGATGATTCTTGATGTAATAAGGCTAAATTGAGATATAAATATATTTAACTATCTAAGTGAGTAGAACGGAAAAAAAGGGTAGGATTCAAATAATAACTATCCCTCTAGCTGGAAAAACCAAGGAGGGAGTGAAGCGTAATGTGGTGTTTCCTCTGATTCTCTAAAATCAGACGGAGAGTTGTGTCAATATGAAGGGGAAGTGGAAGATGAAGAATATCAAAACAAGGTAATCTGAACGATGAAGATTAATGTGGTTCACTGCTAAAGATAACTACTTCACATAAGCCAAAGACATGTGGGTGTACTGGGAGTAATACCCAAGTGGCCGTGGCGGGTAGGACTGGTGGTGTATAATTCGTGTTAATATTTTGCGCCCTCTTCTGGCATTGCTTCTGGCTTCTTGTTATTGTAGATTCAGGTATTGGGAACAAAAAGTTCCAAGTAGGACGGGTTATGGTGGGCTCGTAGTGGACTTACCTGGCACAGGAGTGGGGCAAGTAGCACGGGCTATGGTGGGCTCGTAGTGGACTTACCTGGCACAGGAGTGGGGCAAGTAGCACGGGCTATGGTGGGCTCGTAGTGGACTTACCTGGCACAGGAGTGGGGCAAGTAGCACGGGCTATGGTGGGCTCGTAGTGGACTTACCTGGCACAGGAGTGGGGCAAGTAGCACGGGCTATGGTGGGCTCGTAGTGGACTTACCTGGCACAGGAGCGGGGCTGTAACTGTGCTTCTGGCCTTGTTGGATTGCTTATATAAAGCTACGATACCCAGTGGGTCAGTGGGAAGTGGGTGAAGGTGAGAGACCGCTGCAGGAGAGGAGTCGCTGTAGGTGGGTAAAAAGTGTCAGCTTTCGTCAGATTCCGGGTTCGATCCCCGGTGGAGGTGGAAACAAATGGGGGCAGAGTTTCTTTCACCCTGATGCCCCTGTTACCTAGCAGTAAATAGGTACCTGGGAGTTAGACAGCTGCTACGGGCTGCTTCCTGGGGGGGCGGGGTAACAAAAAGGAGGCCTGGTTGAGGACCGGGCCGCGGGGACGCTAAGCCCCGAAATCATCTCAAGATAACCTCAAGAAGATAACCCTGGCCGGTGATGGTTTGCTGCACCATTATACAAGCAATAGAAAGGTAGATCAAGCTTCTCAGTTATAACGTCAAAATTTGTGGTTCGTAGATTTCCAACTTCTGAATTTCTCAGTTAACCCCTTCCAGTGGTTGAGTTGATGCTAAGTTTTGTAGAAAGAAAGTTATACTTGCGATAGACTTCACCTTTGGTACCGGTGGATGCTCCATTGTGTAAGCGTGCCGTCGACTGATCACTTTCGCTGTGTGAAGGAGTCGGTTGTACATTTTCCCCAAGTAATCTTCGGACGACCATGATCATGTTACAGACTGATGAACAATCTTGTGCTGTGGTGTGGAGGCACGGTCGGGGATTGAACGCCGACCTGCATGACACGAGACTGTCGCTCTACCGTCTAGACCAAGTGGTTGGGGCAGTATTGGTATTGTGCACTGCATTCTCCGAAGTGGTGGTCGCCTTATCAGATGCTCCATTTTCCTTCCTGTAGAGGACATGTTGGTGTATAGTGGCCATATTTAAAACACTTATAAAACTGAGCTAGAAGTGCCTCACCTT
Source organism: Procambarus virginalis (assembly GCA_020271785.1). Taxonomy (NCBI): domain Eukaryota; kingdom Metazoa; phylum Arthropoda; class Malacostraca; order Decapoda; family Cambaridae; genus Procambarus; species Procambarus virginalis. The sequence goes on from WNGS01004374.1 coordinate 6,595,645, forward strand.
CGTTATTTGTCTTGGAGTTAATGTCAACACTTGGGCTGGACGGTAGAGCGACGGTCTCGCTTCGTGCAGGTCGGCGTTCAATCCCCGACCGTCCAAGTGGTTGGGCACCATTCCTTCCCCCCTCCCGTCCCATTCCAGATCCTTATCCTAACCCCTTCCAAGTGCTATATAGCCATAATGGCTTAGGCGCTTTCCCTTGATAATTCCTTCCTTCCTTCTGCCAGGGCTGATCTGATCAGAAGACCCGAACATCAGGGCTGAAGTTGTTGATGCTCGCAACACTCTCGGCGGTGAACTTGTCGACTCTCCCGGAACTGATGCCTCGGACAAAGACGGTCGTCTTAGCCTGGAAATGCCTAGGTGAAAGGAGCAAGAGGTTGGCCTCTCGCAATACGGGCTCAATTGCAGGGTTAATCAGTTTCTGAAGTGCCTCTTCATCTGCAGAAAAGGAGTATAGCACCATTGCTGTCACCTAATATGTCAACAGCTGCGTCGTCGGTGATGTTGCCGAGAATGCTGAGTATTTCACTTTGAGCGTAATGGTGGGTCTTCCGGAATCAAAGTCTGATCTTGTAGATTATCCTGACAAGTTCTCCCGTCGTTAATTCGGGCCGTTGAGGGTGTTAAAAGTCTGTGTAGGCGCCACTGTACTCACCTTATGGTACTTGCCTCTAGTTTCTTAATGTCTTAAATAACCGCAAGACAAATCTGAATTGGGTTCCGTCAAATGGCTATACCTCGAAGGAGCCAGAAGAAGGCACGGAGATGGGGCCCCGCGCGCCCCCTCGCACTCAAGTCAGCAGTGACGCCTTGGGACGCACTCCGGAGGCACACACACCAGTTATCTCTTTTAGGAACGTTCTATCTCATTCATGTGCCCTTTTCCGGCAAGCCATTCTCACTGACGCGAGCTGGTGTTTGACACACCTGCAATGTGCTGGTGTTTGACACACCTGCAATGTGCTGGTGTTTGACACACCTGCAATGTGCTGGTGTTTGACACACCTGCAATGTGCTGGTGTTTGACACACCTGCAATGTGCTGGTGTTTGATACACCTGTAATGTGCTGGTCATTGGAACACCTGCTAATGGGAAGAGCAACACTGGTGCGCTCAGCTCGCCGCCTCTACACTAGATAGTGAAGGCAGGTGCCCCTAACCAAGAATAAAGATCTCAGCTTCTAAGTTACAGCCCCGCTCCTGTGCCAGGTAAGTCCACAACGGGCTCGCCATAGCCCGTGCTACTTGGAACGTTTTGTTCCTCAGTAGCTGAATCTTAAACAACAACAATCTCAGCTTCTGCCTTTACTGACATACTCTCATTGTATTAAATATCTGAAACTTTAAATATTAACTTATTCTGATTAATAACACTGCTAAATGTAAGGCTGTTGTACGAACAACTCTTAAAATCCTTGGCAACTGTCTTCCAAATATAAAAATATTAACCACTTTGACTGGTCGGTACAGCGGAGGCTACATTTCTTGCAGGTCGGCGTTCGATCCCTGACGGCCCAAGTGGGTGATCGCTGTTTCTTCCCTCCTTTATATCCCAGCTCCTTGTCCTTATATCCCTGCCATGTCCTATATAGTCGTACTTTCGTCTGATAATTACCGTACCTTTCATGTAATAACTGACACTGTCATCAAGTTCAAACGGTGTCTGGGGCCAACATTGTTCATTGGTTCTAACTTAAGAACTGTGACACTGCACAAAAAGTTCACACAACCTCAGGAATAAAGTTGGACCTTTGACATGCCGTCGGCTTCCTGTCCCCCGTCGAACCCATTATTAATGACATAGTGGATATTAGTAAGGTATTAGTGAGATAAATGTGTATCAATAATCCTACTCAAATCGCCCTTTAACTGATCAATCAAAAATGGATCTAAATTATACAAACCTTTGCTAATGTTCAAATTACATGATTTTGTAATCTGTATTAAAGCAGATTCAATTATGTTCCTATTGAAAGTGCCATCGAGCCTATTAGAGATGGTGGCCCTCAGAGGTCCCTGTCCCAGTAGACGGAACTAGAGATGGTCACCGTCAGGCAAACTCGGGAAAACTGACGAGAAATTCTCCTGCAGAATGATTGGAATAGATTGGATATTTTTTAAAGTTGCGCCTTTGACTAAAATGAGACGAGCCACTGAAGATGCTGGGAACAGCTGTTTCAAGATGAGACGAAGCAGGGTGGTTGTTGGGTCCCGCTGTTTCAAGTTGAGACGAGGCAGGGCGGTTGCTGGATCCCGCTGTTTCAAGATGAGACGAGGCAGGGCGGTTGCTGGATCCCGCTGTTTCAAGATGAGACGAGGCAGGGCGGTTGCTGGATCCCGCTGTTTCAAGATGAGACGAGGCAGGGCGGTTGCTGGATCCCGCTGTTTCAAGATGAGACGAGGCAGGGCTGTTGCTGGATCCCGCTGTTTCAAGTTGAGACGAGGCAGGGCGGTTGCTGGATCCCGCTGTTTCAAGATGAGACGAGGCAGGGCGGTTGCTGGATCCCGCTGTTTCAAGATGAGACGAGGCAGGGCGGTTGCTGGATCCCGCTGTTTCAAGATGAGACGAGGCAGGGCGGTTGCTGGATCCCGCTGCTTCAAGTTGAAACGAAGCAGGGCGAACAAATCCACAAGGGCCGTGACGAGGAATCGAACCTGCGTCCGGGAGCATCCCAGACACTGCCTTAATCGACTGAGCTACGACAGGGTTAAATGGGATGCTCCCGGACGCAGGTTCGAATCCTCGTCACGGCCCTTGTGGATTGGTTTCATTTGATGCATCACGTTAGTGTGATCTCTGTGTGTGAAGCAAGGCGGTTGCTGGGACCCGCTGTTTCAAGTTGAGACGAAGCAGGGCAGGTGGTGGGAACCGCTGCACTGTGGAGTGCCAGAGGTGTAGCCCTCAGCGAGGACGACAGGAGGGAGGGAGGGAGCCTGATCCTCCAGTGGTTGAGCAAGAGGAAGGTGCTGAAGGCGTCGGAGAAGTGCTGAGATGGGAGGGCGGGAAGGACGGGTGGGCTTATGGAGGGATGGAGGATTATCAACACATGGAGGGAAGGAGAGAGGGAGGGAGATAAGAGTTCTGGGAGTGGGAAGGAAGGAATAAGTGGAGAGGGCGAGTAAGAGGAAAGGAGAGAGGGAAAGATGAAGGCAACAAGGAAGGAAGAGAGTGAAAGAGAGACGTAGGCAACAAGGGAGGGCGTGGGGGGGGGGGAGGGGAAGGCCTGAGGGGGTGTCTATTATAATTACCAAGTGTTCCTATGTCTTGCTCCGCTCCTGCTCTACACACACTCAAAGAAACCGAATTGCGTAAAATTTCGTTGACTATGATAGCGTCCTTTGTGCCTGTCAGCGAGCGAGAGGCATCGATGACGAGAGTCAGCTGAGGCGACAGAAATGGTGCTGGGGAGGCAGGAGTTACTCTGGGGAGGCAGGAGTTACTGGGGAGGCAGGAGTTACTCTGGGGAGGCAGGAGTTACTCTGGGGAGGCAGGAGTTACTCTGGGGAGGCAGGAGTTACACTGGGGAGGGAGGAGTTACTCTGGGGAGGCAGGAGTTACTCTGGGAGGCAGGAGTTACACTGGGGAGGCAGGAGTTACTCTGGGGAGGCNTGTGTGTGTGTGTGTGTGTGTGTGTGGGGCGGGCAACAGCACCCTAGCCTCCCTGGGGCGGGGACTCTGGCCGGAATCGTTACTAAACCTTTGCCCCCAAAACGCTTCCTCCTTCCACAGTCTCTAATCGTAGCAGCACGGCCAGATTTATTCCTATCTATAGTTAATACTAAAGCCTATCGTCGGGTAATGATCAAAATAAGTTAAGGGAGAAAATGTACGTTTTATTCAAGTGCATAAGTTGGTGGTGTATTTTAAATTATTCATACGTTGTGTGTACCATGAATAGTGGTGAGTGGGGTTGTTGGAGCGGCGGCCTTGAGCTCGAGACCAACGCATGCTAGCACTGGCGCTGGAGATGAGGATGCCGCAGTGTTTCCCCAGAGTGCGGGAGATGCTAAACACACACCGAATCTCTTTCTTGCTTGCTTGCCTTGGTGCAGCTGATCCACCCGCCCCCCCGTCATGCTTTTGTTGGTGTTTGATGAGTGTTGGTGGTGGCGGGTGTTGGTGGTGGCGGGTGTTGGTGTTTGATGAGTGTTGGTGTTGCAGGTGTTGGTTCTGGCGGGTGTTGAAACCCCCCATATCTATCCTGTGAGTTGTTGTGGATCCCGCACCCATTTTGTTAGTGGCAGTGGACCCCCTACCAATTGTGTGAGTTGTAATGGTTCCCATACCCACGCTGTTGGTGGTAGTGGATCCCATATCAATCCTGCAAGTGATAGTAGATCCCATACTCATCCTGCAAATGGTAGTGGATCCCATACCTACCCTGCAAATGGCAGTGGATCCCATACCTACCCTGCAAATGGTAGTGGATCCCATACCTACCCTGCAAATGGCAGTGGATCCCATACCTACCCTGCAAATGGTAGTGGATCCCATACCTACCCTGCAAATGGTAGTGGATCCCATACCTTTTCTGTGAGTGATAGTAGAAAAAAAGATACAGAGGCACATAATGGGTTCATGAACTGAACCCCAATATTCGTTTACCTAATCAAGTTACAAAATTGATGAACTATTTACAGAATTTGTTAACATATACATCAATAGTTTAGTCACAGTTTTGGTTAGTTTATCTTAGTTAACATGAAGGTAAATGTCATATAAGGTAGCCAGGACCTGCACCTCAATGTCCCATAGGCAAGGCAAAACAATTTTCGTTTGTGGTGTTCAAGTATTCCAGACGAGTTTACAGAGTGCAACTTTCTACCATTGGTAAACTTGGGATACCTGACGCCAGGATTCTGGGTAATGTCGTCCTGGACATTTCTCGAGCATTAGTGATAAAGTCGTCTCTAAACTCTTGAATGTGTTCACATTCAGTTCTGGTGAGAGAGTTTACGTTTGGTGAGATCCACTTGGGTCGGTGGTGCAGACCTGCAGTGGTTGTTGTTGTTGTTATAGATTCAGCAACTCGGAACAAGTTCCAAGTAGCACGGGCTATGATGAGCCCGTAACTTACATGGCACAGGAGCGAGGCAAGTAGCACGGGCTATGGTGAGCCCGTAACTTACATGGCACAGGAGCGAGGCAAGTAGCACGGGCTATAGTGAGCCCGTAACTTACATGGCACAGGAGCGAGGCAAGTAGCACGGGCTATGGTGAGCCCGTAACTTACATGGCACAGGAGCGAGGCAAGTAGCACGGGCTATGGTGAGCCCGTAACTTACATGGCACAGGAGCGAGGCAAGTAGCACGGGCTATGGTGAGCCCGTAACTTACATGGCACAGGAGCGAGGCAAGTAGCACGGGCTATGGTGAGCCCGTGGCTTGCAGAGGTACTTGTAGTCGAGCCTAATGCTAGCAGTAGTGACGTCTAGAAGTGTGCTGACTTTAATGGATAATCCATAGAGACGTGGCTCTTTTTGCATAGTAGTATATGTTGAGAAATGAAATAACTAGTGCAAATTTCACTTTTTCTCAAGTCTTGTATAGTGCGTTAGTATAGTTAGTATATCTTGTATATAGTTCTCTGTATACCACTCCCCCTCAGGCTGCTCAAAGGCAATCCAAGGCGGTAAAACACCATATTTAAAGCCTATGAATCCTGACTAAAAATGAATTTGGAGTTGAAAAAAGAATGAAGAAACTCAAAAAAAAGAGACTGATAAAGCAACATTAAAACATGTTCACAAAAATCTGACCATTTGTACCTCAAGATAATGGTTTAAATCCATCCAAACTTTTCCACAACGTGAAGCGGCAAGCATCATTCCAAGGCCTTAACATATAATACGGAGCAAGTTACCCCATTCAAACTCTGAGCCAAAAGTTACAAAGTTGCAATAAATGGATTTAGAGTCCTGAAGTTGTATACATATTTGGATAATGAAATTTTATGTCAGAGATAAGAACGTTGAGCTATTAATTATGTCATTAAATGAACAGCACGTGGTGAACCTATTGATGTGACGGAAACTGGTCAAAGGGGTACGGAGCATGATGATCTCCATGATCTGATCCCCATGATCTGATCTCTGCAACACTTGGGTGACTTGAGCTGAGCTCACATGACCTCGGTTGTTCGCTACATGACTCGTGACCTGAGTTGACCTACACATGACCCGCAAACTGGGCTGCCCTTCACTCTGTTGGGATATATTGCTGAGTAAGATATATTATGTTACAGCCTTATTAAGTAACAGAAGCTTATTGAGTCTAGCATAGGAAATCTAAAGGGATAACGTCCCAAAGTGTTACGTGCAAGTCTTGGTGGTGGGAGACGGTGGAGAGCAAGCGATGGGGTCGGGTGGTGGCAGGTGATAAGAGACCGGCAACACTCATCAAAGTATCGCTGCACTGCAGTTTGGACAGTGTAGCGATACTTTGATGAGAAACGCCGTAGACGCAACAGCAGCGATAAAGCCAGCCGGTGTGAGAAATACTTTGCTGCGGAAGCAGAAGATTAGTGACAAGGAGAGACGAGGCTAGTCTTGATCAGGGCCGGATTACTCAGTAGGCACGGTGTAAACTGGAACTAGCAGGTCCATTGTTTATCACAGGGAAATGTGTGAAGTAAAACATGTGTATGGGGCAAGTAACAAAGTCAGCAGACTAACAGATGTTGTCACAGCTCGTATAAGACTTGGCTACAAGTATCTCTGACAGTTCGGCTTGTATAGGGATCTAGATGAAGTAAAGTGTGTGGACGAAGACAGGGACACACACTCGAACACTATATCTTGGACTGTAGTAAAATTGAGCCATTTAGAGATAAATCTAAACTCACGCTGTATGATATGGCAACCCATTATATTACCAAGGATAAAATACCTGAAATCCTTGCGCTGTATCCATATTTTGCTTCCAGTAGATAAACGACATATGAGATTAAGAAACAAGTAGTGTATTGTGAAGACTAATAATAAACAGCAGCTCCCTGTGACTGTAAAATCTCCAATGCTCAAACAATTATGTATTAGCGATAAGACCTACCTTTAACGTATAATGACTTACTGTAAATATATAACTCTTGAAATAGAACATTCTCTGTAACTAGCTGACATTGTAATTATAAGGTGTGAAGGATAGATGAAATTGTTTATGTAATAATCTAAGATGAGGTCTGAACCTTTTGTGCCCCCTGTAATGCCTTTTGCGCTACCGCTCACAGGATGAGTATGGGGTGTGCACAATAAACTAGCCCCCCCCCCCCCCGCCCGACGGCAACAATCAAAAGATCAATCGGAATAGGCCATGGCCTGGTGATGATGGGATGAACACTGAATCACCCGGTGTTGATGAAGATGGTGTCTAGTGAAGATGGTCCCCTTTGTCACCCCGAACAACGCTGGATACTCAAGTGGTGTACCTCTACGCCTTCTTGAACTCTGAAAGACAAAACTTGGCCAATATTAGTAGTTCGATTTTAAAGGTGGTGAGACCCCCCCCCCCCTCCTCTCCTTCCCTTAAATGGCGAACCCCTTGCCGTTAATCCGTTAATCTGGAGGCGAACGATTTTAATTTATTTTTATGAGAGTTCGACCTTCATTCCGAGGTCAGCATCATCACCAATTGGGCCGAGGTCACCGGGCCTGAGGTCAGGAAGGGCAGGATATGAGGCCATTGGGAGGGCTCGTCCCTCGAATATATTTTATGTTCGGATTTATTGCTACCTCTCTCTCTTCCTGCAGTTATTGCTACTCTCTCTCTTCCTGCAGTTATTGCCACCTCTCTCTCTTCCTGCAGTTATTGCTACCTCTCTCTCTTCCTGCAGTTATTGCTATCTCTCTCTCTTCCTGTAGTTATTGCTACCTCTCTCTCTTCCTGCAGTTATTGCCACCTCTCTCTCTTCCTGCAGTTATTGCTACCTCTCTCTCTTCCTGCAGTTATTGCCACCTCTCTCTCTTCCTGCAGTTATTGCTACCTCTCTCTCTTCCTGCAGTTATTGCTACCTCTCTCTCTTCCTGTAGTTATTGCTACCTCTCTCTCTTCCTGCAGTTATTGCCACCTCTCTCTCTTCCTGCAGTTATTGCTACCTCTCTCTCTTCCTGCAGTTATTGCCACCTCTCTCTCTTCCTGCAGTTATTGCTACCTCTCTCTCTTCCTGCAGTTATTGCTACCTCTCTCTCTTCCTGTAGTTATTGCCACCTCTCTCTCTTACTGCAGTTAGCATATCTCTCTCTCTCTCTCTCTTCCTGCTGTTACTGTACCTCTCTCTATAGAAAGGTGTCATTCCGGACGGCTGTATATAGGGCCCGGAATGCCCTTTAGTCTAAGTTCCTGAAGCATTCACGGACGTTGGCCAGTATGCTATATGCAGCTGTTGTTATTGTGTTAATGTGGGCTTCTGGCATTATATTTGGGGTTATGTCCACTCCCAGGTCTCTCTCACCTTTTCTGATTGAAGAATCTGTCTTCCCTTCTTCCTATACTGCTCTACTGGTCTTTGCACTCTTGTTCCAATACTCATAACTTTGCATTTAGGCGGGTTAAATTCTAGCAGTCATTTTGCAGACCACTTCTGAAGGGTGTGTGTGTGTGTGTGTGTGTGTGTGTGTGTGTGTGTGTGTGTGTATGTGTGTGTGTGTGTGTGTGTGTGTGTGTGTGTGTGTGTGTGTGTGTGTGTGTGTGTGTGTGTGTGTGTGTGTAAGTGTATTTACTATTTATATTTACTATTTGTGCCTGCAGAATCGAACTATTAGCTTTTAGACCCCGCCTTTCTAACCGATCTATTTTTTCCACTATTTTGTCTACTGCATATATTTCTCTGTAACACACACACACAACTGCACCTTACGTTGCTCGAAGACAGAAGAGCTCGGGGAGACATGATCACCACATACAAAATTCTCAGGGGAATTGACAGGGTTATCTTGAGATCTTGAGGTTATCTTGAGATGATTTCGGGGCTTTTTTTTAGTGTCCCCGCGGCCCGGTCCTCGACCAGGCCTCCACCCCCTGGAATCAGCCCGTGACAGCTGACTAACACCCAGGTACCTATTTTACTGCTAGGTAACAGGGGCATAGGGTGAAAGAAACTCTGCCCATTGTTTCTCGCCGGCACCTGGGCTCGAACCCAGGACCACAGGATCACAAGTCCAGCGTGCTGTCCGCTCGGCCGACCGGCTCCCTTAGACAAGGATGGCTTATTTAACACGGGTGATACACGCACAAGGGGACACAGGTGAAAGCTGAGTACCCAAGTGAGCCACAGAGACATTAGAAAGAACTTTTTCAGTGTCAGAGTAGTTAGTAAATGGAATGCACTAGGAAGTGATGTGGTGGAGGCTGACTCCATGGACAGTTTCAAATGAAGATATGATAGAGCTCAGTAGGCTCAGGAATCTGTACACCAGTTGATTGACGGTTGAGAGGCGGGACCATAAAGCCAAAGCTCAACCCGTGCAAGCACAATTGGGTGAGTACACACATCCACAGGAAGAAGCCCGTAGCAGCTAACTCCCAGGAATCTACTTACTACTAGGTGAACAGATGCATTAGAGTGAAAGAAACTATGCCCATTTGTTTCTGCCTATGCCGGAAATCGAGCCCGGACGCTTAGAACTACTACTCCCGAGCGCTGTCCACTCAGCCGCGAGGCCTGTGTACGCACCTATTTGTACTGTGTGTGTGTGTGTGTGTGTGTGTGTGTGTGTGTGTGTGTGTGTGTGTGTGTGTGTGTGTGTGTGTGGTGTGTGTGTGTGTGTGAGTGTGTGTGTGAGAGTATGTGTGAGTGTAAGTACATAAGAAAGGGGCATGAGGGAATCTAATCGCCTTGATATGACTAATTGTCCCGTCCACCCCTCTTGTATAGTGTAGCTGTCAGCTCCATCATGCTCCTCCCGGTCTGCAGGACGTGGCGGCTTGTTTCAGGTAATGTTTTGGCGGCCTTTCACCAGGCTGGTGGAGAGGGCTGACAACCAGGGAGGGGGGGGGTGATAGAGACACTGTAATCCTCTCTGCTCATTAGCCCTCAGGAAGCTGGATGAATTGTCTATTAACTCTCTCTCCCTCTCTCTCTCTCTCTCTCTCTCTCTCTCTCTCTCTCTCTCTCTCTCTCTCTCTTCTCTCTCTCTCTCTCTCTCTCTCTCACTCTCTCTCTCTCTCTGGTTCCTTTCTCCAGGGCAGAGTGACGTGAGAAAGCTTGCTGGCAGGGAGGGCATGACTTGGGTACTGATGGACTCTTCACTACCATCCATCACAGTCCAGTATTTCCTTTGTAGAGGAAGGCTATAAAAGAGAATGTGAAGGTTGAGAGTGGTATGGGAACTAGGAGTGGAGATGGGGCTGAGGGGGAGTGTAGGGACAGCAGCGAGAGAGAGAGAGAGGAGGAGATTCCCGGGAATACTATCAGTCTTGCTGGCTTCTAACGCTTGGCTCCAGCAGCCCGGCGCCGCTCTGCCCTGTGCTGGCGCCAGCTTCTGCTTCTTGTCTTCCCCCCATGAATATTCCCTGAATGGCTGGCGACATGGTTATTGCCCTCTCATCTACGAAGTCCTCAGCGGAAGCCACAGCTACATTCTTCTCTCGTATTACGCCTCCATCAAGTCAAAAATGGGTGTCGTAGTGACTTCTTCGGTAGTGTGTGTTGGCGTGGACGCCTCAAGTTAACACAGAGGCATACAGTTAACGCTTCCTCTCTTCCCTGACCACTTGGGCTGGACGGTAGATCGACGGTCTCGCTTCATGCAGGTCGGCGTTCAATCCCCGACCGTCCAAGTGGTTGGGCACCATTCCTTCCCCCCCCCCTTTCCCATCCCAAATCTTTATCCTGATCCCTTCCGAGTGCTATATAGTCGTAATGGCTTGGCGCTTTTCCCTGATAACTCCTTCCTTCCTTCTCCCCTGACCATTCCACAAACTGAAACAAATATTGAATTATTTACTTTATAAACTTGGGGAAGACGTCAAGAAAGGTGAAGCTAGAAGTGACTAAAGGCAGGCAGGCACATGTCCCGCGGGAAGGTTTAGATCCTTCAAGTATGGCATTGAACACAAACACGGGTCGTCAGGACTCCTGGGCGAACTTGTCTTGGGTATCACAGAAAACTTAACACATATTATAGGAAGAAAACAAGGATCGGTTACAACCCTGCTAAGATTTTTTCAAGGTCAATCGTATATGTATATAAATATAGACACTACGTAAAACACTTGAGGAAATATGACCTTTAGGCCGAGAGTGACCAGGTAGAGACAGGTCACTCCTCCGAGGTCACATGTGACCTCGGGCCACTCTCAAGTGATCAGATTGAGAGTGGTTAAACAAGTAATTTTTAGTAAATTAAAAATGTACTCACCAAAAAGGAGACGAGAGAGATACCAATAATATACACATGAAAAATACTGGAGGGCCAGGTCCCAAATCTACACAGTAAAATAACAACGTACTGGAGTGAACGATACGGAAGAAAATGCAGAATAGAACCAGTGAAGAACAGAGGTGCCATAGGCACAATCAGAGAACACTGTATAAACATCAGAGGTCCGCGGTTGTTCAACGTCCTCCCAGCGAGCATAAGAAATATTGCCGGAACAACCGTAGACATCTTCAAGAGGAAACTAGATACTTTTCTCCAAGGAGTGCCGGACCAACCAGGCTGTGATGGGTATGTGGGCCTGCGGGCCGCTCCAAGCATCAGTCTGGTGGACCAAACTCTCACAAGTCAAGCCTGGCCTCGGGCCGGGCTTGGGGAGTAGAAGAACTCCCAGAACCCATCAACCAGGTAAGCAGGTAGGGTTAATCAAGTGTAAATAAGTTTAACTCTATAAACGACATATTAACATCAACTTGTTCACTAAAATATTATCGCCGGAGTTAATGCACCACTTGACAAATATCAAAAATATTAACTTGAAACAATTTCGTCTTTGAAGAATGGAATGAAGTGAATAATATATAACAACAATAATTCTTGTTGTCGTCGACGGTAAGCATGTATTTAGGCTTATGAGGTGCAACCCCCCCCCACCACCACCACCCTCTACACCAACCACTGACCTTTCACACGAGGCAACCCACAATAGCCTCTAACTTCCGGGTAGGTGAATAGAAGTATCAGGTGAAGGAAAACGTGCCAAATCATCTCTGTCCTGCCCGAGAATTGAACTCAGGTTTCATGACTGAACCTAGGTCGTGGAGAGAAGGATAATACGGGGAATATAAGGCGTGAAGAGCAGTATAGGGACAATGGATGCCTTCTTGGGTCGGGTTTCCGAGGGCTGGTGAGAGTAGCTCAAGTTAGGAAGG
>WNGS01004374.1:6678252-6693356 GCA_020271785.1 Procambarus virginalis
ACTCTCACAAAGCAAGCGCGTGCCCGTCACCTATCCACTCTCACATAAGCAAGCGCGTGCCCTGCCATCCTAGCCAGTAGTCTGGGGCGGGGGACCAGGAATGGACCTAACATCCCCCGTAGTCAGTGACGTCCACCGCCCCACTGCTGAAGGCCACCTGGCAACTGTGGTGACGTCAGAGGGCCACGTCAATACCAGGAGTGCCAGGCCTGGCCGCCACTCTCAACACTTGCTGGGGTAACTTACCCCCCCACCGGTCCAAACCTCCACTCCTCTAACTCCCCCGGAGTAACCCCATTCCCAGATCACAGTATACTTTACATAGCAATAGGACTTAGAATGGTCGAAATGATAAAACTACGGGCTCACCATAGCCCGTGCTACTTGGAACTTATTGTACCAAGTAGCGAATCTTAAAACAACAACAACATCATGTTCGAAATGTTAATTATTTCATTTTCCTACTGAAGTATTGGTTATAAATATTAAGGTAAAAAAAACATGTATTTATGAAGTTTATACAGTATGAAGAATTTAAATACACCAAGTCTTTCTTACTCTCCTGAGTGGTCTGGGTATACTCGGATCAAGGTCTGAGTATACGCTTTGAACAGGATTACATCTCAGCGTCGAGATATTCACTCAACGCCCTGTTTACTCACCAGAGTTAAAAAAAAAACTTGATTTCAACTCTTCCCATAAACACATGTGTGAGTTTTTATCTTATTATATCTGTGAGAAGACTTTTCCATACCTTAATTACTATTATTAATGAGAAAATCCGTAGGAGCCGTGATAAGGATTCGAACCTATGCGGTGGTTGTGCCCACACGCCCCGACCAATCAGGCCACTGATTGGCTGGAGCGTGCGTGGAGGAACACCCACCTAGGTCGCCTCACTTGCTCGGTTTACCGAATTCACAGAAACTTTCCACTACACCTTAACCCGCCTCCTGGAGACCCGTGGTTAACGGCCTGTTCAAGCACACTGTTGGTGTTCACAATCCGGCGTAGGAACCAAAGCCCGGAAGATCACACACACGAAATGTGTTGTATGAAGCACCATACTTCATACTTTTCGGCTTCCTTTTAATGGCTAAGCTCTCTGTTGGCGAGTTATTTTAACACAAGGGGTGTTGGGGAAACTGGACACTTTAGGAATATAAAGATAATTTACCGTTTACCGAGGGAGCCGGTCGGCCGAGCGGACAGCACGCTGGACTTGTGATCCTGGGTTCGATCCCAGGCGCCGGCGAGAAACAATGGGCAAAGTTTCTTTCACCCTATGCCCCTGTTACCTAGCAGTAAAATAGGTACCTGGGTGTTAGTCAGCTGTCACGGGCTGCTTCCTGGGGGTGGAGGCCTGGTCGAGGACCGGGCCGCGGGGACACTAAAGCCCCGAAATCATCTCAAGATGACCTCAAGATAACCGTACTTGTGCCCCCCCCCCTACCCTACTTTCCGTCCTATGGGTTTATTTTAGAAAGCCTGGACAATTGCTTTATATTGTTAGTGAACATTAACCACCAGTCGTCAAAAATAAAATTACACTCATTCTGAAGCCGTTGAAAACGCCGCCCCCCAGGCCGGGCGGCGCCTGCGCGCGCACACCCGCTGCCTCTCTGCGGGTGTGCGGGAATGTCCAGACAACAGTAAACAGGTACCTGAAAGGAAACTGTTGTGAGCTCCATCCTGGGAATGGTCAGTCATAGCCTAGGGGAGGGGGAGGATCTCGACGAGACTAATAGGCTTCCTGTCCCCGACCTTGGGACACCAATTGAGGGTAACAGGTTAGCACCACATTTTCTAACAAACGCCCCCCCCCCCCCCCACACATCCCGCTTTCCACGAACATTCACAATTGAAAGCCCCTTCTTCCCCTCCACACCTACCAGGTGTTATTTAGCATTGACAATCTAGTATTGTCCCCCTCCCCATTTGATCAACCAGGCTGTGACTCATACGTCAGGCTGCGAGCAGCCGCGTCCAACAGCCTGGTTGATCAGTCCAGCAACCAGGAGCCTGGTCGATGACCGGGCCGCGGGGACGATAAGCCCGGAAGCACTCAAGGTATCCTCAGGTAAGGTATCCTCCCTGGTCGACGACCGGGCCGCGGGGACGCTAAGCCCCGGAAGCACCTCAAGGTAACCTCCCTCAACCGACTGCCACTGACCACAGTGGCAGTCGGTATCCCAGGACCAATCCCTGGTCCTGGGAAAACCCCGAATATCTCGTCCAACTAAGTATTACATTTTTAGTTACACAGGATTAAGCACACCCAAAAAATAATATTTAAAAAATGACATTTCCTGGGTTGGGCTCCTGTGTGGTTATATCTTGAGGTTATCTTGAGATGATTTCGGGGCTTTTTTAGTGTCCCCGCGGCCCGGTCCTCGACCAGGCCTCCACCCCCAGGAAGCAGCCCGTGACAGCTGACTAACACCCAGGTACCTATTTTACTGCTAGGTAACAGGGGCATAGGGTGAAAGAAACTCTGCCCATTGTTTCTCGCCGGCGCCTGGGATCGAACCCAGGACCACAGGATCACAAGCCCAGCGTGCTGTCCGCTCGGCCGACCGGACCGGTGTGGTCCTCACTCATGTCCTAGAAGGCAACTTATTAATTACCCGGGTGTTGGCCTCCTGGGTGTGGAGCTAGGAAGCACTTGTATCATCACAGGCGGAGTGCTGCCCGCTACAGGTGGCCGTTGTGTGCAAGACTCCTAACGTTTGTTTACACTTGATAGTGCCGGAGCTAAACCTCCACCACATCAATGACCGCCATTTGTATCACCTCTCCCGACTCCTTCCCTACCATTACTTTCCATCCTCCCCCCTCCCTCTCTGCTCCTCATCTTCCTCACACCTCACCCTCATACACGTAGGATTACTCACCAAACTTTCACCTCACGAACTCTAAACCTTTTTTCACAACATTGATTCTTCCTCTCGTTTTCCCTTCCTGCAACACAAAAGCAGTGCCCCTCCCTCACAACATGCAAGTGCTGCAACATTCTATTGCATATGATTTATAAATTAGTTTGAGGATATTTGTCTCCTCCACTTCAATAGTTCATGCCATTTCTGGTGTCCTGAGAACGAATAAAGTAGGCGAGGAGTGACAATCGACATGAGAATGGTCCAGGACGGACCGAAACGTCGTCGTCCCTTCACTTTCTAGTGTGTGGTCTGGTCAACGAAGACAGTATTATTTTTGACATGCCTGTGGTTTCATGTGCGTGCTTTGTATGTGATGTTCCCCTGGATGGTGGATGTTCCCCTCGATGGTGGCTGTTCCCCTAGATGGTGGCTGTTCCCCTAGATGGTGGCTGTTCCCCTGGATGGTGGCTGTTCCCCTGGATGGTGGCTGTTCCCCTGGATGGTGGCTGTTCCCCTGGATGGTGGCTGTTCCCCTGGATGGTGGCTGTTCCCCTGGATGGTGGCTGTTCCCCTGGATGGTGGCTGTTCCCCTAGATGGTGGCTGTTCCCCTAGATGGTGGCTGTTCCCCTGGATGGTGGCTGTTCCCCTGGATGGTGGCTGTTCCCCTGGATGGTGGCTGTTCCCCTGGATGGTGGCTGTTCCCCTGGATGGTGGCTGTTCCCCTGGATGGTGGCTGTTCCCCTGGATGGTGGCTGTTCCCCTGGATGGTGGCTGTTCCCCTGGATGGTGGATGTACCCCTAGATGGTGGCTGTTCCCCTGGACGGTGGCTGTTCCCACCTTCTCGTGACACTATCACTTCATCTTGTCGATTCTCCTCAGTGTCCCAAGCTGCGACGCGCGAACCTGGCGTCAGTCCTCTCAGAGGGTCGTTCTCTCAGCGTCTGGCTGAGGGAGCAGCCGGATGGTACTATCAGGTTCATCAGCTGCTCTTGGGCGAGGTTTTCCTCGTGCTGTTGTAGAGCAGCTTGGGTTCACTCTACATTTTCTGCTCTCGTCTCACGACCGACTCGGCATCTCCCCTCCCCTCCTTCTCTCACCCACTCTCGGGTGCTCATTCCTGGCCCTCTTACACCCTCCTCCTATATATATGTTCTATATTTTGCCCCATGTCCGTAAACATGGGGCAAAATATAGGTCTTACGGGCTCACCATAGCCCGTGCTACATGGCCACTTCGTTCTGAGTAGCTAAATCTGAAACAACAACAGCAGCAGCCCCATGTCTTCACGTTCGTGAGCTTTGATTATGTGTATCTTTAACCACGGATTTTCCTATTTTCACGACATTCACACTGAAGGAACAGTGTGAAGCAGGGGTGTAAAGAGCTACACCTCACTTCTCCGCTGCCATGGATAGGTAAGTATTGGTTAGTGCCCCCCCCCCACCACCAGAGCAGCCTAGCCAACGACCATGACACGTGTGTACCTATATATGACACGTGTGTACCTATATATGCCACGTGTGTACCTATATATGCCTCGTGTGTACCTATATATGACTCGTCAGTACGCACACACCCCCTCGGATTAACACCAGACTCGCCGTATGCTTGCGTGCGTGCGCGCGTGTGTATTGGCCATCTGTGCCTGCAGAATCGATTTGTTAGCTCTTGGACCCCGCCTTTATAACCACTGGTTGTCTAATGTACCAACTCCCGATCTAGTTTTTTCCTCATCATATATACTATGTGTATTTCTCTCACATTCCCAGGCTGCAGCTCACAGCATATGTAACTCCCAGATACATATTTACTGCTAGGTAACGGAGGCATCAAGTTAAAAAAAAAACCCGTCCGTTGTATTATGTACTGCTCCCGATTTATTTTCCTCTATGATATAAACTACATATACTTTAACTTTATACATCGCGCCTGATAGCTGAGTGGACAGCGCTTCGGATTCGTAGTCCTGAGGTTCCGGGTTCGATCCCCGGTGGAGGCGGAGACCAATTAGGCAAAATGTTTCTTTCACCCTGATGCCCCTGTTACCTAGCAGTAAATAGGTACCTGGGAGTTAAGACAGCTCCTACGGGCTGTTTCCTGGGGGGGGGGTGTAACAAAACGGAGGCCCTGGTCGAGGACCGGGCCGCGGGGACGCTAAGCCCCGAAACCATCTCAAGATAACCTCAAGAGAAGAGATTGCACCCCTTAACAGGGCGCTGAAAGGATAAACCTCCCGTTTGCACCTTGAGGTGCTTCCGGGGCTTAACGTCCCCGCGGCCCGGTCGTCGACCAGGCCTCTTGCACGTGTAAAGGAAGCAATGTGTATCTTTATCACTCGGAATGTTCGGTAATGTGTTAATTGTTTGTGATGTGTGTGTATATATGTATGAACATTACACACAGAGATCACACTAACGTGATGCATCAAATGAACAAATCCACAAGGCCCGTGACGAGGATTCGAACCTACGTCCGGGAGCATCCCAGACATAATGGGAATTAGGACAGAGCAAAAGGTACCAGTATTTGTTCATGTATGAACACGTTGTTGTGATCGGGGGTGAGAACAGCTTGAGCTACCTCATCCCTTTGTGTGTATTTTACCTCAAACTTATTTCTAATTTCAGTTTTATCCTCTCGTTACAACAAATTCATCCCATTATCCCGGACACGATACATGACATAATAGAACACTCCTTCTGAAGATGTATTAATATACGAAAGTACTTAAGGAAATTCCTGTTTCAATTTTCCTCCGTGGTCTGACACTGTCACATTTTTAATCACGTGTTTATTTTCGTGATATACACAAATGACATAAAAGGTGATGCTGTAACTTTTTCTGGACTGATATAGCCTTAAAATATATAGAGTGAAAAGGTCATGAAAGATAATGGGAGTTCGGACAGAACAAAAGGTACCAGATGAAGGAAATGGGGGAGAAAGAATAATAAGCCAGACAAGAAAAAAATAGAACGCAAGAGGAGGAACTGAATGGGGGGAACAAAAATAATTCGATTATAAGGAGCTTCAATCCGCAGCTGACCACCTACACCACAAGGGAGACCTTTGTGGAGGAGCGAGAGGGTCAGCGCGAGGGGGGGGGGGAGATAAGCAAGAGGTGAAGAGGTGAGGATGAGACGAGAGGCTGTGTATAAGAGGGTCAAGACGGGGCACAGTAGTTTTACGGGCTCACCATAGCCCGTGCTACATGGACGTCCCGAGTAGCTAAATCTGAATCAACAACAGGGCACAGTAACACCGCCACCACAGCACCTAGTACTGTGTACTGTACACTGCACAATCTACACAACATTCGTTAGACCAACACTGGAAGATGCAGCGCAGGCACGAAATCCACACCTTACAAAATAACCAAAATTTAAAAAATTACAAAGGTTTGCAAGAACATTGGTACCGGAGCTAAGAGGACCAAGGTATGAGGAAAAGAAAGGGGAACTAGACCTTGCATCCCTGGAGCAGAAGAGAAACGGGCACATGATCGCCACATACAAGATACCGAGGGAAGTGGACAATATGAACAAAGACAGCCTCTCTAAAGTTAAAATAGGACGAAAGGACATAAGAGGAAGCAGGAAACGCAAGTAAGTAAGAAAATAAGACTACTCGTACCCTGTATGGGGTTATCTTGAGATGATTTCGGGGCTTAGTGTCCCCGCGGCCCGGTCCTCGACCAGGCCTCCAGGAAACAGCCCGTGACAGCTGACTAACACCAAGGTACCTATTTTACTACTAGGTAACAGGGGCATAGGGTGAAAGAAACTCTGCCCATTGTTTCTCGCCGGCGCCTGGGATCGAACCCAGGACCACAGGATCACAATTCCAGCGTGCTGTCCGCTCGGCCGACCGGCTCCCAAGCGAGTGAAATGCAGGACATCCACAAATTCAAAGCAAGATTCGACAAGGAATTCGAACATTAGGATATGTAAATTATAACACAATAGATACAACAAGGCCAGCAGGCGGGCCGTAAAGCGCTACCCTTCACTCCCCCCAGTAGGTTCATCAGTTACAGCCCCGCTCCTGTGCCAGATAAGTCCACTACGGGCTCACCATAGCCCGTGCTACTTGGAACAGTTTATTCCCAGTAGCTGACTCTTAAACAACAACAATAATCCCCCGAAGACAGGCAACACACGGCGACAGCCTCGCCACCACAGCTCTGCCACCACAGCTCTGCCACCACAGCTCTGCCACCACAGCTCTGCCACCACAGCTCTGCCACCACAGCTCTGCCACCACAGCTCTGCCACCACAAGTGATCTCAGTGAAGTCCCACAAGCCCGCCGCTACACCTCCAGTATCCGGCTCAAACAATAACAACCACCCTGATAAAGAGCTCTCAGCGGAAGGGAAGCCATAACCGGATAGCCACAAGCGGTCAGGCTGGGACGGCCAGGGTGGACAGGGGCAAGGGGGGGCGAGAGAGGTGGTGGAGCGTGTGGTTTAATCAGGGAGGAGGACAGAGGGAGTGCGAAATGTGGAGATAGAGGGTTGTAGGGGAGTGGTGTATGGGGGGGGGGCTGCCACAGGTGTGGGGGGGGGGGGGAACGGCGATATATTAAAAGGTCTTGAAGGTAAAGGATGGATTACGGGCTCGCCATATCCCGTGCTACTTGGAACTTGTTCCGAGTAGCTGAAACTATAACAACAACATCCTCCAGGACAGAGTGAATGTCTCCAGTGGCACGCGTTTGAGCTTTAATGAGTTCAAGTACGTTGACCAGACCACACACTAGAAGGTGAAGGGACGACGACGTTTCGGTCCGTCCTGGACTATTCTCAAGTCGATTGTCGATTGAGTTCAAGAAGTGTGTAAGTGTAAGTCATAATAATGTAATGTACACTACCACCAGGACTCATACCCAAGTAGCCAAGGTTTGTTTATGACACGCACACGACTAATAGGTGCAACAGGATTAATAACTATTGTTTGTGTTTATATATATAGTGTATATATATACACACACACCCACGTGTACGTGTGGCCGGTCGACCTCCTTTCAACTGAACACATGCACATATTTACTTATTAACATTTAGGTTAAAGATGGCCTAGACCCAACCTTCTGCTATATCCCCTTTTTAAACTCTGGATGAGGTTTGATTAGACCACCTTCTCCCCAAGTTCATGCCAAATAAATAAAAATAAACACTTGGTTAGCTCTTACGCCGAAGGAAACTAACCTTCCTAATTTAGGGTCAGGCACCCAGCACTGCTTGACACAAGCAAGAAGAGTTAAATGGAGAGGAGAGGACCTTACACCACAAGGTTCGTTAATAGAGGACACAGCATTTTTACTTTGGTCTACCCTCGAGCCATAAGTGAGGCTCTACAAGGCGCAGCCTTCAGAGGGGCTGCACCAAGCAAGCGCATCCACTGAAGAGATTACAAGCGGCTCATCCGGGCTTTACCGTGTCGTGTGGCTCCTACCAGCCGGGTTTTAGTGTATAAACAAACCAAACACAAGTCGGAGACTTGAGACAGGAGTAATATTATCGACGCTGACAAGGAACAGGAACTGGGGCCAGATTCACGAAGCAGTTACGCAAGTACTTACGAACGTGTACATCTTTCCTCAATCTTTGACGACTCTGGTTACATTTATTAAACAGTTGACAAGCATGAAAACTTCCCAATCAACTGTTGTTATTGTTATAAACAGCCTCCTGGTGCTTCGGAGCTCATTAACTGTTTAATAATTGTAAACAAAGCCGCCAAAGATTGAGAAAAGATGTACAGGTTCGTGCTTGCGTAACTGCTTCGTGAATCTAGCCCCCTGGGCTGCAGAGCTGGAGTTTTGCTTGTGTTTGTGATAAGGTGGGGTTGGGCAGAGAAAACAAATAAACATACTTGGTTCAGAAAGGAGAGTGGTGTGGACTACCGCTAGTTTTAGATAGGCTTGCATCAGTAATTAATTAATCATTAAAAGAAGGCGCAAAGCCAAGTCAGGGCCCCCCCGCCCCAAGCGGGGGCTTGACGGGTGAGTGGACAGCGCTCGGGATTTGTAGTCCTAAGATTCCGGTTTCGATCCCCGGCGGAGGTGGAAGAAATGGGCAGAGTGTCTGTCAACCTGATACACCTGTTCCACCTAGCAGTAAATAGGTACTTGGGAGTTAGACAGCTGTTACATGCTGCTTCCTGGGGATGTGTAACAAAAAAGGATGGCAGGTCGAGGACTGGGCCGCTGAGACGCTAAGCCCCGAAATCATCTCAAGATAGATAAGATAGCCGGGGACACTATGTTGCACCATCAAAGTTGCAGGATATCCAAAAGGCGCTAGATATCACCAAGGATGACAATACGCGTACAAAAGCGCGCACAAGGCGAGCGATATCAAAGATATCTGATTCCCCCAAAGTGTATCGAGGGACAAATAACCGCGAGGGAGTCGAACACGTCCTGGAGGTCGCCTAAACTTGGTTACTGTGTGACAGGCTTAAACGGCGCTGGGTCCCGTTAGTTTGCACTTGCTTTCCAATCAATTTTGTTCACTTTATGTCAAGTTCAATGATTACAAGCCACATACTACAAGTAGGCGATGAGTCACAATAACGTGGCTAAAGTATCTCAATCGACTTGAGAATGGTCCAGGACGGACCGAAACGTCATCGTCCCTTCACCTTCTAGTGTGTGGTCTGGTCAACATACTGCAAGTACTCGTATAACTATAATCACCTAGTTGTGCATAAAGTGGGGGGGGGGGTTCGAGCTTCAGCTACTAGGTCCCGCCTCTCAATCTTCAATTACCCAGTGTTCAGGTCAGCCAGCCCATTGGGTTCTTTCTTATCTAGATTTCAAAGGTGTATATAACGTCTGCCTGATCACATCACGTCTTGGGGGTATGAGACATATATATAACACTGGCGTATATAACTAACACTGATTTCAGTGTATCCAATGTGGTTTATTAGGTTATTTTATTTCTAGTCGTGTAAAGTCTCTTCTTTCATTGCAAGAAGGAGTACTTTTGTACTCTATCTTGCACTGGAGTACCTCCTCCCCCCCCTCCTCCTCCTCCTCCTTCCTCTCCCTCTCCCTCTCTCTCTCTCTCCTCTCCCTCTCCCTCTCTCTCTCCTGCCTCTGGCTCACAATTGTACACAAGTGTCGTGTGGAGTCATGTGTCAAAGGCTCCCTGATAGTCAAAAATATGCAGTCTGACCGCCCATCTCGCTCGTCTGATTTCTGTCGTCCCGCCCCCATTATTCTATCAAGGGGGAGAGGTCAGACATGCCATCCCTGAACCCATGCTGGTATTGCCTTATAGAAGACGCTTCTTTAACAATCTTCTACTGCGGTGTTTCTCAACACAGATCTTATCACCGCCGTCTAAAATGGGCAAGTAGAGGGGGAGAGGGAGGGGGAGGGGGAGAGGGAGGGGGAGGGGGAGAGGGAGGGGGAGGGGGAGAGGGAGGGGGGAGGGAGGGGGGGAAGGAGGGGGGAGGGAGGGAGGGGGACTCTCCTGAAGCTGAACAAGTCCTGTCCCCCTCTTCTACATATCGGCAGTATGTAATATTATGTATTTATATTAGTAAGCATCACGCCTTCTAATAATTATCAAAAAGTCCAAAAGGTATATACCTCGAGGTTACTTAATTGTTGCCAGCCCAACCTCTTGGGTGGATGATAGAGCGACGGTCTCGCTTCCTGCAGATCAGCGTTCAATCCCCCAACCGTCCGAATGGTCGGGGGATTGTCCCCCTAATAAGGGGGACTATTCCTTCCCCCCCCCCCCCGTCCCATTTCAAATGCTTGCCTAATGACCCATCCCTTACAACACCCAATGACATAATTATCACATTAAGTATGACCGCGCATGCGCGTGAGAACCACCATAACAGAGAACAGTATATTTGCTACAAACTCTATACTACATTATAACTTTCAAATGCCATAATAAGACCACGGACCGTGGCTGCTTTCCAAGACCATATTTCCCTCAAAGTCCTGATTTTCGAACCCGATAATCATGCCATCAGATCTCACGTTTACAGAACACAACTGACTATATCAAAAGCGGCATGAAAACTGGGATCATCTTGAGGTTATCTTGAGATGATTTCGGGGCTTAGCGTTCACGCGGCCCGGTCCTCGACCAGGGCTCCCTTTTGTTACATGGATAATGGTGGCATGGTTACGTGGATAGGCTGGATAATACACAAATTCAAACAAAAGATGATGAAAATGGAATATTACTTCACATTAATTGCGACACTGCTATAATGTGTATTTACTGCCCAAATCCATTTAGTAAAACAAATTATTGAGAATGTTTATAATGAAAATAGTGTGTCCCTCCCTACCTACCTTACCTATAACACAAGCGAGACTGAAGTCATCATGTGTGTCCCTCCCTACCTACCTTACCTAGAACAAAAAGCGAGACTCAAGTCATCATGTGTGGCCCTCCCTACCTCCCTTACCTAGAACACAAGCGAGACTCAAGTCATCATGTGTGTCCCTCCCTACTACCTTACCTAGAACACAAGCGAGACTCGAGTCATCATGTGTGTCCCTCCCTACCTACCTTACCCTAGAACAAAAGCGAGACTCGAGTCATCATGTGTGTCCCTCCCTACCTACCTTACCTAGAACACAGCGAGACTCAAGTTCATCATGTGTGTCCCTCCCTACCTACCTTACCTAGACACAAGCGAGACTCAAGTCATCATGTGTGTCCCTCCCTACCTACCTTACCTAGAAACACAAGCGAGACTCAAGTCATCATGTGTGTCCTCCCTACCTACCGTACCTAGACCACAAGCGAGACTCAAGTCATCATGGTGTCCCTCCTACCTACCTTACCTAAACACAGCAAGCGAGACTCGAGTCATCATCATATCTACGACAAGGAAATATCAAACAGGTATTGGAGGTTCAAACCTGCATACTTAAAGCAATTATTGTGCTAACTCAAGGAATGGTACATCTGCTTGATACCTGCTTGATGGGGTTCTGGGAGTTCTTCTACTCCCCAAGCCCGGCCGAGGCCAGGCTTGACTTGTGAGAGTTTGGTCCACCAGGTTGTTGCTTGGAGCGGGCCGCAGGCCCACATACCCACAACAGCCCGGCTGATCCGGCTTCTCTTAGAAGATGGCACACTTGTGCAAACAACCCGCTCAAAAGTAGGAATTTACTAAGTACACTTGACCAATTATATAAATAATAGACTTGAGACTATTGCATATTCTCCATTTACTAAGTGTAAATAGAATCCTCCATTATGTGTGTCCAAGAGAGAACACTGTTAAGAGTAACTAAGAACATCTATTAGCCAGACTGTGGTGCCTATGTTGGACTGCAAGCACAAATAATTTGGTTGATCAGCCATCAACCAAAATGCCATGGAGGGGTGTGGCACTGGATCAATTCTGGCATGTGGACGGGTGAATTGATGGTACTTGCAGGGGACAGGGACGGGGGGGGGGGACAGGAGAGACATTGTCATGGGCGGGTATGCTCCCTGTCATACGTTGTGCGCGGGTACCTGGAAAAGTATTGGTGGAGCCAAGGTGAGGGAAGCAGGCGGGCAACAGGCAAACAGTCCATAGCTGGTTAAACACTCTCCCTCACTACCTACCCTCGTCCACTCTGCTAGGTTATCTTATCCCCAACCCCCGTGTCCTTGACACGACCCCCGCGTCCTCGACGCGACCCCCCGCGTCCTCGACGCGACCCCCCGCGTCCTCGACGCGACCCCCCGCGTCCTCGACGCGACCCCCCGCGTCCTCGACGCGACCCCCCGCGTCCTCGACGCGACCCCCCGCGTCCTCGACGCGACCCCCCGCGTCCTCGACGCGACCCCCCGCGTCCTCGACGCGACCCCCTGCGTCCTCGACGCGACGGATTGCGGCAGTTGACTTCCTGGGGCAGGCAGGAACCAACGAACCCGCCACCTCCCTGCACCTGTCAGCCAAGCCGGGCCGGACGGCTCCGACACCTTCTCAGCCCAAAAGAACCAACTGGAAAACGAAAAATATATCGACTTCCCTGTGACTCTTAGCAATAAAGGCCAACCACTCGGGCCGGACGTAGAGCGGCGGTCTCGCTTCATGCAGGTCAGCTTCAACCCCGACCGCCCAAGTGGGTGGGCACCATTCCTGCCACCGTCCCATCCAAAAATCCTATCCATCACAGTGATACATAGTCGTAATGTCTTGGCGTTTTCTCATAATAGCTCCCTTTCCTCCCAAGCCCTAAGTGCGCCAGGCATCGTATCAATTCTGGCCGATTAAGAGGAATGTCCGACGGGAGCTCTAAACCAATTGCTAAATTCGCAACACATTTCCTTGGGGTCCTCGAGCAGGGGTCCAGACATTCGCTCGTCGTCACGGGTGACCCCAAGAGTCCCCGGACTGCGATGTCTGAGGCTTTTGGCTTGCATTACCTTCTGGCGGTTAAGGAGCCATTTGACTAGCATAAAGCGTCAACTGTAACTGCTGAACAATGTGTTATTGAAACGCTGATGATTCACTTGTGTCACGCCTGAACAATACTCAAAACACCTCGATCGGCATCTCGCTAAAGCTGATGAGGGATCTCTATATTACAAATGAAAAATCTGAATTTGCTCTTCATCATTCGTGATCCCGTGTGCAGTCGTCACTGGCCATGTGTTATAAATGGCCAGAGCCGGCCTTCCCGGATATATTTTTATAACGTATACATTCTCCACCTTCCGTGTTCAGTGGCGGTGGTATGAAATAGCTGCCATATGGTCCAACAGGCAAGTGTGTTGACGAGGTGTGAGTTGATACACTGTAAACATTGCACGCACATGCGCAGCTCTCGCCTCTCATAAGAAGGGTCCGGGGTCTCAGCTATCTAGTGTTCCCTAGCAGAGAGCTTCAGGGTCTCCTGGTGTCTAACATCGGATATTACCCAACTTGCAGGCGGTGAGTCACAATAACGGGGCTGAAGTATGTTGACCAAACCAACACACTAGAACAGGAAGGGACGACCGATGAAGGGACACAATCGACTTGAGGACGGACCGAAACGTCGTTCCCCTTCAATTTCTAGTGTGTGGATTGGTCAACATTAACCAACTTGATACGGATCACGTACCTAAAGCAACATGAAACTGAACTACTCTAGTTACCTCAGTCACTACACAAAAGCATGCTATTAGTAAGCACTTGTACATTACTTTTGCCACTAGTGAGAAGTACAGCATTACATATTTTTGTATAAAACTACTGTAATATATCTGGTTTCTTTTACAAAGGAACTGCCCACAATATAAATGCTGCAAAATTTGTTCTATATTTTCTAGTGGTCTCTGATATAATATATAGAGTTGAAAATGTGTTAAAAGATTGTTGAAATGCATTTTCAAGTCTGACCTTTCGACACCCAAGCTGTAGTACTTTGTCCCTCCAGAGGTAAGTAAAGAAATAAATGACTTCTGATTCCACTTACGCAGTTGCCCCTTGAACACGACCCGCCAGTTAGTTAACAACCAGATCCCAAATTACTGTTGGGTGAACAGGAGTTTTTTTTTTTTTTTTTATTGTTTTCTACCACAGACGTGGCCACACATTAACAATGCTAACCAGCATATATACATTTTCTTCTGTCCTCCATAGACAGGGTTAGAGATGTGTTAAACATATATTTGGACTGGCGCCCAGTCAATCCTCCGTGACCAGAGGTTTTCAACGGTTGGGACCTTGTCATTCACACTCTGTTTTTACCTGCTGTGTGTCGTTTAATGCAAGGTAAATCAACTCTAGGGGTGGTATGTGTGCTATGGTAGTGAGGAGTTATGGAGTGGAGTTATGGTGTCAGAATGTGATTTGGCATTCCGGGATCCGGTGTGAAAGTGGGTTAGTTCAGATGTGGGAGTTGGAGTGCGGGGGCGTGGTGAGTCTGAATGTGGGAGTGGGGTCATGACATGTGGGAGTTATGGTGAGTTGCAATGGATTTTCATGAAGATGGGATGGACAGAAGTGTGGGAGTTATGATAGTCATGCGCTGTGGAGTTATGGAGTCATGAATGTGGGTTAGGTGAGTCGCGATGTGGGTATGGTGAGTCATGACAGGTGTGGGAGTTATGGTACCATTACCCTGGGACACTTAACCAACACTCACAGCTGTGGGAGTTATGGTGAGTCATGACAGATGGTGGAGAGTTTATGGTGAGGTACCTGACAGATGATGGGAGTTATGGTGATCATGGACAGATGTGGGAGTTATGG
>WNGS01004374.1:6716675-6727972 GCA_020271785.1 Procambarus virginalis
GAGAGAGACGGGAGCAGAGAGAGACGGGAGCAGAGAGAGACGGGAGCAGAGAGTGCAGGTAATCAGGATATGACCTCACACCCGGACGCCCGGCCACAGTACTTGACGGTTCCTTCCCGACAACCACCTCCATCTAGGCTAGTGTACCCCCTGCACCCGTCAGTGCTAACCACTGCCTCTGGTAATTACAAGTAATTTGCCTGCAACACTTATGCTTTGTTCAGCAGGTACATCAAAGGTGGAGAAGAGAGGGAGGGAAGGAGAAGAGAGGGAGGGGAGGAGAAGAGAAGAGAGGGAGGGGAAGGAGAAGAGAGGGAGGGGAAGGAGAAGAGAGGGAGGGGAAGCAGAAGAGAGGGAGGGGAAGGAGAAGAGAGGGAGGGGAAGGAGAAGAGAGGGAGGGGAAGGAGAAGAGAGGGAGGGAAGGAGAAGAGAGAGGGAGGGGAAGGAGAAGAGAAGGAGGGGAAGGCAGAAGAGGAGCAGCAGCAATAGACACGGGACCTCGCAGCCTCTGGGAAGGGACCGAGAGGGGGAGACACAGCAAGGAAGAAGGACCAAAGCAGAAATAGAAAGAAAAAAGTAATCACATGAAAGGACAACCGAGGTAAACAAACCCCCCCACCCCCCACCCGTTCATTTTGGTGGTGTTGGCCACACTTGAGCAGTCTTGTGAGGCGGGGGGGGGGGGAGAGTCGACCTCCAAGATCTTGCCAGCTATGTCTTCTAGCTCAGAGTCCCCCACCCAAGTTTATCCAAATTCCCTAATACCTTCTTAGATGCTTTACCGTCACCCGCACGCAGGGACCCCCCGCACGCAGGGACCCCCCGCACGCAGGGACCCCCGCACGCAGGGACCCCCACACGCAGGGACCCCCCACACGCAGGGACCCCCCGCACGCAGGGACCCCCCCCGCACGCAGGGACCCCCCCGCACGCAGGGACCCCCCCCGCACGCAGGGACCCCCCCCCGCACTGCGTGGCGAAGAGCGCGGGGCACGAAACACCTCCATTCGTGGAGTGTGTTTGAGCAGTAAACAGAGCGGCCATTGAGGCCCGGCCTTGCTTTCCTCTGAAGCTCGGGCTAGGCGGCACGCTGGCCCATTCTTCCAGTCCTGCTTTCAGGAGAGACTGCGAGGGAGACACACGAGGTGTGGAGGGAAGGAAGGAAGGTGACAGAGCAGGCGAGGATATTATTTATATATATATATATATATATATATATATATATATATATATATATATATATATATACTTAAGGAAATTCCTGTTTCAATTTTCCTCCGTGGTCTGACACTGTCATATAGATATATATATACACATACATTATATATATATATATATATATATATATATATATATATATATATATATATATATATATATACCCATAGCCGCGAAGAAAGGAACACAGAGCATTCAGAGAAAAACTTCCCAATTAACACTGAATACGTACGAGTGTTCACTTCACGTGTTACAAAAAAAAAAAAAAACATTAAGAGAAAATTAAGGGAAATTTGTTTCCTTCAGCCTGCAAATTTCTTCGAACTCCTTCAACGCCGGGCAGGAACCGAGGATGCAGCGGGCATTCCCCCTCTGGACTGCCACACTGAGGCGCTGGAAGAGAAAACTTGCCGCTCTAGGGTCCCTTGTAGCTTCAATGAGCCTGGAACCAACATCCTTAAGAAACCTCCTATGAACAGATATATATATATATATATATATATATATATATATATATATATATATATATATATATATATATATATATATATATATATAATGCTTACTGATATATAATGCTGAGAGGAAATGCTCACTGCATCCATGGTTCCTGCCCGCCATCTGAGGAGCTGGAGGAGCTTTTCAACTTGTGACAAGCAGGCTTGTACCCTGCATGTAATCAATACTGTAATTTTTTTGTGTAATGACATTTTCAAATAAAGTTAGATAAATATACACACATACCAAAAGAATAGGGGTGGTAGGAGAAGAAAATATCAAAGTGTTCAGTGAGGATCCACAAGGTCTTCTCTGAGTACTCTTTATTTTCTTCTCCGAGGCTATGGGTCCCTACACTTGCACCAGAGGTGGTACCCCTTCTAGGCTTAAAAAAAAATTATATATATATATATATATATATATATATATATATATATATATATATATATATATTATTATATATATATATATATATAATCACACACATTAAGACATGGCGAATTGTCTAATGCTTTGTTTGTTCATTTGTCAGAAAGTTCACCAAATTGTTTGGGAGATAGCTTCTTCATTAACGAATCATAAGAACATGTTCAATAGGAACATTATTGAATTTGCTTTAATACAGATTACAAAATCATGTAATTTGAACATTAGCAGTGGTTGGTATAATTTAGATCCACTTTTCATTAATAAATTAAAGGGGGATTTGAGAGGGAGCATTGATACCCATTTATCCCACTAATACCTTATTAATATCTCATAATAGACATTGTACTTCTCCTCACTCCTGCCTACATATCCACAACAACAGTAAATCCATGCTTCTGAAGATGTATTATTAAAGACGAAAGTACTTAAAGAAATTCCCGTCTTAGTCCTCCCTTCGTGGTCTGATATTGGCATATATAATGGATCGGGTGAAAGTGGCAAGAAAGCAAGAGCAGATAAATCAAACGTCTCATGATGGAGGACGAGGAGTGAGGTAAGAGAGAATGGAGTAGCGGAGGGAGGGTGTGGGAGAGGTGAGAGGGGTAGGTAAGCAGAGTCCGGGCTGCCAACACAGGGTAATGTAAACATCACTATGAACTGCTGCCTATTATACCCACCAACACTTACCTCCCTCTCCCCACTTAACCACCCACCCAACACTCACCCCACTTGCCCACACCCATTTACACCATTCAGACACCTTAACCCATTAAACCCCCACTCCCCCTACACATGCTCACCAGCTGCCACTGCTTAGCCCCCACTTTTATCTCCACGTGGACGTGACTAAGGCTGTGCAGAAGGACAGAGGACACTAAAGCAAGGAGAAAAGACCTCTACTGTCCACTTACAACGATAAACAACCTCAGTGGAAACCAGACAACTACTAGTAAGTTAGAAGACAACCAATGTAAATAAATAAATAAATATGTTTATTCAGGTAAGGTACATACATACAAGTGATGTTACATTAATGGATTGATTTATAGATAGAGCTAGTACATACGATGCCTAAAGCCACTATTACGCAATGCGTTTCGGGCAGGACCGAAATGTGTGTCAATATATATATATACAAATGGTTAGGACTAAAGTACCAAACCAGGCATTATACTATCAAGTGACCCTTACTTGGTAATATAACACCTGGAAGGTGAGGCACTCTTGACCCATCACCAGCATAACTTGAGCCTTGAGGTAACCTTCAAGTGCTTCCATGGATTAACATCCCAGTGACCCGGTCTCTGACCAGGTCTCCTGGTTGGTGGTCTGCTCAACCAGGCTGTTAGACGCCGCTGCTCACAACCAACCTGTCCTAATAGAACGTCGCATTTGTGACAATCCCTAAGGTCAAAAAGTGTCTTACTAGAAAGTGGTATCGGCTCGCGAAATAAAGACATACTATTACGTTTTCTGTTTTGGGTCCTCTGATAGGTTAGGTTAAAGGCATTTTAGTACGACAGTTTCTTGACGTTTGGGAAACTTTACGAGGATGGGCTGCACTGGCTAATGTTTGAATTACAACCAAGGTTAATCAGGAATCCTTTACAAGTGTTCATCTTCTCTCTTGAACACCACGATTTTTTTTATCGTGTTCCCTCTCTCTTGTAAAATTTAGGTACATGTGCAGTTATGCAGCTACCATGGACTATGTGAAGCGTTACATATTGTGGCAAGAACCACGTAATCCTAACAAATATCCCCATCTTACTCGATGGTTAGTCGCACATTTTGGTGTAGAACACACCAAGATGTAGAACACACCAAGATGTAGAACACACTAAGATGTAGAACACACTAAGATGCATGAATCTTGGCTAGCAATGTAAAAGGGCTTCAATCACTTGTGGTTGAGTACTCAGTAACCTCTAATCCTGTTCATGATAGACAGAAGAAAATGTGAATGATAGTTAGCATTGCACGAATGTATGTGATAGAAAATAAACTACAAAAAATCAAACACAGTAACCCAGACGAGATTCTGAACAAGTAGAACAACCAGACACAGGGAAAGTGCTCCAGAGGATAACTAAGCAACACAAGGCATTCAGAGGCAGGAGAGAGGTTATAGAGTGGAGAAATTGTGCAAGTGTATTCTTTCTCGACGTTTGCTGATGACGCTAAATCTATGAAGATTAATACGGTGTGAGATCAAGAGACTAAAGGAAGACCTGGAGGCAACCATGCAGCGGGAGCTTCCTCCACGTGTCTCAGTGATTGTCAAAGTTTTATACTTGACACCAACACGTTGGGGTTTTATCAACCTTTCCGTGGAAGGTGCATCTGTTAACCTCTTCGCCATAACCACATCTTCAAGAGAAAACTAGACTGTTTTCTAAAAGAACTTCCGGACCAATCGGGCTATGGTGGGTATGTGGGCCTGCGGGCCGCTCCAAGCAACAGCCTGGTGGAGCAAGCTCTCACAAGTCAAGCCTGGCCTCGGGCCGGGCTTGGGGAGTAAGAACAACTCCCAGAACCCCATTAACCAGGTATCAACCATCACACTATGTATATGTAATCACTACAATCTTCTCGCTTCTCCACAGCCACTCGCTACAAGTCTACCCACCACCACCAGTACACTAAATTGTCTATACAGTATACCTAGGTCATAAAAGTATGTGTGTGTAGGTCTAATATCATACTACTTGTGTAAAGGAGGAATGTATATGTTTATCTCTCAGAATGTTCGGTAATATGTTTATTGTTTGTGATGTGTGTCTGTGTATGTATTAACACGATGTACTGAACGGGGTGAGAATAGCTTGAGCTACCTCATCCCTTTGTGTGTATTTTATCTCAATAAACTTATTTCAATTTCACCAGTACAATTCTCGTATTTTCAATCACTTTAAATAGGGTGGTACTTACTGATAGGCAAGTATCAGCCTATTTAGATCGAGTGTAAATAAAAAAAAGTGTGATGAGATAAAAATAATTCCTGAAAGTCCTCTCCATCCACGACTGTACGGCCACTTACAGTAAGGAAAGGAGATAATATTAGAGCAGCAATACAAGAGAACAGGTACAGCATAGGTTGCAGGTCATAACTATGAATGTGAGGCCAGCACCACCACCACAGACCAAACACACACACACACACAGGGTTGTAGCAGGTGTGCACGTACACACCCACTCCACCCTAATACATTACACTCCGGATGAAAGCGCACCTCTCGCTGGACAAGCCTATAGGCCCCGCGTCTGCCGGTACCTCGCCTATCTTACCAGAATTCGAGGAATAAGCTTATCTTACCTTACTGCTGGTAGAGGAAGGATGAGTGGTTTAAGATGGGAGGGAGGGAATCATCTGGGGAAAAGCGTCAAGCCATTACGACTAGGTTGGGGGGAGGGGGTAGTCGGCCACAGGTGTCCTTCCTCAATCAGCCGCGATAAAAAAAATATAATTTTTATCTTGGTGTGTTTCGTTCGTAATATTTGTAGAATTTGATTTAATTTGTTCTATTACAATTAATGTGTTGTTGGTATATTTTGTGGTGGATGAGGTAGAATCAGAAATAGAGGAAGGACCCTGGAAACACAAACCGTAACTGTCTCTATTTTTCGCTTGTTACAACTTGTAATAAAGTTGTTACATCTTGGCTTAACGTGTTTATGACGTATTAGAACGTTGTTACAACTTGCTATATTGGTTGTTATAACTGGCTAGTTGTTAAAACTTGTTTGAACGTTGTACCAACGTCGTAGTTTCGGTGTGTGTTTGGCGGGGAGTGAGGAAGGAAGTGTTGCTTATAATGTAAACAAGGTCCATCTAGAGCGGGGAGACATCTCCCGTCCACGGGCTCACCATAGCCCGTGCTTCTTGCCCCGCTCCTGTGCCAGGTAAGTTACGGGCTCACCATAGCCCGTGCTACTTGCCCCGCTCCTGTGCCAGGTAAGTTACGGGCTCACCATAGCCCGTGCTACTTGCCCCGCTCCTGTGCCAGGTAAGTTACGGGCTCACCATAGCCCGTGCTTCTTGCCCCGCTCCTGTGCCAGGTAAGTTACGGGTTCACCATAGCCCGTGCTTCTTGCCCCGCTCCTGTGCCAGGTAAGTTACGGGCTCACCATAGCCCGTGCTACTTGCCCCGCTCGTGTGCCAGTAAGTTACGGGCTCACCATAGCCCGTGCTTCTTGCCCCGCTCCTGTGCCAGGTAAGTTACGGGCTCACCATAGCCCGTGCTACTTGCCCCGCTCCTGTGCCAGGTAAGTTACGGGCTCACCATAGCCCGTGCTACTTGCCCCGCTCCTGTGCCAGGTAAGTTACGGGCTCACCATAGCCCGTGCTACTTGCCCCGCTCCTGTGCCAGGTAAGTTACGGGCTCACCATAGCCCGTGCTACTTGGAACTTGTTCCGAGTAGCTGAATCTATAACAACCACCACCATCTAGAGCGGTGGACTAAGGCCAGGAGATCACACACACACACGGCCAAGAAATCTCTACTTTTCCTCTCAATTCCCCCCACTTCCTCCTCCCCCGGGTGACTCCTTCACTCATTCTCTTCACCTCTCCTGTGTGAACGCTCAGGTAGTAAAGCCGCAACTTTATTTTAAGGGAGCTCAAGGCTTCTTATCAACGGGCTCACCATAGCCCGTGCTACATGGACATTTCGTTCTGATTAGCTAAATCTACAACAACAAGCTTCTGATCTTTTATTTCCCCCTCTTCTTGTCTCTATTCTCTTCCATTCTGCCATATCCTTTGTTCATACTTCCTCGTCTCCAACTTTATTGGTTCCTTATAGCATGTATCCTCTTCCTTGATCCGGACAGGAAGGGGGGGGGACGTTGCCCTCATGTTGGGGGAGATTGTGTGTGTGGTGTCCCTTGGTCATGTTTACCTTGACGTTAATGATGAGACCCACGTTATCACTACTTCTCCTCCTCCCCATTTATTCATTCTCTCTTTCTCGCTATCTCTCTCTCTCTCTCTCTCTGATCACGCCCTAATCTCATTCCTTTCTCTCAAGTTGTGCATCCCCTTTAATGTCCTAATCTCCACCTCCTCCTCCTTCGCCTTTTCAACTGAGATGACACACTTGGCTGCAGGGTAATATTCCTTGACCTCCAAGTCAACATAATGAGAACTTAGACAAAAGCTGCTGCTCCACTGATGGTGCTCCTCGTAGCTCTGGTTCTCTGGTCTGGAATATTGGCGTGTGCTCGCGTCACCCTTCAGGGCAGGCCAGGTAGCCGAGGTTGGAAAAATAGGAACATTTAAAATATTGGAACCCCCTCAGAGCAGTCAACTTGTGCTTTATGGAACAGAGTCGGGAAGGCTGACTGCAGGATAGGATGTGGGAGTAGAACCTTGGAAACGGTCAACAGGTAAATAGAAAAAAATATGTTGGAACAAAAGTAGATCTTACACACAGAAATCATCAAATGAACAATTCCACATGGGATGTGACGATCGTAAGTTCGAACCCTCGTCACGGCCCTTGTGGATTTGTTCAAAAGTAGATCTTTCACTGAACAAGACATGTAGGACCAGACGTGTAGTCTTTTTGGCCGCTAAAACAAATAGCCTTTCTCATCAGGCTGTCACCAGGGAACAATTTTCTCAGTCCAAGGCTGCGATAGTAGAACCAAACACAGATGTAACCCCCCCCCCCATCCTCCTTTTCCACCACCGTCACCTTCCTACTCTTCTCTCCCGGCCGTCTCTCACTTTCCTTTATCCGTATCTACGTCAGTTTCGCCGCTCAGCGACTGCCATTCCATCCCAGCACGACCCCCTGGCGTCCAATTAGGTCGTGTGAAGGGGTCTTCCGTCATGTGTCAGCGCTGGTAGTCCTGTTACCCCCCTCCCTTCCTTCTACCACCCTTGCCTTACCCCCCCCCCCCTTTACCCACTGGTCTATAGGGCGTGCGCTCGGGGGAGTACACCAAATGTGCGGTTCGAATCCTCCTCATGGCTACTACTGATTTTCCTCATTGATTCATCATGTTAATGTGATTTGTTTATGTATATAAAAATTGCAAGTTATTTGTGGTATTTTGGTTAAAAATGTGGTAGGAATAGGGGGTAGGTGTCTGGGAGCAGTGGGGAGGGAGGGTCTGGTTGATACCTGGTTGATGGGGTTCTGGGAGTTCTTCTACTCCCAAGCCCGACCCGAGGCCAGGCTTGACTTGTGAGAGTTTGGTCCACTAGGCTGTTGCTTGGAGCGGCCCGCAGGCCCACATACCCACCACAGCCCGTTGTCCGGCACTCCTTGGAGGAATAAATCTAGTTCCTCTTGAAGATGTCCACGGTTGTTCCGGCAATATTTCTTATGCTCGCTGGGAGGACGTTGAACAACCGCGGACCTCTGATGTTTATACAGTGTTCTCTGATTGTGCCTATGGCACCTTTGCTCTTCACTGGTTCTATTCTGCATTTTCTTCCATATCTGGGTCTGGGTGGTAATGTGGGAGAGGGACATGGTGTGTGAGTGGAACGGCCATTTGATGTGTTTAATATCTGTGTGACGACTCGCCTCTTCCCACCATTTCTCACTGATTTGTACACATTAGATATAATGTTGTATACTAAAATACCCACTCATTACTTCCCGAAGGAGCTGCAGTTGCTAACATTAAAGTGATCTCAGTTTTACGACCCTACAAAGGCAAAGTGTCTTATGATTTAAGTCAATACGACGAGGCACTTGAAATATTGTGACAGTCCCCATATCTTAAGGGTTATCTTGAGATGATTTCGGGGCTTACCGTCCCCGCGGCCCGGTCCTCGACCAGGGACTCCTCTTTGTTGCACTCCCCACAGGAAGCAGCCCGTAACAGCTGTCTAACGCCCAGGTATCTATTTACTGATAGGTAACAGGAGCATCATGGTGAAAGAAACTCTGCCCAATGTTTCTCGCCGGCGCCTGGGATCGAACCCAGGACCACAAGTACAGCGCGCTGTCCGCTCGGCCGACCGGCTCCCCATCTAGATAGTAGACGCTATCTGAGGCCTAATACAGTACATATATGTGCTATACAAGCCTAGGAATATTTAAGTTTGGTTTCTAGCTTTATTTTTTCAGATTAAAGTTCGAAAAAATGGACACTTGTCTCTTACGTCTGTGATGTATGATGGATGTAAAGTGGAACCAGTGAACACTGCCGCCGTGGACCAGTGAACACCGCCCCTTGGGACCATGAACACCGCCTGGTTGATACCTGGTTGATGGGTTCTGGGAGTTCTTCTACTCCCCAAGCCCGGCCCGAGGCCAGGCTTGACTTGTGAGAGTTTGGTCCACTAGGCTGTTGCTTGGAGCGGCCCGCAGGCCCACATACCCACCACAGCCCGGCTGGTCCGAACTCCTTGGAGGAATAAATCTAGTTTCCTCTTGAAGATGTCCACGGTTGTTCCGGCAATATTTCTTATGCTTGCTGGGAGGACGTTGAACACCGCGGACCTCTGATGTTTATACAGTGTTCTCTGATTGTGCCTATGGCACCCCTCTCTTCACTGGTTCTATTCTGCATTTTCTTCCATATCGTTCACTCCAGTACGTGTTATTTTACTGTGTAGATTTGGGACCTGGCCCTCCAGTATCTTCCAGGTGTATATTATTTGATATCTCTCGTCTCTCTTTCTAGTGAGTACATTTGGAGAGCTTTGAGACGATCCCAATAATTTAGGTGCTTTATCGCGTCTATGCGTGCCGTATATGTTCTCTGTATTCCCTCTATTTCAGCAATCTCTCCTGCTCTGAAGGGGGAAGTGAGTACTGAACAGTACTCAAGACGGGACAGCACAAGTGACTTGAAGAGTACAACCATTGTGATGGGATCCCTGGATTTGAAAGTTCTCGTAATCCATCCTATCATTTTTCTGGCTGTCGCAATATTTGCTTGGTTATGCTCCCTAAACGTTAGGTCGTCAGACATCATTATTCCCAAATCCTTTACATGTTGTTTTCCTACTATGGGCACATTTGATTGTGTTTTGTACCCTGTATTATGTTTAAGGTCCTCATTTTTACCGTACCTGAGTACCTGGAATTTATGTCACTGTTAAACATCATATTATTTTCTGATGCCCAGTCGAAAACTTTATTAATATCAGCTTGAAGTTTTCAATGTCTTCAGCCGAGGTAATTTTCATACTGATTTTTGTGTCATCTGCAAAGGATGATACGAAGCTGTGACTTGTATTTTTGTCTATATCTGATATGAGAATAAGGAAAAGCAGCGGTGCAAGGACTGTACCCTGAGGTACAGAGCTTTTAACTGCACTTGGACTAGATTTTATATGGTTGACCGTTACTCGCTGAGTCCTGTTTGACAGAAAACTGAGTATCCAGCGTCCTACTTTACCGGTTATTCCATTGACTTCATTTTGTGTGCTATCACGCCATGGTCACATTTATCGAAAGCCTTTGCGAAGTCCGTGTATATCACATCAGCATTCTGTTTTTCTTCTAATGCCTCAGTGACTTTATCGTAGTGCTCAAGTAGCTGTGAGAGGCACGATCTTCCCGCTCGAAATCCATGTTGGCCTGGGTTGTGAAGGTCATTGGTCTCCATGAAATTGGTGACCTGACTCCTAATCACTCTCTCAAATACTTTTATTATGTGCGATGTTAGTGCAACTGGTCTATAATTCTTTGCCAATGCTTTGCTCCCTCCCTTGTGTAGAGGGGCTATGTCTGCTACTTTAAGTGCATCTGGTATCTCCCCGTGTCCAAGCTCTTCCTCCACACTATACTGAGTGCCTGTGCTACCGGCACTTTGCATTTCTTTATAAATATTGAATTCCATGAGTCTGGACCTGGGGCCGAGTGCATGGGCATGTTTTCAATTTCTCTTTCAAATTTAGTGCGCTCGTGTTGATATCAGTTATATTTACAGGGGTTTGGATATCCCGCATAAAGAAATTGTCTGGATCTTCTACTTTCATGTTGTTTATTGGAGTGCTAAACATGTCCTCATACTGCTTTTTAGGATTTCACTAATTTCTTTGTCATCCTCCGTGTATGAACCTTCACTTGTACGAATAGGTCCAATACTGGCAGTAGTTTTTGTTTTTTGCTTTTGTTTCGCATAGTGAAGAAGTATTTTGGATTTTTCTTTATTTCCTGAATTGCTTTCTGTTCTAACC
>WNGS01004374.1:6766514-6790820 GCA_020271785.1 Procambarus virginalis
CACAACCGCCGGAGCCTTGTGGACGACGAAGATTAATTGGAATCACCGTTCATATTGATCACCCAAGTGGAAAATGGGTCATGAAGACAAAACTATTACCGGAGGCTACAAGAAGGCTAAAACCGGCTTAACCCCCACCATCCTGGCTCAATATGACAAGCTGGAAGTTAAGCAGTGACCGCCATTTTGAAGCACGCAATTGAGATGACAGGGATGTGAAGGGAGGGAAAAATCATTTGGACTTCTTTAACAAGGTTACCGCCTCATCAAGTCAGCTCCGTGGAGACCCCTATCCCCCCACCTCCAGCCTCGGTATAGCGGGGACCCCCGTCCCAAGCCACACTGATTACACAATTTCACACAAATTCCAGTCAATTATACATAATAACTACTGCAAAATTGAAAAACATACAAATTAGTGTAGGCAAAATACAACTTTTTATTTGAGGGGCAGCACCTTCCAGATTCCCAGAGCTCTCAGGCCCGCAGACCAATAGTCTAGATTTTAGAAAAAAACAAGAAAATTTCCGAGACGAGGATGGCCTCCTAATCGTCCAAAAACACTTTCAAGTCGACTCGTGTTTATATATGCCGACAAAGCTCCTTATAGATTGATTGATTGATGAAGATTAAGCCACCCAATAAGTGGCATAGGCATGAATAGCCCGTGAATCCCTATAGCCACAGCATCTTATCAAGTAGTCAATAACTGGGTGAGGCGGTGAACACGTTTCTGCAACTCTCACTAATATCTGCAATATGAGCGCTCTCGCCCAGCTAGGAGATCACAAGTTTCAGCCCCGCTCCTGTGCCAGGTAAGTCCATCACGGGCTCACCATAGCCCGTGCTACTTGGATCTTTAGTTCCCAGTAGCTGAATCTTAAACAACAACAGCTAGGAGATGGGTGAGCTTCTTGCAAGTTATTTCATCGAAAGCTGCATTAGATTATCCATTTGTTAAATGTGATATGGAAAACATGTTGCGAAGTGCCGCTGTTGTTTCCTTGAAGTCGCTGTTTCACTAAATATAAATGCCATGCAAATTGTTGCACCCCCTCCCCAAACCCTCAACCCTTTCCCCAAACCCCTCTTCCTCCTATTTTTAGGTCCCAAAGGTTAGGAACCAATCGTAGGCCTCGATACATTATTTACAGAGCCGTGGTCGCCTGGCTGGTCTAGGAGGCAGCAGACTGGAAAGTTTGTAAACAAGAGTCTGATATGAGGTTCTTGTCAGGACCTGTGACATCAGGCATGCTTTTAGCCGCAGGAAGGCCCACACCGGGCACCGGCCGCAGGAAGGCCCACACGGGGGCACCGGCCGCAGGAAGGTCCACACCGGGACACCGGCCGCAGGAAGGCCCACACCGGGACACCGGCCGCAGGAAGGCCCGCACCGGGGGACAACAGCCGCAGGAAGGCCCACACCGGGACACCAGCCGCAGGAAGCCCGCACCGGGGACACCAGCCGCAGGAAGGCCCGCACCGGGGACACCAGCCGCAGGAAGGCCCACACCGGGGGACACCAGCCGCAGGAAGGCCGACACCGGGGGACACCAGCCGCAGGAAGTGGCCCGCACCGGGACACCAGCCGCAGGAAGGCCCGCACCGGGACACCAGCCGAAGGAAGGCCCGCACCGGGACACCAGCCGCAGGAAGGCCCACACCGAGGGACACCAGCCGCAGGAAGGCCCACACCGGGGACACCAGCCGCAGGAAGGCCCACACCGGGACACCAGCCGCAGGAAGGCCCACACCGGGGACACCAGCCGCAGGAAGGCCCACACCGGGACACCAGCCGCAGGAAGGCCCACACCGGGGGACACCAGCCGCAGGAAGGCCCACACCGGGGACACCAGCCGCAGGAAGGCCCATACCGGGACACCAGCCGCAGGAAGGCCCACACCGGGGACACCGGCCGCAGGAAGGCCCACACCTGGGGGACACACACAGAATGAGAATGAGAGGAGGGATGAACCAGCCTTGCTTGATTTGATATTTACCCTAAATGAGTCGGATATAAGGTAAGTTAAGTTGGAAGCCCCCTTGGGATGAGTAATCAGAGTGTATTGAGCTTTGAGTAACCTGGTTGAGCTAGGAATTATCACCCCCAAAAAGAACGGGAACCAAAGGGGTGGCGTACAGAGAGGGAAACTCTGAGGCAGATGAATAAATCCTAGGGATGTACATTGGGACACAGTCTCGGAACCAGTCGTACAAGACAAAATGGACATGTCACCCAAAATGTCAGGAGGCTGTAAGCAGGATGTCCCAGCCAACAGGAAAAAACAGAGAAGACAAAGGAAGAATCCGTGGTTTAATAGGGAATGTATGAAAGCCAAAGGAGTGAACAAAAGGGCATGGAGGAACTTCCGTAATAACAGAACCCAGAAAGTAGAGAGAGATACCAGAGAACAGGAACGAGTAGGTCAGTGTGAGAAGAGCAGCTGAGAAAAGTATGAAAATGATTATAGCATAACAAAAGCCAAGACGAACCAAAGCTAATACACAGTCAACATCAGGAGGAAGACAACAGTGAAGGAACAGGTGATTAAACTTAGGGTGGGCGAGGACGGTACACAGAGAATGACAAAAGGAGTGTGGGTGAAGTTCTCTCAACAAAAGGTTCCAGGAGGTTTTACAATAGAACAGGGAGAATTCACGGCGCTGGGAGAGAGGTGGCAGCAAACCAGTGGACCTTGGATAGGTTCGAAAATACAAAGATGAGGTCAAAAAGACCTATTGGAGTTGGATGTGAGAAAAGTGTTGACCGGATGGAATCTCGACATGGTTATTGAAGAGGTAGAGCACTTTGCTTACAACTCTCCATAGTGTATAGTCAGTCACTGGAAACGGGGGAATCTACCAGAAATAGGAGACTGCTAATGTAGTACCAATATACAAAAGGGTGACAGACAAGAGGCACTGAACTACAGGCCAGTGCCTTAACTTGTATTACCATGCAGGATGGAGAAGATGTGAGAAAAAACCTAGTAACACATCTGGAGAGAAGAGACTTCGTGACAACCATCAACATGGGTTCAGGGGAGGTAAATCTTGCCTTACAGGAGATAGAATTCTACGATCAGGTGGCAAGTACACAGAACAGCAATTACCATCAACACCACCATAACTTACATACTTATATAGGAAACTCGCAGAAAGTAGCATCAAGTAAAAGCAACAACTTAAAACTATGCCAATCCAGTGACACATTTGTTCAGTCGACTGATGTATAGGTTCCTGAGCCTTTTCGAATCTGCATTATCGTACATTTGAAGAGGTGGAGTGTACTGCCACCACCAATTCTTTGTGCATACTAAATTATATTTCTTCTGTAATTTGTCAAAATATTTATATGGTAATATTTTGGAGGGTTGAGAACTTTTTCAGTTGTGTCCCCTTGGTCGTGTACCACACATTCCAAATAATATATTCCCTTGACAATTTTGTAACGTGAGAGTTAGTCTTGCCTTGTAACTCATACCTATCATCCCTGGTACTAGTCTAGTAACATATACCTCTGGACTTTCTTCACCTTACTTTCGTGATAAAGATAGGAACTTCACGCTTGTGACACATATTCCAGAAATAGTCTCACGTACGTGGTTTACAATGACTTGAACGCGTCCATGTTCAAATTTCTAAAGGCAGTTCCTGTGTTACCCAACTTTACATATGCAGCTGATAAAAGTTGGACGCAAGAGCCTTGAGAGACGAGGTCTGTGTGAAATGAACATTTTATATCTTTTTAGTTGGACCATTTGTTCAGTAAGAGCTGATCTGTCAACCTGTAGTTTCTTGCAAACTTCCACAGCATATATCATGTATGTTGCGTCACCAACAAATGTTGGAGAGTCATTCTGTTGGAGATCATTTACACAGAGCAGGAATAAGTAAGGCTCAAAACAGACCCCGGTGTAGACCCCGGTGTAGACCCCGGTGTAGACCCCGGTGTAGACCCCGGTGTGACCCCGGTGTGTACCCCTGTGGGGACCCCTGTGGGACCCCGGTGTGTACCCCTGTGGGACCCCTGTGGGACCCCGGTGTGTACCCCTGTGGGGACCCCTGTGGGACCCGTGTGTACCCCTGGGGGACCCCTGTGGGACCCGTTGTGTACCCCTGTGGGGACCCTGTGGACCTCGCCTGAAACTCCTCGCCACTTTAAGGTCTTTTTCCTTACTCTGGCCCCGTCTTCTGATGCTCAAGTAACCCTAATCCACAGATCTTGGATACCGTGCAGAGAGATAGAGAGAGAAGAGAGAGAGAGAGAGAGAGAGAAGAGAAGAGAGAGAGAGAGAGAGAGAGAGAGAGAGAGAGAGAGAGAGAGGAGAGAGAGAGAGAGAGAGAATATAACTACCGTTCAATAGGTAGCTCTGGGAACCTTAATCTCTCACACATGATATACCCCATAACGATA
Source organism: Procambarus virginalis (assembly GCA_020271785.1). Taxonomy (NCBI): domain Eukaryota; kingdom Metazoa; phylum Arthropoda; class Malacostraca; order Decapoda; family Cambaridae; genus Procambarus; species Procambarus virginalis. The sequence goes on from WNGS01004374.1 coordinate 6,770,932, forward strand.
CACGAGCGTCAGGATTCAGGCATACACAGAACAGCAATTACCATCAACACCGCCATAACTTACATACTTATATAGGAAACTCGCAGAAAGTAGCATCAAGTAAAAGCAACAACATAAAACTATGCCAATCCAGAGACACTCGGTACGCTTATTATAAATTATCAAAAGAAACAGCCATGATAAAGCATCTAACAGCAGAAGCAGTGCGAGAAGTAGCAGTAGAAGTAGCAGCTGCAGCAACAGCAAGAGGATCAGTTGGAAGCAGCACCTGGAGCAGCTGGAGGCACAGGCCGGCGTTCCATTATCGATCTTCCGGCTGGGCATGAGCTCGCCAACCCCGCCACCAGAGTCTTCATAACACCGTGTCCAAATCCTCCTCCGCTTCTCTCCCTTGGCGCACACAACACAGTTACCCATCCCTCCCCACCATGCCTCCCTCGCCCACATCAACGGCTCTCTTGATTATTCTTTCCCAGACCCACTTTCGGGATTTATAAACAAGCCCTAATCTAGAGCGGAATGGCTGGCCTCCTGCATCATCCGTAGCTATCAGAAGCCAAAGTTTCCCCTATTGCAAAAGCTGAAGTCCGTCAGAGGTAGATGAAATCCTTTCGCAGTCTCCCTTGCCGGCATTATATGACCCTGTTACGGCGTTAAAACTTTATCCAGCACTGCAGGAGTAGCCTCCACCTGGAAGTTTGTCAATACCCAAAGTCTCCCTCTTACAACTATTCTAAAAACACAACCGCCCCCATCCCAGACACCTGGGTTAATTGACATTCCTGCGCGGAATCCGCCTTTAACGACAACTTTTCCCTGCACTCGGCAGAGGGCGAGCCTTCCTCCGCGGGGCCAACCGCGTCTCACTTGCCATTTTCACTGGTCAGTCCTCCACTCCTACACGTCAACATTTAGGAATATTTACTAGTCTCTTAGACCAGCACGCGACTACCCTCGATATTCAGGAAAACCTGACACCCTGCACGAGGCCAGACTGGCCACTTTAGCAACCCGACGCTCTAATAAAGCGCTCATCTTGGATATTCACAATGAAAAAAGTGAAGCGAACCTAATGAAAAAGAAAACGGACAGAAGACGCCAACCAGCTCCAAATATACGGAGTCAGACTAAGCCAGGGTACACACGCGTGCGCGCGCACAGTTTGTGTTTTCAGGTGAAATAACGCAGAAATTTCTACATTATAATAATGTAAAAGAACGCGAGTCACAACAGTGTAGCCGGTAATCGCTGCCCATTTGCGATGGCGTGAGATGTTAGAGGAAGGAGTTTGGTGTCTTGAAGGAACTGGGCGGGTAGTACACAGACGGTGTCTTGAAGGAACTGGGCGGGTAGTACACAGACGGTGTCTTGAAGGAACTGGGCGGGTAGTACACTGACGGTGTCTTGAAGGAACTGGGCGGGTAGTACACAGACGGTGTCTTGAAGGAACTGGGCGGGTAGTACACAGACGGTGTCTTGAAGGAACTGGGCGGGTAGTACACAGACGGTGTCTTGAAGGAACTGGGCGGGTAGTACACAGACGGTGTCTTGAAGGAACTGGGCGGGTAGTACACTGACGGTGTCTTGAAGGAACTGGGCGGGTAGTACACTGACGGTGTCTTGAAGGAACTGGGCGGGTAGTACACAGACGGTGTCTTGAAGGAACTGTGTACTGGCAAGCGTCTGGGATTACTGGCCTACAGTAACATTATGACGAGAAAGCGTTGATTGTGGAGTGCGGATGACAGTGAAGGGGTGTGGTAGTTTGTGAGATGGTACAGGCCGTGGTGGTGAAGATATACACATACATATACGTATATCAGTAGTCTTTTTTTTACATACATATACGTATATCAGTAGTCTTTTTTTATATCACAAGTGATTCAATAAAAGGCCTTCAACAGTCACTATACAAGGCAGTAAATATCTGCCGGGGAGTCAGTTAATAGTCCTGCTCCACACCCACCCAACTGGGCGGCAGCTGCAGTCATGTGCTCCACACCCACCCAACTGGGCGGCAGCTGCAGTCATGTGCTCCACACCCACCCAACTGGGCGGCAGCTGCAGTCATGTGCTCCACACCCACCCAACTGGGCGGCAGCTGCAGTCATGTGCTCCACACCCACCCAACTGGGCGGCAGCTGCAGTCATGTGCTCCACACCCACCCAACTGGGCGGCAGCTGCAGTCATGTGCTCCACACCCACCCAACTGGGCGGCAGCTGCAGTCATGTGCTCCACACCCACCCAACTGGGCGGCAGCTGCAGTCATGTGCTCCACACCCACCCAACTGGGCGGCAGCTGCAGTCATGTGCTCCACACCCACCCAACTGGGCGGCAGCTGTAGTCATGTGCTCCACACCCACCCAACTGGGAGGCAGCTGCAGTCATGTGCTCCACACCCACCCAACTGGGCGGCAGCTGCAGTCATGTGCTCCATACCCACCCAACTGGGCGGCAGCTGCAGTCACGTACATGCTGCACCTACGGTCAGTAAATTTTGTATACTTGGCTAATATTCCTGGCAGTACACATCATTATGAATGAACTACTTACACATTTCTTAGACACCATTGATGGTGTTATCTCTGAATTCCGCGAATTTTTTTCACAATTAATTATACAATGACGCAAAGTGGACGAATGTGAAAAAAGTATGTGAATAGTTCTCCTGACAGAGTTTACATACTGCTGCCCTCAGGCTGCTCAAAGGCAACCCAAGATGGTAATCAATTTCCTCTTCATGAGCAAATGTTTTGGCGAACTCATCAGTTACCCCCAAGAGTTATAAAATATGGCGTTCAATACCCACCCAAAGAGTACAAAAAAGGCGTTCAATGTCCCCCAAAAACAAAAGACGGCGTTTAATATCCCAAAGAGTATAGATACCTGCTTGATGCGGGTCTGGGAGATCTTCTACTCCCCCAATCCCGGCCCAAGGCCAGGCTCGACTTGTGAGAGCTTGGTCCACCAGGCTGTTGCTTGGAGCGGCCTGCAGGCCCATCACAGCCCGGTTGGTCCGGCACTCCTTGAAGAAAACTATCTAGTTTTCTCTCGAAGATGTCCACGGTTATTTCCGCAATATTTCTTATACTTGCTGGAAGGATGTTGAACAGATGTCGTTCATTATCTCAATAGTATGAAAATGGTATTCAATACCGTGAAAGTGTAAGACACGGCGTTCAATACCCTAACGATATAGTTCTCAAGGGAATAAGATGGCATTCAATATCTACAATAGTATAAAAGATGTCGTTCAATATACTCAAAGCTATAGATGCAGCGTTCTATATTCATAAACATAAGCACGAATATGGGCTACCCCGTCATAAAATGTCTACGTAAAAGGATAACTAAGTTATCTTTTAACGGACAATTAATTAGTTCTCGACACCTATTAGTTAGGGTAATGTGGGGCGTGGGAGGATAGGGAGGCAGGGTAAGAAAGGTAACCAGGAGAGATGTTAGAGGAACTGAGGGGAGAAGGAGGGGAAGGGAGGGGGGGGGAAGAAACGTGAATGTAAGGGAGCGGCTAGGGGAGGATTTAATAGAGAGAGGGGAAGGAGGAATATTGAAAATGACGAAAGATCCCGAGGGAGGAAAGGCTGGAGACTCGTGAAGGTACGATGACTCTATAGTTCCACCAGGCCTCCAAAGGATACCTGATCAACCAAGCTGTGAAGCATACGTCATGCTGCGAGCAGCCGCGTCCAACAGTCTGACCAGACCAGCAACTAGGCCAGGTCACAGACTGGGCCGCGGGGACCTTGATCCCCGGAATCACCGCAAGGTAAGGTAGGTGGTACTTTTGTATTCCCTTTCCCTTCACCCCCCACCCCCCTTCCCCACACACTTGAGTCTGTAGCCATCATTGCAATAGATGACCGACAGCAGGAAAACCGACTCATAATCTGGAAGTCGACTGCAACCCCAGTCTGGATCAGAGCACTAATCCCTTCTTCCACCCCCACCCAAAAAAAAAATCATTGGGCCCTGATCCGTTTTCTGCAACTTAGCCTGGATGCCAAGTTTTAGTTTTGTGGAGGGTTAGGGACGGGCTTGGGGAGTAGAACAACTCCTAGAACCCCATCAACCAGGTATCAACCAGGCTTGGAAACATGTATGGTCAAGGGGGAGGCGATGGACACCCGACAAATTATTAAGTACGTTTCCTCTTGTACCAACGGTAGGAAGTGCAAGGCCCAAGCAGGTTAGGCCAGGTCACAATAGGTCAGGTCACACAATTTGACGAAACTTCCAAGGGTCAGGAAATGATGGGTGAGTTGAAATTGAAATTGAAATTGTGTACGTCTGATATCATACTTCTCGTGAAGGAGGAAATGTATATGTTTATCTCTCAGAATGTTTGGTAATATGATTATTGTTTGTGATGTGTGTATATGTATGTATTAACACGATGTACTGAACGGGGTGAGAATAGCTTGAGCTACCTCATCCCTTTGTGTGTATTTTACATCAATAAACTTATTTCAATGGGTGAGTTGTGCTCGCGTAAGTGGTCAGGTCAAGTCAGGTCAGGGTACCTCTGACCCTGCGCCAGGTGCATGCGGGTTACGTCACGCCAGGTGATCACATCAGGATGTCAATTTACATCCAGAGAGACGCGTTAGGTCACGTTAGGTCAGCTAAATCAAGTCAGGGGAATCACGCCGAGTGAAAGGTTAGGTCACAGATGTGCTAAATACTGCCCCCCGTTTACTGGAACTAAACAATCCAAACTTACCAACCGAAATGCAGGTGCAAGTAGGACATGTAAGAGGAGTGGTGCAGTACCGCCGCCATCTTGACCATTAAAGGCAGGTCTGACGCCACACATTACCAGAGGACGCAGATTAACGTGGGAGTCTTGAAGATTATCTTATGTGGACGCCAACGGATGATGGTAGTGTTGATGGGTGGCGTGTGGGTGGGCGTGCAGGAACTGGAGGAGGAGGGCGTGGAAAGTGTGTTAGCAAGGGATAGGTAGAAATGAAAATAGGAGAGGCATCATGTGAGGGAGAGAAGAGAAGACAAGGACAGGAATGGAAGGAGGACAGGAGAGGAGCGAGGGTGGTGGTGGACCAGACAGCCAGTGATCAATACTTGCTGGGACTTCGCAGAAACTCCTCCCACAAGCATCCCCCCCCCCCCCGACACTCCCCCCACACCGACCCTCTCACCCACACTCCTCTCCCCCCTCCCTGCTTGATACCTGCTTAATTGGGTTCTGGGAGTTCTTCTACTCCCCAAGCTCGGCCCGAGGCCAGGCTTGACTTGTGAGAGCTTGGTCCAACAGGCCGTTGCTTAGAGCGGCCCGCAAGCCCATCAACAGCCCGGTTGGTCCGGCACTCCTTGAAGAAAACTATCTAGTTTTCTCTTGAAGATGTCCACGGTTGTCCCGCCACCGCCTCCCTCCTCACCACCCACAAACCCATCCATCAGACACACCACTAAACCAACACGAATCACTGGAGAACCCACAAGCAGCTTTAGACCTATATATTCACACAGTAATTATTCACACAGTAATTGGGACCTGGATAAGACAAGAAGGAATGCTCCTGTACGCAGGTTCGAATCCTCGTCACGGCCCTTGTGGATTTGTTCATTAAAACAATAAGGGTCCAAGGAGCCAGCAGGCGGCGAGTAATGGTCTTGAGTCGCTCCCAGTAACTGAACCACACCACACAACTGGTCCACGATGGCAAGAGTGGACTAATACAAGGACTACCGCAGGGACTACCTGTGGGCCTCTTAAAGCAACAGCCTGGTGGACCAAGCTCTCACATGTCAAGCCTAGCCTCGGGCCGGGCTTGGGGAGTAGAAGAACTCCCAGAACCCCATCAACCAGGCAACAACCGCAGGGAGAATAGCACAGACTATTGTTGCACCCAACTGGAGGTGGTAACGTCAAAATGCAGAACCAAGATGTTGAAGTTATAGAAGAAACAGTGAGGCAGGGTACAGATCAGCAAGAGAGAGGTCAAGAGAAACAGGTAACAAGCACACAAACGCGCGCACACACACACACATAGAAACACCCTCTACCCCAAACCCTCTATTCAAACCCTCACCATCAACTAGGTGAGTACACACACACACACACACACACACACACACACACACACACACACACACACACACACCACACACACACACACACACACACACACACACACACGGGAGGGAGCCGGCCGGCCGAGCGGACATCACGTATGGTTCTACTTGATCTATGGTTCTACTTGATCTACTTGATCGTATGGTTCCGGGTTCGATCCCGGTCTCCGACGAGAAACGATGGGCCGAGTTTCTTTCACCCTATGCCCCCGTTACCTAACAATAAATAGGTACCTGGGAGTTAGTCAGCGGTCACGGGCTGCTTCCTGGGGTGTGTGTGTGGTGTGGGGAAAAAAATAGTAGTAGTAGAAACAGTTGATTGACAAGACATTTTTAACCCAATAAAATAGAGCCAGAGGTTGGGAGAAAACAGATCATCAAAAGCATCATTAAACATGTTGTTTAAGATTCGCAAACTTGGAACAAAAAGTTCCAAGTAGCACGGGCTATGGTGAGCCCGTAGTATCATTAAACAGCACAGCAACCATTGAAGAGGAAAATAAAAAGACTGGAGTATTTAGACTTGACAAAGGCAGTAAGTAAACGGCTGGAGGCAGAGGTACTCCTCTCTGGTCACCAGGATCGCCAAATAAAACATGCTCATGTTGTCATGTCATTTTCATGTTGTCCTTTTAGATCATGTTGTCGCTAAAATGCCAAGTATTGTATTAAGCAATCAGGAAAAGAATAATAGAGCACCAAGAAAGGACAAACTTTGTAATGAAGGAAAAGGCCGATTTCGGTTTGGAGAGAGCAACTCCAGTCTAACAAACATAATGGGTGCTGTGTGCTGGGTACGGCAGAAGATATGAAACTGGGTAGACTAATACCCAAGACTGCCAGAAATAATTGGATCCTGTGCAAAGACTGCCAGGAGGAAGTAGGTCATGATCATGTCTCACTATATTATTTAATGTTCAGTCATTAGACAGATGACCAGATTGACCTGATTGATGAACCTGGTTGACCGGTCCAGCAACGAGGAGGCCTGGTTGACGACCGGGCCGCGGGGACGCTAAGCCCCGGAAAAACTCCAAGGTAACTCTAAGGTCGACCCTTCAGACCTACTGGCATGAGGTCCCTGGAGCTTAGTAATCACGGTATTGATTATATGTTCACAATGTACACAACGGTTGCTGGTCACATTGCCCTATATCACTAACCATCCTGCGAGATGGGTTTTTTAACATCACGTAGCTAGCTAACACTTAACTCACTATGTAACCCCTCGTTAGTCCCCCCCCCCTTCCCTCCCCCAAAATGGCCAGCCGAGGTAGTAGGTCAGATAAGCACTTCGTAAAGGAGTACCTGACAGGCAGGAAACTATAGACCATATTCAGCAGCAGCAGCAGCAGTAGTGTTCACACCTGGATTGGCACCTCGTGCAGCATGAAATCATGTGATACAGGTTTACAACAAGACTAGTACCTTACCTTACCTTGAGGTGCTTCCGGGGCTTAGCGTCCCCGCGGCCCGGTCGTCGACCAGGCCTCCTGGTTGCTGGACTGATCAAGCAGGCTGTTTGACGCGGCTGCTCGCAGCCTGACGTATGAGTCACAGCCTGGTTGATCAGGTATCCTTTGGAGGTGCTCAAATAATACCTCAAATAAGGAAACTAAGCCACAAGCACTATGAAAAGGTTCAGAGCGTGTGCCATCAAACACGCTTAGGGTAGAGGAGGAGCTATGATCACAACGTACAAACGCGAATAAAACAGATGAATGGCGAGTCCACCCACCATTAGGTGAATCAACATCTTCACATATAACAAATAAGAAAGCCCACCGATAGAAGTTGTTAGGCCAGGAAGTGCAAGATACTAGTCAGCACTCTTGCTCAGACCAGTAGGTCAACACGCGGAGAGAAGTGCAGGTCATTTACAGCCACAACTTCAACAGCAAATTCGACACAGAATATGAACGCCTAAAGATTTAGGCGGGGGCATACAGAGCTAACCCTCATTACCCATAGTTGCTCATAGCTTAGTTGCTCTTCCCACCGACCCTTCTCACACCCCCTTCTTAATTCCTCCTTACGACTCTCACCCCCACCTGTCACCCCCACCTGTCACCCCTCCCGTTAGTTACGACCCACTCCTCACCTGTCTAACTATCCTCACCTCTCCCAGCCTGTCACTTACACCCCACCCAAAGCTCAACCCCCGCAAGCAGAACTAGGTGAGTACCCAACCTCTCGCTAACAAGATAATAGTACATACGTACATGGTCACGTACATGGTTACGTACGGGTGTGTCCGTGTCCGTTCCCCCCGGCTGTGTTACCGGGAGCTAAAGACCGTTTTAACACCACTGAAGAATGATACAAATTATGCTAATATCCAGAACGAGGCGACCGGTCCTCGTTAATCTTGATATTTAACGCTTACATTAACATTTTTAGTTATAAAAATAATATTTATAGCATTGGCAATATCAGTGCAAAATCATCACATGGGCTGGACGCTAGAGCAACGCTCTCTCTCCACGCAGGTCGGCGTTCAATTCCCGACCATCCACAGTGGCTGGGCACCATTCCTTCACCCCGTCCCATCCCAAATCATTAGGATTAGGGCACTTTAGTGCGGCAGTTTCTTGACGTTGAGGAAACCTTGAGGACGACTGGTCGACGACCGGGCCGCGGTGACGCTAAGCCCCGGAAGCACCTCAAGATAGGACGGGCTGGTTACACAGGGTTTAATGAGACGTCGACGAGCTAACTGGAAAGAAAGCTCTCTTAAATGCACTGTTAATCAGTTACTAAGATCTAACACTCAAATTGAGATTTTCTTGTGATGGAAGTGTGGTATCTGTGCCATGGTGCGGCAGGGGCGCTGGCTCATGTTGGCCAGCCTGTGATAATGTCAGAAATTGAGAAGGGGAGGAAGAGGTGCCGGGACGCTAAGCCTCGAAATCATCAAGATAACCTCAAGACGGCAGTGGTGGGCACAACTAGACCTGGGTGTGGTTACTTCAAGGGAAACAGTCATAATAAATGTAGTAAGGAATATAAATGATTTACATCGAAGAGTGAACAGCCATGCCTTGTAGTACAAGTGCCCATGGCGCTTAAGAAAACAAAAGTGGGTGGAAATATAATTGGAAAATACCTCCGCCCCCAAATAGCCCCGCCTCCGACCTCACACCCAAACTGGGTTCCTCCTCCTTTTTCATACTCCAAACTAAACCCAACCCCCACCAAACTTAAGTTCCCTAACTTCCTTAAAAAGCTCGACTCGCCTCACTCTAACCTAGGCCTCCAAACTAAGCTGGCGACCCTCCTGGAATACGTTCCACTGTACAAACGGAACTCATTTTCGAATAAGCTTAATTCCTTCACAAGCTGCGCCGGCGACCGTACCTAACTCACCTTTAATAACCTGGATCTCGCCCCCCCCCCCCCAACCCAAGTCTTGCAGGAGGCGCGAGAAGCCTTAAAGCTGACCAGCCCAATTACTTCCGCAGCCAACGCCCCGCACACCCTCGGCCCAGCGCCACACTCACAATCCCGGCCCAGCGCCACACTCACAATCCCGGCCCAGCGCCACACTCACAACCTCGGCCCAGCGCCACACTCACAACCCCGGCCCAGCGCCACTCTCACAACCCCGGCCCAGTGCCACACTCACAACCCCGGCCCAGCGCCACACTCACAACCCTCGGCCCAGCGCCACACTCACAACCCCGGCCCAGTGCCACACTCACAACCCCGGCCCAGTGCCACACTCACAACCCCGGCCCAGCGCCACACTCACAACCCCGGCCCAGTGCCACACTCACAACCTCGGCCCAGCGCCACACTCACAACCCTCGGCCCAGCGCCACACTCACAACCCTCGGCCCAGCGCCACACTCACAACCTCGGCCCAGCGCCACACTCACAACCCCGGCCCAGCGCCACACTCACAACCCCCGGCCCAGCGCCACACTCACAACCCTGGCCCAGCGCCACACTCACAACCCCGGCCCAGCGCCACACTCACAACCTCGCCCCAGCGCCACACACACAACCCCGGCCCAGCGCCACACAACCCCGGCCCAGCGCCACACTCAACCCCGGCCAGTACCAGACAATAACGGTAAACTATTTTGTCCAGTCAATTTTCAGTGTGTCCATGACAGTCTTTTAACGGATGCAAAGAAACAGCAGAACGCGGGAACAGCGTGCAAAAAAAAACTTTTCTACTGAACACAATGTTAGCAGGAAAGAATACCATATAGCCTAGGCCTATTCACGCGTCCAAATTTGTTTAAATTAGCTAAAAGATTGGCATAACAATGACTAAAATCGAATCAGTTTGATATCACTGCTTCAAATGAACACGAAAGTTTACTAATTAAAATTGTTGCCAAGTATTTAGCATTACTTGACAGTTCGGTAATGTGTCACACTTCACCTATGACCTTGGACACCGGGACACAATCGATGCGTGTTATCTTGAGGCAGAGATCAACGGCCACCAGGATTGGCACGCCGCTCTCCGCCCCAACACACCTCGGCCACACGAAAAATTGCGTGTGTGTTGGTTACCATTGTAATGTACTCTCTGGAAAAGAGATGAGAAGTGTATCATATATATATATATATATATATATATATATATATATATATATATATATATATATATATATATATATATATATATATATATATGGAAGATACTGGAAGGCCAGGTCCCAAATTTGCACGGTAGAACAACAAAATACTGGAGAGCTAGATAGTGAAGGAAATGCAGAAGAGAACCAGTGATGAGTAGAGGTGCCATAGACACAATCAAAGAACACTGTCTGAACATCAGGGGTCCACGGTTGCTCAATGCTCTCCCAGCAAGCATTATAAATATCGCCGGAACAAAGATGTAAGTCTTCAAGAAACACTTTGATAAGTTCTTGCAAGAAGTGTCAGACCAACCGAGTTGTAGTGGGTATGTGGGCCTGCGGGCCGCTCCAAGCAACAGCCTGTTAGACCAAGTTATCAAGGGCTCGGGGAGTAGAACTCTCGACACCCTCTATAGGTATGCTCCAGGTAATCACCTTCTGGGGTTGTATTCAATAACTCGTTACACTACATGTAGCCTAAGAGACTTTTCTCCTCTGATCAAGTTCACGATCAAGGGCGCCTGACAGCTGGGTGGACAGCGCTTCTCATTCATAGTCCTGAGGTTCCGGGTTCGATCCCCGGTGGAGACGGTAACAAATGGGCAAAATGTTTCTTTCGCCCTGATGCCCCTGTTGCCTAGCAGTAAATAGGTACCTGGGAGTTACAGCTGCTACGGGCTGCTTCCTGGAGGGGTGTGTAACAAAAAGGAGGCCTGGTCGAGGACCGGGCCGCGGGGACGCTAAGCCCCGAAATCATCTCAAGATAACCTCTGTATGTTGTATGAATGATGGTTTACATCGTAAAAGCACTCGAGTCAGCTGTGGTTGAGTGCTCACTACTCCACTGCATAATGTGTAAGAACACGGCTCTAATCCTGACTAGGCAAGACGGTCGAGAATGCAGGTCAGTTAGTATTGTCAACACACTACAGTCACTTTCTGGTCGAGTGTCCAATAACTCGCTACACTACACGAGGGCGAACAGATCTCTAGCCCCGTCCAGGGAGCACAGAAGCATATATATGCTGGTTACCAGTGTAAATGAACGGCACCTGTGGTAGAAAATAATAGTCCTTATCATCGAGGTCTTTGTGCTAGAGACTGTCTCAGTAGATCAGTCACTAGAGAGGAAATTCTTTATGAGAGATATTACTAACAATGTCGCAGTGGTTCCTCTGGCGCACTTGATGATTAATGCAAACTGTGCTCACCTAACACATCCTCCCTCCGCCTGATAATTCCCTCCCTCCGCACCCAGCACAAAGCATAAAGATTCTCTTGATGCCATAAATACATATAACAACATCTTGGGTAATGGGTGTAAACACGAGGGCAATATAAATACTACTTGGCTCCTGGTTGCAACATGAAGCAAACACTGTGTTGCATCAGCATTATTATGCTGCAGCTAAACACCCAATAAATATATGGACGTGCACTACACGCATAATCCACTACCCACCAAACATTGCTATAGAGTCCTAATGGCTTAGTACATTCTCCTAATAATCGCACCCGAAACATACTACTAAATATACTAGAGCAAATAAAGTAACAAACTGACTGACTACACAAACCAGGATCATCAATACAATTACCCAGTGTAATACATTAAAAAAAATCAAGACAATTTTACCTTCACAACTAAATAAAATAATGAACGCTTGTCTCGGGTAATTATAGTCACTCGTATCACTTTACGACAGTCCAGTGTGACCTCCACTCTCCATGCTCACAACAGCGTAGCTCCACTCACTTACTTTAGTTATGCCTGCTTATATATCCAATGGTTTAGTACTGCGCCATTTCACTATGCTTACAATTTCCTGCTTTCACTCCAGTGAGTGCGCGAGTCCTCTCGTGATGACTTCTTAGATCCATACAGTGCTGACGAAATCCTGTGAGTTGTAGTGATCCAGTAGAGTCGTCCTCTACGGCTCCACTAAGTGGTGGACGTTATGTTACCTTATCCTTATCTTGAGGGTAAGGCAAGCCTTTACCTTGAGGGTAAGGCAAGCAAGGAACCTTGCCTTAGGTTCACTCACCAAGTTTTGATTGTGTGCTCGCTGCTGCCACGAGTCTCATTAACTCGTACCATCGAATGGTCCTTTGTGTAGTACACCACACACCTCAAGAACTTCCTCTAGCATCAACCAAAATACGTGAGCTTCCGGGACGGTCTCGTTCCTTTAATGGGATGACGGTATAATCTTACATACTTCGGCCCTCACGTTGGTGTTCCTCCTCCAACTTGGAATACCCCACACTCACTGGTTGTAGAGTAGCTCCTAGCAACACACATTGTCTCTGGCTGTAGAGCAACTCCCAGCAACACACACAACCAAAATAAAATGATCACCGGCCACCGAAGGACTCGACTCGCCTGTAGACGGCTTCGTGTAGATGCTAGACAATCCTCTGGACGGCTCTCCTCTGCATCACTCTCTCAAGAATCACGACTCCTCAGTTGCCGACGACTGTCACGCGGGATCGCTTCGTCCTCAGGCCAATCCTCTTCCAAAGCGTCGCCATGCCCCAAAAGCGTTACATCTGGGTCAATGTACCACCATCAAATAGTAAGATGAGAAACTTGAGTACCATCGGTATACAGACGAGGAGTCACAATAACGTAGCTGAAATTTGATGATCAAACCACACACTAGAAAGTGAAGGGACGACGACGTTTCGGTCCGTCCTGGAGCATTCTCTCGATTGGAATCACTTGAGAATGGACTTGACTTGAGAATGGTCCAGGACCGACCGAAACGTCGTCGTCTCTTCACTTTCTAGTGTGTGGTCTGGTCAACTACCATCGGCATACTCGGCCAATCCCTATAACCCTGAGCACACACATGTGACCTCTCCGAGGCTTATGTAACACCACACGGCATCACTATGCAATACACGGGCTGGCTGGCTGACGCTACACCATTACATTTATCACTTAGACCAGAGTCGTTGGCTCCTATTTGCTACGACAGTCACGTGACTGGCCAGTGTACTCTGACACCTGACGAGCGCCTTCTTTCTTTCGACAAGCAGATAAACAAACGAGTCATTGCTATTCATACAAAATTACATATGCAATAAAATAGAATTCCATAATTTAAAAAATAGTAGTCATTAATTACATACTATTCTCTAAGCCAATGAGTGCGACAAGGTGCAAACTCGTAAGTAATGAATGTTAGTGGACACAGCACACGTTCATGTCTTAGATGTAACCAATAATTAAGCTTAAGTTTTCTAGTAAGAATCTGTCGACGCAGCAGACTCCGACAAATGCTTAGAGCCAGTACACAACGCGGGAAGCTAAACTTGTTGTTAAACAGCTGCAACTCAATAGTGTGACTGAGGTTAACATTGGATACGGGTCTACGAGTAGCCCCCCACCTCCCCTCCCCCCCCACACACACCATGATAGTGCTGATGATACTGCAGCAGGGGATCACACGAGGAGTGTGAACACCCTCTCTTCACTACCTCACACAACATGTGAGAAGCAGAGTGTGACCAAACCACACACTAGACAGTAAAGGGACGACGACGTTTCGGTCGTCGACATAATCGACCTGAGACTGATCCAGGACGGACCGAAACGTCGTTGTCCCTTCACTTTCTAGTGTGTGGTTTGGTCGACATATTTCAGCCATGTTATTGTGACTCCTCGTCTGCGAGCACAGAGTCGCTCACCAGTTTTCACAACTCGCTGAATCACTACACACGAGGCGGTGGCCAGGAAACAAGCACGGTGGTTGGTGAGTTCCTCCTCATACTATCAACATGACAAACCACCACCTGGCCAGAGCCATCATGAGCAGTGTGGCAGCTGGGGTGAGTCCAGTCTCTTATAAGCAGGTACATGCCGAGTAATGTGAAATTGGCTGTATTCACCATGTGACTGGGTCATTCTGGGGAATATGAGTACAGGCGTGTTGAGTGACCAGTTATGGCACTGAGGAACCATACCTCCAAGGTTCTTGTAGTGTATATATTAAGATAATACTTTACTAAAGAACTGTATGACATCTATCTAGACATCTTTCACATCCCTCCATATATACGTGTCCTAGTCGATATCTTTAATAAAGTGATAGCAGAGCTGAACACCATTTACATAACATTGACAGAATTGGGCAACCCAGTGAGTTCTTCATATGTCATTGCTCGCTACATATCACCTTCCTGTTGCTGTTTCCGGGGATCAGTGTCCCAGCGGCCGGTATCAAACCAGGCCCTTTGGATAGTGGTCAGGATGCCACACGCAGCTGCTCGCAGCCTGACGTACAAATCACAGCCCAGTTGATCCGGTATCCTTCGGAGGCGTTTATTAAAGGTCTCTCTTGAACACCATGATTTGTCGCCTCGTTATGCCCCTCATGTGTCGAGGAGAGTTGACGAGTCTTGCTCCCGTGACGTTGATGGAATTGTCTCTGTCTGTCCCGGGGTAGGAGGCGTCAAGCAGGGACGTGGGTGTGAGCAGGGGTAGGGGTGTGAGGAGGGGCTAGGGGGTGTGAGGAGGGGCTAGGGGAGGTGTGAGGAGGGGCTAGGGGGGATGTGAGGAGGGGCTAGGGGGTGTGAGGAGGGGCTAGGGGGGTGTGAGGAGGGGCTAGGGGTGTGAGGTGTGAAGGAGGGGCCTAGGGTGTGGGAGGCTAGGTGAGTGAGGGGGCTGGGGGGTGTGAGGAGGGGCTAGGGGAGGTGTGAGGAGGGGCTAGGGGAGGGGTGTAGGAGGGGCTAGGGGGGTGTGAGGAGGGGTCTAGGGGGGTAGTGAGGATGGGGCTAGGGGGGGTGTTAGGGGGGCAGGGGGGTGTGAGGGAGGGGCTTAGGGGGGGTGTGAGGAGGGTGCTAGGGGGGGTGTGAGGAGGGGCTAGGGGGGTGTGCGGAGTGCAGTGGGATGGGGTGCTAGGGGTGGGCTGGGGGGGTAGGGAGGATGGAGGAGGGCAGGAGTGTGAGGAGGGGCTAGGGGGGTGTGAGGAGGGGCCTGGGGGAGGTGTGAGGACGGGGCTAGGGGGTGTGAGACAGAGGGGCTAGGGGGGTGTGAGGAGGGGCTAGGGGGGGGGGGGGGTGGAGGAGGGGGGCAGGGGTGGTGTGATGAGGAGGGGCTAGGGGGGTGTGAGGAGGGGTAGGGAGTGTGAGGAGGGGCTAGGGGGTGTGAGGAGGGGGCTAGGGGAGGGTGTGAGGAAGGGGCTCGGTGGAGGTGTGTAGAGGCTAGGGGGCTAGGGGGGTAGGTGTGAGCAGGGGCTAGGGGTGTGAGGGCTTGGGTGAGAGGGCTAGGAGAGGGAGGCTGGTCGTGAGGGTAGGGGCACGAGTGGTAGGCTAGGGTGCAAGGAAGGCGTGGGTGTGAGGGGCTAGGGTGCGAGGAGGGGCGGGGGCAGGAATTGAGGGGCGACTAGATCACGTCGCCGGAACGCCTCCACTCTTGGCGTCCTGTCCCGGCAAGGAGCGGGAAAGGGAGAAGGGATGCTGGAGACCCGGAGGGTCAGAGGGTCATAAGGATGCAGGTGTGGAGGGAGGGGAGGTTAGCTTGAGGTCGTTTTCGGGGTTTAGCCGTCCCCGCGGCCCGGGTCTGTCCGACCAGGCCCTCCTGGTTGCTGGACTGGTCCAACCAGTCTATTGGACCGCGGCTGCTCTGGCCGACGTATGAGTCACAGCCTGGGTTGATAGGTATCCTTTGGAGGTGGTTATTACACCGTTCCCCTCTTGAAACACTGTGAAGTTTCGGCCCTTATGTGTAGTGGAAAACGTGTTGAACGGTCCTTTTCAAAGCGTGTTGAATGGTCCCCATTACATTAATGACTGGAGGGGATAGTGAGGTGGGGGAGAGATGAGTAGGGCGTGCATGGTAAAGGGGGGGGCTGCATGGTACAGGGAAGGGAGGGACGTACAGGGGGGGAGAGGCGTGCATGGCATAGTGCCACTATAAAGGTGACTACCCAGGAGGAGGGCCTAGACAGGTGTACAAGTCACAGGTTTGACTGGGGTGCCCTCCTGGGTACCATGCAGGGGGGGGGGTTAGGGTAGCACACACAACACCGGCACAACCCTCCACCTTACCGATTGAGCCCAATTTAGTCTACTCCTAAGGGACCCATTTGGTCTACTGGCAAATACCCATTTATATATGACTAAATTCCTGTTTTGTCCTACCCCCCCCCCCCATTGTGTCTATAAACTGATATTACCAGATTGTCTAAATAACCAATGAATAACAATTTCTTCATGAAAACTATGCACGACCGTCGCGGTGACTCCCATTAACACCCCACACAAACTAAAGACATTGGCCAATGGACTACGAGACGTGAAAAAGTCAAAAAAAATCGAAAAATGGTCTAGGTTTTACAAGTAGACGAGTAAAGAGCACAAAATTCTAACACGCGTGCAGGGAGGAAATGTAGAGAAACAACAAGAGACTATGTAGGTAAGGTTTGACCACTAGGGTCGACCGCCACTAGTACAGACCCGGCCGAGAGCTACGGGAGTTACGGGCTCACCATACATAGCCCGTGCTACATGGACACTTCGTTTCCGAGGAGCTAATCTAAAACAACAGCTACGGAGGCCTTTCACCCGGGACCACAGAGCCAAAGCTCAACCCACGCAAGCACAAACTAGGTGAGTAGGTACATTGCTTCTCCTCGCAGACACACACCATTCAAGGCAAAAGAAACGCGAGAACGGGAATGACAAATATAACAAAAGTTACATATAAAGCCTTTAGCAGAAAGTTGAACCGTACATCAGACCCGCCATCATTCCCAGCAAATATATTAGTGCGACTTCTTCCTTGACAACAGAGCTGGGGTTTGTTACACAGCTAAGAGAGTTGACACGGGACCTCCCCAAGGCTTTAACCACTCTCCAGGGGGTTATACACAAGGAGTCCTTCATAGCAGGAGCTCACCTTGAACGGTTGTCTGTGGGGCTGCTTTACTGGAGATCTTGAGAACAAGAGCGACTCCCAAAAGGTCAAGATGATGACTCACTCGTTCAGTCACGATATAATTTATGGAGTGAGAAGCGGCCGTCAGGGACTCCAGAGCTGACAGTCAGGCACTAAGCACAGACGGTCCCTGATAATGTTGCCACGCTAACTGCATGACCATAACCAGTAATTACATATAACGAACACTTAATATTACTTGAACTGGGCAAGTTAACCTTTCAACCCCGGGGATCCACCATAGGGCATGCTTCCTCTCCCCCCATTCCCACGCGGCGCAGTTGGTAAAGCACTCGCCCAGCACTTCGGTAGTGCTTTGCCCTGGGTTCATATTTTGGCCGGGGAGGATTGACTCAGCGCCAATCCTTAACTGTATATCTCTGTTCACTCAGCAGTGTATGAGTACCTGGTTGTTAAACTATTTGGCGAGTCGTATGCCGGGGAAAATTATGATTAAGGATTTGCCCGAAACACTACCGTGGCTTGTGGCTCTACAAGACTGTAAGAAATCTTGTTCTAATTCAAACAACAAATCTCCCCCGTACAAACTCCGTCATTCAACCTACGCCGCAACAGGTAGGGGGGGGGGGGGCTGACGACAGGCCGATTTCTTACCCAAATATTTGTGATGGCTAACCCTAGACATCCCCCCCCCCCACCCCCACGCCCTGCCACACCACCACATGTCTATCCCTTCCCCTTGACACAATCCATACATTCCCCACCTTGTCCGGTCCGACGGACCGGACCGCGGGGACGCTCAACCCCGGAAGCACTTCCAAGGTAAAGTGAACTAACCTGCCTATGGCTACTCTGGGTATATCCGAGGATCAATGTCCACGCGAGCCGGTCTCTGGACCAGGCCTCTTGGTCAAGAAGGGGAGCCATTTATTGGACGCGGATGTTCACATCCTAACGTATGAAGCGCAGGCCTGATTGATCACGTATCCCTTGGAGGCGCTTATCGAGTTCTCTCTGGAACACGGAGAGAGGCCGATCCGTTACGTGTTTGAAGTCCTGGGCCTTTATCCTCGGTATCCTTTAATGCTGACCAAGTTATCTCTCAGCGTGCCTATTGCACCTGCCTTCACTGGGGCTATTTTGCACATCCTGAAATGCCAGCTGGTTTCCAAGGTGTTTTTTTTTTCCCATGTGCAGATGAGGAACCAGACACAGAGACAAAGACAGAGAAGCACACAATCCGGGTAGTGAGGACACCAGCATCAATCACCATGCAGTGTCCGCCACCCGGAAACCTCAGCCCTCAGCTCCAGGGCTGATGGCTCCTCTCAACACGCCCGCTTCAGCGGCCATTCATGATGTAAGAGCGGATAGCTTGCGTCGCAATTAAGCCCGGGGCGGAGGAAATTCCAAGGGACTAATAAATTAGGAGACAGGGAACTACTTTGTAGTTAAGATTTAGGTCTTCAACGACCCCATAACCCGGAAGTCACGTCAGGGACCGAGAGTTTGTAGCCTCACTTGTCCTGACCCCCGGGGGCCCTCGCTTGCCCTGACCCCCGGGGGGGGCCTAACTTGTCCTGACCCCCCCCCACCCCGTGGGGCCCACTGTCCAGGGTTGGACGGTCACCAGCGCTCTGACCCAACACAAACATTGTACACCGATGACCAAAAGCATTGCAGATTGTGTGTGTGCTCACGGCAGCAGACTGTCTTGTAAGTGTGAGCATCATCACTACTCTCAGTCCTTACTATTACTCCACCTCTTCATATTAAACACGCCACTTTCTCCTCAACAGGACCATTTCTCCTTACTCCAATAGTCTTCACTTCCTTATATTCCTTCCCAAGGACATACAGTCAAACTGATTTAATGTTTTTTTCTAATAATTCAGCTCCTGCGACGGAGCTGGAACCAAGCGTATTGGTATTTGCCTTTCTATTGGATATTTCAGCAACGTGGAGAGGTGGTGGAGGGGACCCTGCTGCATGGGTAACAGCTACCTACCCAGGCTTTGCGCACTGGAGAGGTAGGACACTTCAGCCTCGGCAAACAGAGAGCAACGCCATATCTCCCAAGGAATACAGGATGCCCACTACTTATAATTACATGTAAATGGTCCGTGAACGAGGCTATCGACGACACCGAACATAGCGAAGATCACAGTGCCCAATCTTTTAGCAGTGCCCAGTGCCCAGTGCCCTGGACCACCTTGGATAATTTGATGGTTTTTAACTGGGGCGTCCGGGGAAATTCCATCAAGGAGGTTCAC
>WNGS01004374.1:6809365-6826476 GCA_020271785.1 Procambarus virginalis
TCATACAAGGCATTAGAATTTTGTATTGTGAGGTTTCTTATGACTAATACACTTACTGTAGTTTAGTTTTGTGAAAACGAATTACTGCACAAGTTTTGAACACTGTATAAGCTCCTCAAATGTAAATACTTACAGGTTAGAAAAACAGTAAAGCAAAATATGCTGCTTTAACCCTTAAACTGCACACCTGTTTTAGGTCAATTCCTAGTGCCCATAAAAAAATGGTTTACCATTCTATATTGTAAAACATTTATTTCTAATGTCTGAATATAATTTTTTTTAGTAATTTTAGTTTGGCTATAGTGAGGTGAAAATCTGTAAAAATTTCAAATTCTAAGAATTATTCTTCAAGTAAATTATTTGTAATAGGTCTCATTATCAAACACACCTTCCTGGTCTATCAAAGTCCTTGAAATTTTGCAAAGCATCAACGGCTCCTGCTTTAGGCATCAGTAAATGGATGATGGTGCATCCAATATGGTCCTAGTTTTTATAATAAAAGGCAACTAGGGGGGGCTTTCAAGATTTTCCCAATATGGCAAATGATTGCCTGAGGTCTCTAGTGTTGAATGTTAACAAAATTTTTAGGATTTTTTAATATTACAAGACATATCTGCACTGTGCATAGTGCCTTAAGGCACTTGACTAGTGGTGTGCATGATGCACTTTGGCGCTCGTCAGTATATATCATAAGATTCAAAACTCGCACGCATTCAAGGGTCTCGCATTTCCTTCCTCAGGTTTCAAGTAATCATCCCCATCTTGAAAAAAAATCCTGAGTTCCTCACTTTCTTTCTAGAGTTTAAAGGTTAACTATCTCAAGCACTGACATTTTGTTTATCATTTTCCAACTTTGTAAATTGTATTTTTTATCATAAAATTTACAAATATAATAACAATTCAGAATATCAATGTGATCTTCAAACTTTTTTTGAGAGAGCGCCAACAACACAAAATGCTTCCGATAATTAAACTACAATATTCACACTGTACACATGAGTTTAGTAAGGTTATCCATAGTCTATGTCCAAGCACACACTAAGCTCAGACAAACCATTTAATGGTGGTACTCTAGCCTTGGGCATAAGCACCACTCAAGGAAATACCTTTGACTGCTAATCAAATTGCAGGTAAAAAAAAAAAATTACCATAAAACACCACTTTCATGCTTCAAATATTTGTTCTATACAAATTTTGAAGCGATTTGCCGATTTATCTGTCTCGGAACCATTCAGATCAATATACAGTACTGTACCTATAATTCCGAGACTTGTACAGATGCTCAACCCGAGTACTGGCCCTGGGTAAACCAGCTGTCCATGATAATCAACCACAATAATAATTTAATGTTCTAAAAGATAGCTTTCACAGATGACAGTTGTAGCATCTAAAGCAGCTTTGTGGTGGCAGATTCTGCCAAGTCTTCAGCAGAAACCTAGCCAAAACCATGTAAGGGCCCAGTCCAAGAGTACTGGAACCCGTACTCGAGACCAGATCTTGGCAAGGATCTAAAGCCGAGACATATGAAGACATGATCTGTAACCAGGAACTAAAATCAATCTGAAGCCAGACCTGTGGGCTAGAAACTTGAGCCATCATCAGGAGCCATGTCTTGGGAAGAGCAGGATGTGCAAGATCAAAGAGCTGATAGGAACAGTGTGTATAATTAGCAATACTCACACTAGAAAATTCATCTACAAGCGTGCAGATCTACCTCACTTGTTGCTGTAGAATCAATGCACACTACGTTTTGCTTTTTATTGTAAGTTTTAATTCCAAAATCTTTTAGTTATTGAAGATCCAATTGAACTGCAAATATCCTTGGCACATTTTTTGTGTACTGTATGTACTTGTTGTAATTCCTAGCTTAAGACACTAAATCCACTTTACACGAAAACAAATTATTTTAAATATGCCATTAAAATACACTTTATACGCTGAACACTTATAATAAAGATAACCAGAATTTTATATGGTCTAAAAACACCTATACTTCATGATATATGAGTAAATATGGAATTTATTCTCTCTCTCTCTCTCATTTGGAGGTAATGACCTTGATTTATGAATGAGATCACAATTCACAAACCACAAATCATACTTCAATAATCTATATAATCATTTTTCTAACAAATGCTTCGTACTTTAATTGCTATGCCCTTAGGCAAATCTCTAAAGCACACATGTAACTGCCTATGAATGTGGGGACTGGGCTTTAGTTCTCCTCCTCCATCCTCCTTGCATGCAGGTATATATTTATTTGTTATAACCTTTTCCTAGCTACAGAAATAGTTATGCTTGTGGTGTCCCATCTTAACATATTAGATATTTCTCAGCTCCCATTAGTTTTAGCTTTCTCCTCCTGGAGATGATTGTAACCACCTAGTGCTTTACCAGTAATAAACATTTCCTTTAATGTTTCTTAAAATCATTTCTGTGTAATGTCATTTCATCTATGGATGGTAACATATTACAAAACTTGCATTAAGTTATATTATCCCTTCATTCTTATCTTCCAATGTGAGCATATCCAAGCCCTCCAGGAATTCATCAAAGCTCATCTTATCCAGGAATAAATTTTGTTGGACATTAGTATATTTTCTATTTTGCTTTTACAGTACACATCTTCGGGTGTAGGCTGCACATTATCAGCATAGATCTGACAGACTATAATTACTTTTATCCTTTCTTCATCTATATACAGTACAATAGAGCGCTTAAAATTTATGAAACCATTTGTCAATATTATGTAATGCTCTTTCATTTTGTTATTTACACGATTTTCTATAAGCAAACTATCCTTATACAGCCAATAAGCCTATGTCCATTTATGAACTGTATCTGATTTAATAAGAATTTTATCCCACTATCTATGATAAACTTTGGGCCGTCAGATTCTGACGGATTCTGAACAGTAACCAAGAAACTTATCTGCAGAGAAAATGAAGTATCCAGCTTGAACTGATGAAGGGCACAACAGATCACCAATCTGCAAGAGCGGTAAACTAATTTGTTTAGAAACCAATGTCTAGAACAGATCAATAGGCAACTATAGACTCTTCTCAGGTAACCCTGGAACCCCAGAGCACTCCCATGAAACAAAAGAGAAATGGCCAGAATTAGAGCTCAAGTCCAATCCAGGACCCAAAGAATGCAATGGAACTCCAATAATAAAGGCCTCTGACCTTCTGAACGCAAGCCACCAAGCCATCACAACAAAATTATTGTGGAATAGCCAAAGAAGAATTAGACTATGAATTCATTAGCCATTACTGCAGCCATGAAAACAACACTGAAGATAAGTTTCCTCTAGCACCACATTTTTAGCATCTGTAAAGCCTCAGGCTGAGGTTGTTTAGAGGCTAGAACTAGAAGTGGAGGCTAAGCAAGCAGAAGCAGGCAGCAAGGGCTGACCAACTGTGAAATCAGGAGGGTCAATAGGAAAAAGTGAAAAGGTTTCAATTTTGAACTAGTCGACAACAATAAAACTTCCAAAACCTCCTCATAAATTTGAAGAGAATTTCATCAGACACAGCTGAGTTTCAGAAGCTTGTAATATAAGATGCAAGTTCATAGGGCAGCACAAGTTCAGAGGCTAAGTAGCATTTCAGGAGTATTATTAGGACCATTGTACAGTACTGGAAAGAAACTGAGGCCAGTCCAGAATAGGTAAACCTCTCAGATAGAAGGGAACTGGCTGTCCCCTTGGGACACAGTATGCTTCATGTATTTGAAGTCAGTGTTTCAGCTCCTTACCTCCCGCACTGCCTTTTGCCGACTGGTGAGGAATATCTGTACACATGTGCAGTGGTAACTTATTGATCCTGTTTGGCACCATCGTCTCCAGTGGATACCCTCCCACTCTGGTATACACTGTGGATGCAGCTGTGTCCAAATGAGTTTATGGCTCATTTAAAGCAATCCCAATGGAACCCAGAAAGGCTTTCCAGGTACCTATCTGGCATGGGTTTCCAAGACTGCCAAGACTGCCAGTGTTATCCAGATCAAGACGAACCAGTTTGAACATTTCCTACTCACTGTCTATGGTTCCACACAATGTCTCCTCCGAGACCTGTTTTATATTAAAAACTCTCATCTCGCGCTTCAAATTTTCAATACTCATGGCTCGGATTAGAGTCTTATTACATTGCCCTATGACTGATATTCTGCTTCCTGCAGGCTCCACACAACTCTGTAGAGTGAGCACCTTGTACCAGTAGGGTGCCCTGCTAATCCATCGGAATTCCTCACCTCCACATGGAACAATGGGGCACATAGAGCCCTGTGCATCAGCTTCCCCCTACCTCACTACAACACTTGCAAGAACTGGTTGTCCAGACCAAAGAAACTATGGAGTACATGCCAGGTATAAAAGAGAGGTGCTGTCTGCTAGATAGAAACCCAAACCCCATTAACTCCAATGACAAGGGTAGGTACACACAACCATACAAAAGAAAAATTTACTTAGTGTGACCCAAGCATACTCCTTTTTGTATTTTTGACTTTTGACAAATGAGTAATAACAAAATGCAAGAAAAAAGCAAACATACTGCTGACTTCTTTCAATTTTGCATCAACAGGCTTCACTGTGGCAACAATATCTCCAAACAATACGAGCCGACTCTCAGAGGAATCCCCAGTCCCTGGAAGATGATAATTCTGGTGGGGAAAGGAAGACATACGCTAACACTGGAAAGTAACCCTTAACTAGTATTGAACAAATTAATACACCATAGTACATGCAATGTGGGCAGCATTAAACATAACTGAATTATAAATTATTAAATGAAACAAAGCAACACACCTCGTGGAACAATTGTCCCACGAAAATCAATATCATTTAACAGGAAGCAGAAGAAGATAATTGATTCCTCGTGAGTGAGGTGGATGGCTGGCCTAGACCCTTGATGACTTGGCCCGGTATCTAGTGGTAAGTGGGCAAGTTGTTGTTAATGTTGTTAAAGCATTCCCAAGCATAATTACCCTTGATTTATTTAACTTCCGTTCTTAAGAGCAGTGCTCGTTTTTGTATTTTTGCCTATGACTTTGTGAGGTTATCCTCAGTTATAGATATAGTAGGTCTTAAGATCACAGCATGCTTCCTTCATCTATTTGAGTGAACCAGATAATGGTTCTGGTTTCAGTCTGTGCAAGTCCAAGAGCCTGTTGTGTTGTGGGAGGCTGTGATACCAGCAACTAAACTCAGGTAAGCTCCTGGGAAGGGAGGAGGGGCACATAACACTCTGATTTTAGATCTGCCTTCCTCTAATATATTATTACTATTGTTTTGTTTTGTTATGGCTAACCTTTATCTGAATCATTTGCCTAGCTACACAGAATTTCCTAACAGACAAAATCACCCTACAAACTACAGTTTCGCTCATCTAAATCTTTTATAATTTTCTTCTGTCATCTGTTTTAATCTCAATCCAACATCCTTGTTAATACAGTACATTAGTCAGTGTACATCTTTCTAAATACAGTATTTGCTATATTTTCTTTTATTTTCTAATTCAGAGTTATTATAATTTTAGAATTACCTTTTACCAAGGTAGGACACCACACACAACACCTAAAATTTGCACTGCAAAGAGAGAGAAGAAATCCTCAGATTTGGAGAGCCTAGCTACACAGAAGTGTGACCTGCCATACTGGATAATTTACTAGCTTATTTAATAACCAGTAATATGCAAAAGAAACTGCAATAGAAACTGGGCATCAGTGTCCAGGTTGCCAAGACTAGTTGTCTTTGCTGCAAGTTACCTTGTATAATCTATATATACNAACATTAATTCACCCACATACATTCACTTAAAACAAATAACACTTAAATAAACATGAAACTGCATGTGTGAACTTTTGTGGGTTAGTATATCATCCCCATGTTACTACATTTAAACAGAAGCATGTATACATGCACTTGTACCGAGTCTTGTGGAACTTTGATTATAACTATCTTCCAATGTGTAACTACTTACAGAGGACAAAAGTTGTGTGTGTGGTATCATATTTTCCCCATAAACTTTGTCATGTAGTGTAATTTTTAAGCTTCTGACTTTGGTATGAAGTACACTAGCCTCATTTGAATTCATCTGTCCATCACTCCTATGCAAACAATTAAAAAATTGATTAGCACTTTCTTGCTTGAAACTATGCCCATTTTGTTCTTAAAATCCACAACATGAAGAACAACAGGTTGTAGATGTAAGCCAAGAAAAAAGCGTGAAAAAAAGTGAAACTTCTTCACACAGAATAGTAGTCGGATGGAATAATTTAAATAAGAGGGTAGTGCAAACTAAAACTACTGGAAGCTTCAAAATATCGTGACAAATTTTGTAGGAATGAAGAAACACCACAGGCACAGCACTTGTCCTAAACCAAATGCAGAATAGGGAAGAACAGGCCACACTTAACCTATAACTTATGGGAAAGACATTAAAAACCTCTGACAAGGAAAAGTGGTCTAAGAGTGGTTCTATGGAAACTGTCAGAGGACCAAATTAGGAATACTGTGAGAGTATTTGTTATGCTAGAAATTTCAGTGGGAGGTTTAACTTCACAGATGGATAAATATTAAAGAAACTGTTCATGCAATTTGAGAGACCAAGAGTGGAATATGCAGCAGTGGTGTGGTGCCCTATTTCAAGCACATAAACTAGAAAGTAACAAAAAACATGCTGCTAAATGGCTCCCAGAACTTAAGAACATGAGCAATGAGGAGAGGCTGGAAGTGTTAAACATGATCACTACATACAAAATAGTACAGGAATCTATAAAATAGACAAGGAGGAATTTTTTAAACCTGCAACTTCAAGAACAAAAGTAATAGACTCAAGCTAAGGAAATAAAAGTGCTAAAAATATAAGGAAGTTCTCTTTTGTAAACAGAGTTGTAGAAGGTTGAAGCAAGTCAAGGTGGTGGTGGAAACAAAAACCATCAGTGGTTTCAATGCGTCATTTGACAAAATTACTAGGAAGACAAGACACCTGAGTATAGCTCACATACTGTAGCTACACTTAAGTACGCAATTATAACTTCTGTACACTTGTGACATTCTTCAGTGTCCAAGCCCAAAGAGCTCAAGTAGTCAAACAAGGCTTGGTACTCATGCACCCTGTCCTCGTAAGATTTCTCAACATCAAGAAACTGCCATACTAAAGTGCCCTTATCCTAACATATCAGGGACCCAAAACTGAAAACGAGACTGTATGTCAATTTTGCAAGCTACTACCATTTTCTAGTATGACAAATAACTTTCTATTAGGAGGTCAGGTTGACTCATGCCATTAACTTTTATTCTATATATAAATTATCTATCTACCAAAAAGACACAGTCACATGAACATGTTTGGGATAATCCTAAGCTACAAGAAATAAAAGACCTAGATGACTGTCATTTCCCTCAAAATGACAAAGCACATGAAACAAATTGAAAATAGAATTCAGTGTGTATAGATGCACATTCAACCTACTTATGTACTTGGACAGTTTTCTGAGAGTTGTTCTACTACCTAAGCCCAACCTGGGCCAGGAAAACAAATTTGGGCAAATATAAAAATATTTGGGCAAAAGTGAAAGTTAGGGGTGGTATTGAGCACTGAATTTAATAGTGATCTTTATTGATCACTGCATTGCTATGGTAAATATATGATGATAAATTTATCTTTATCTTTAAAAATCTTTATCTTCCAATGATCTACTGTATATCCTATTATATATACAGATCCCTTCCAAATGCTATATAGTTAGATTTTCTTGATCTAACTTGATCACAGATCACTGCAGTGATCAGAAGATCACTACTGTAGAAATGCTTACATTTCATAACGAGACAAATTAGAATATGCAGTTGTATATAGAGTGCCAAAATCTAAGCAAAATTTAGCAATAAAATAGAAAAGTGCAAAGACACACTTCTAAATGGCTCCTGGACTTGATACCCAAGATCTTTAAGGAGAGGTTGTAAGCCTTATACTATTTGCAAAAACAGTACACAGAAGAAAAAAAATTGATATGATCACCAGATAAAACCTGATAGGAATAAAAAAAAATTGAGGACTTTTTTTTTAAAGACATATAACATGAGAATATAATTCAAGCTATGAAAACAAAGATGCCAAAATAACTTTTTTTTATAATCTTGCAATGTATAGCCTAATAAATAAATTAGAGTAAAGTATGCCCAAACTATTTAGAGCTCCAAAATTTCATATGACAAGGTGACAGGAATGATGGGACATCATGAGCTTAGCTCTCCTCCAGAGACTACCAATACACAAAACCAAAGATATGCAAATGAGTAGGCAAAGCATGTAGATATAGAATCTTATATACAGTAGATGTACTTAAAAATAACAAATTCACATATACAATCACTTGCACGTGTCACAGACTTAAAAAAGTCGGAAATCTTGAACTATGCATACAAAAATACATGCAAGCACACCTGTACACTAGAATGTATGCATGCATACACCTAAATAAACACACAACACGGTTACTGGTGGCTCAGCAATTAACACACATCAAGAGCCAACCAGTGGGTCAATATCACCCTTTCACCAAGGACCTACCAGTGGGTTAATAACATTCACTCATCAAAGAGCTACCAGTCATTCAATACCCCTTACACTAAAGAACTTACACTAAAGGCAATTCCTTGGCATTCTCATTGACCACAAGCTGAATTTCCGGGGACACATTCTAAATATATCTAAAAAAGTTTCAAAAACTGTTGGCATTCTTTCTAAGATCAGATATTATGTACCCCGCCCTGCCCTGGTGACTCTCTATTACTCCCTCATCTATCCATATCTCAACTATGGTATTTGTGCTTGGGGTTCTACTACCCAAATCATTTATGTCCTCTAATCACTCAACACAAAGCTGCTATTAGGACAATATCCAACTCTGGCCCCAGACATCATTCGGTACCCCTACTCAAATCTCTGAATATGTTAGACATTAAGTCATTTCACATTCTCTCATGTGTATTATACATATATAAAACGCTGAACTGTAATGCCATCCTGACCTCAAAAGCTTCATAGAAGGTTGTAACAGAACCCATAAGCACCACACCAGACATAAATACAGTTTTGATATTCCTAGAGTACGACTTAATCTAACTAGAAATGCTTTACAAATCAAGGGACCCAGAATGTGGAATGACCTTCCCAACCATGTTAAAGACTGTGCCTCTCTCAACCAGTTTAAGAGAAAAACGAAGAAATACCTAATAAATTCCCTGTAACCTGCCTTACCCCTCTATTGTCAACCAATGTCTGTTTTTGTTTTAAATGACGCTGTTTTGTCGACCGAATTGCATTTGTGCTGCTTTTTCAGCCATGTTTCCCCCTTCTTAACTGTTTTGTTTTTCTCAACTCATTTTATTCCTTATGCTCAATTAGTCTTAAGCCTTAGTCATTTAAGTTCTTCATGCCCGAAACGCTTTGCGTAATAGTGGCTTTAGGCATTGTATGTACTAGCCCTATCTTTTACTCCATCACTCTGTACAATCACTTTTATGTATGTACCTTACCTAAATAAACATTTTGATTTGATTTTGAACTGAGTATGTCAATACTCTCCTCCTCAAAAAGGAGCTACAGTAGGTCAATAACCTCCTCTTACCTTGGACCTATTAGTGGGTCAGTATGCTCCTCTCACCTTGGAACTGCCAGTGGATCAATACCCTCCTCTAACCATGGAGCTGCCAGTGGGTTAATACCCTCCTCTCGCAAGGAGCGGCCAGTGGTTAACACCCAACCCTCTCACTAAAGAACTTCTATTTGGCCCTCTACTCTTTCTCATTTACATCAATGATCTTCCAAATCTTCAACAACTCAAGCCAATTTTATTTGCTAATGACACAACCTTCATTTCCTCCAGTCCTAACCCTCTTATTCTGAATGACATGGTGAATACTGAACTAAAAAATGTCCATCTTTGGCTGACTGCTAACAAATGCACTCTTAACACTGACAGAACTTTTATATTTTGTTTGGCAATAAATCTATAGATTAAATTAACCTAAGAATTAACAACATTCAAATTAGTAACAGTACATGGTAAAAAAATCTAACTGATAAGTTAAATTTCCAGTGCCTTTCTAGGTGCCTAACCCCGGTCAATGGCAGATAAGGTAAACTCCCAACCACAGGTGGGGAAGGGGGGTTTCCAGGGCCATTGCTCACTGCGCCTCTCTGAGGAAGGCCAGGTTCTAGCTCGTGGTCTCCAGTAGGCAGAACTCCATTGACTAAAGCCCTGGTCTAATGTATTGCATATTAGCCTGATAGCTCCACGGAGCTGTAGGGGCTCCCCACAGAAAAAATTTATTAATTATATATATATATATATATATATATATATATATATATATATATATATATATATATATATATATATATATATATATATATATAAAACAGTTGCCAATCTTTCTACAAAGAAAGAATGGCACCTTGCTGTACTTTTATGTATGTACATTATCTGTAATACTGATTGTCATCCAACTGTGGACCTCCCCCGTTCCATCCCAAATCCTTATCCTAATCCCTCCTAAATGCTACTGTATATAGTCGTGATGGCTGGACTATACTATATATAGTTGTTAATGGTATACTTCTTGCTTAAATACATTTTTTTTTATTTTATACCAGAAGTTCAATATCATACTGATGAATATTATGGAATGCTCTTATTATATATTTATTTTAAAAGCTTTGTTTTTATCTGGCTGGGCTCATTTGGGACCTTTTCTGGGCATTTAAGTCATGTACAGGTTTTATGACTATCACTAGAAATTTTTGCAAAAATTGCAAAATTGGTGTTTTGGCTTTACATATTGTATATGAAGGAGTAGCCAGTTGCTCTTTACTGTACTAGAATTAAGGTTATGAAGAAAGGTGTAAGCAGAGAGCAATCATAAGATAACTGCAAGTAAAACAAAAAGTTTGAAGGTGCAAATAAGAGAGAAGTGTGAATACAGCAGTCACTGCAAGTGGCACTGTAGTGTTGCCAAGTGGCACTGTAGTGTTGCCAAGTGGCACTGTAGTGTTGCCAAGCAGCACTATAGTGTTGCCAAGCAGCACTATAGTGTTGCCAAGCAGCACTATAGTGTTAAGTGGCACTATAATGTTGTCAAGAGATAGTGTAGTGTTACTAAGTGGTACTGTGATACAGCTTGATTCTGAAAGCACAAATAGGCAAGTACAAGAAGTGAATGGAGAAAAAGATAGAATTCAGTGTAAACAAATGCCACATAGCGGAATGTGGAATAGGGTAAAATAGGCATAGATCTACTTAACCTATAAATTATGCAAAAACGTGCTAAAAAAAACTCGGAGAGATATCTATAGGTGGTTCTGGATAGTAAATTGTCATCAGAGGAGTACATCAACGTACTGTGTGAGGAGCCTACACTTACAAATTTCAAAATCACTTTTTAAGCCTTATACTAAACAGTGCGCCCTTAAATTGGCAAATTATTTACCCAAATTTACCGAAGGGGCTACCTTCTCTCTAGATGCCTCGACAAGAACAAGCCAGCAGCTTGTCAAAGTTACCCAAATTTGTCCTGATTTTCTCCAGCTGGATTTTGAATTGCAGTAATGTTTTGGTGTTTATGGTTTTGACAGGTAAGTGGTTCCATTATATAACCCTATGGGTGTAAAAGCATGTGCTCCATTTTATGTCCTATTTTGTAGCTTATTGAGCTTGATGCTACTATTCCTCATACATGTTACATCTAACTTTTAAAGTAGTTGTCTGGATCAATATCCTCCAAATTGTTCAGACAGTATTTTAAGTTTCGATGAGATCACCCTGTCATGTCTGCTTTGCAGTGTCATTAGTCCTGTGGACCCTCAACCCTTCTTGGCATGAGAGCTAATTCTGGGGTGATTTTTTCACCCGGTGTTGGATTTTCTCCAAAGCAAGTATGTCCTTTTGAAGGTGCTTGGATACAATAGTCTAAATGGGAGAGCACCAGAAATTTGTACAGTTTGAATAAATACATTGTTTTCCTTGAAGTCAAAAGTTTGTTGGACTATTCCTAAGGTTGGTTGGTTGTTTTACTGCAACTCCCACTTGTTCTGCATTTTCAATGACTGGTGAATTCTGACTCGGGTCCTTTTTTTTATAACGTGCAGCATAGTAACTATATTGGATAAACCCTGATTTGTTGCCCACAGAGATTTGTTGCAATATGAATACCCTTCCAGAAGCATTTGCATGATACATTTTTCAAAGACAAGAAAAATACATGGCTATGCCTATTTTTCCTATTTATTTATCCATCTACTTAAAATTAAAAAAAAATAAACATAATAAGTGCCATATTATTAGTGTATGAATTGTAGCACTTTATTTCCATGTTCTATTGGCATAATTTCACTGAGAAAATTTTTAATTTCAACCCATGATGGACAACCACCCCAATATGTTTGTAAAGAGATTTTACCACATCTAACTTATTTCCCATGCCCTAGCCTCAAAGCCTTATTTTCATAGGTAGGAGTACCCATGCCTCAGTGAATGATAACTGTGCCATTTCAAAATGAACCACAGAATTAGGTTTCAAATATTAGAAAGCCATTTACATGACTCAAATTATTTTTTTAAGTGCTGCATTCATTTACAAAATCATTAAAAATGTGATTGGAGCTATATTAAGAGTACTATAATACCATTCATACCCTTATATTTCCCTATACAGTATGTGCAAGTTTTACTCAGCAAGATTTAAATTTCAACTAAACATATGATGCATAAAATAACTAGAAGATTTTGTCTCTAAAGGGATTTCACCCTCATTGCCAGTTTTTCTCATGACCCAACCCCTTGAATCTTATTATTTTTTTTTTAAAGGTACGGTCATGACAATCTCAAAATTGTATTATTGAACCAGGTCCATAAACTTTCCAACAGATCTGTGAACTCAACATATGAATTACTTCACCAAACACTTGGTCGGCAAAGTTGGCAAGTAAATTTGACCTAGAAAATCTGCAGTGCAACCAGAGATTCACCGAATCGATGTTGAATAGTACAGTATATGGATGGGAAAATAATAAAAAGATTATTCACAATATTAGTGAGACCAAAATATAAGTACAGTATAAGGAAGTTGTATGGTGTATCTTAAAAAGCACTTGAACAAAATAGAAAATTGCAAAGACATGCTACCAAATGGTTTTCAGATCTAAAAAACAAGAGCAGTGTGTTAAAACTGGAAGCATTAAAAATGCAAAAACTAGTAAAATAGAAGGAAAATTGGAGATATGATCACCAAATATAAAATCACGAATGGAATCAACAAAATTGACAAAGAAGAATTCTTGAAACCAGCAACTTCAAAAACAAGAGGTCAAAGGTTCAAGCTAAGGAAACAAAGCTGCCAAAAAACATTAGAAAGATCACTTTTGCAACAGAGTGGTAGATGGTTGGGAGAAGTTAAGTGAGGTGGTGGCGATGGTCAAAACCATCAGTAGTTTCAAAGAGTCATATGATAGTATTGGGAAGATGGAACACCACAAGCATAGCTCTCATCCTGTAACTACACTTGAGTAATTATGCTTCGGTAATTCCACAGGCACACACGCGCGCACACACATTTTACACAATCACATTTATGACTATATGCTAAACTACATTTCCTAACTTTTAATGTGTCTCATCCAATTTTCCCTCCTCTTGGATTCTAAATGTCACATACTGTACAGTACTACACATTAGCACAATAATAAGCATATACAATATACATTTATATGTGGAATGCAACAAGAACTGTTTAAGCCACGCTGTTGTGGTCAGTATCGCTTCACCCAGACTATGCTTCCCTCCAACTTTACAGAGAAGAAATATACATTACTAATGTTCTCTCTAGTAATAAAATAGTCTATCATGTCTTACCTTAGATCAGAAGAGAACTGCAATTTATAATCTGAATTATGTAACAAATTGATTTACACACATTACTAATCACAATTTTTTTGACATACCTACAACTGATCAACTCTTTTAAAAACATTCTATGAACTTTGACTGCAAATCTGTACTGAAGTCACCCTAAAAAGAAGTAGGACAAAAGGAACAGCATACAATTTTCCACCCTTTATACATCAGCAAAATGCATGCAATTGCTCCACAAGGCGAGGTAACCATCCATGAGCCAGTCTCCATGCACTAGCCACTACATAGATAGCTACTGTGTCATCACCAGTACGCAAATACAGGAGTGCACGGGATATTCTGCGTGATGTGCACAACTAAATACATTATAAGCCATCAGAATACTATATGTCCATGACAGGTTCCAAGGGGATAAACAAGGGTTATACAGGAATATCATGAATACATAGAAAAATTGGGAATATGAGGAAAGTTGGGAAAAGCAGACTGTAGGAAGGTGAAAGAAGTTAATTAGAAATTAGAGCCTATGAATATAAGACTGATGTTATTCATGGGATGGATGAAGATAAAGAACAGTGGATAAATACATGAAAGGAAAATGTTATGTAATGCTTGTCAAATGAAAAGGAAAAGATTATCATTAAGACATTAGACACAGTAAATGTATGAAAAGATTCATAAGGTATGAAATGATGATGAAAAAATTTATAATTCTTTCTAGATGAGAAATGCAAGTGCAGTACACATTACGTAGATCACATACGAAGTATATATTTGGTATACGAGTCAAGACAACTTGAACGATATTATTCAGGCGCTCTTGAAGCATGAAAGCCTCTGTGTGCGCCAAACAGTCATACTTATTATCGATGGCAAATTGAATATACAACTTTGTATTGACGGTAGTTTCCCCAAGATAATATATACTGTAAATATTTATATCTCTGAAAATGATAACTAAAGACTAAAATCCTTAAGTTAAAAAAGTTAAAAACATTCAAATAATAGATTGCTGGAATATGATACACAGTATCTTAACCCCTTCTCTTGGGTTATAGCCCAGTACTGTCAGTACATACCTAGAACCTTATCTAGGGTTAATCACCCAATACTTTCAGTGCACATCTAGAACCTTTTCTTAGGTTATCATTTAGTCATGTCTTAGCCAATCAGGGGTTTTCTGGGGGAGCCCCTTCTGGCTCCTGTAGCTATTATCTCTGTGTGCATACTACTAGATCCCATGTCGTGGAGTTCTATGCCTATTGGGAACTAAAGCCAGAACCTGGTCCCCTCAGAGGTGCAGAGAGCAGTGACATATATATATTAAGTTATTTGTTAATACCACCACTGAAAAAGGCATCCAGAAAGTCAGCAATGCAAGATAAACCACTGCTGGCTTTAACTTAGACTGCAGCCTCGAGAACTGCCAAAAGAACTCCCTAACTATATAAACAGTCAAAGATGAAAGAAACTAACACAAGCTTGTTCATCTGCTCCCCCCCCCAATTTGGGGAAGGAGGGGAGCAGCTCATGGTCAGCCAGCTGCTACACTCTCAGTTCTATTCTAATAGGGAGTTATGTGCAGTTCCCCGCTCTATCACTCTAGCCGCAGTGTGTTTTCTTGTGGGGTTTGCCTTTGTGGCTGTTCCTTACACACAGTTGTGTTGAGTAGACCAGGAGTTATGTACACTTGGAGCTGTATGTGTTCAGGGTTCTATTCCCTGTGTTCCCTCAAATGCTGCCCTTGCACTGCCAGGGCCAACTTCTCTGGAGTGTTTGGGAGATGCTCCTTCAGATGTCATCCACACTTGTGGTGTCCTTTGCCTTAGGGTAAGTCTGGTGTCTTGGGCCTCCGTCTTTTCCCAAATTGGAGCGCCTTGACTGGTGGGGAGCACTGGTTTTATGTATGTTGCACTTCAGCGCACTGAGGTAGGTTTTCCCAGCTGCATTAACTAGGCTGGGTTAATTTACATAGCACTTTTAAGAGTACCGGCATTGCATCCCAGTGCCTGGGCGCCCTGTTTGGATTATGCCCTTCAGGACCTGGTAATTCTTCACAGGTTAGGGAGACCTCAGGGATGCCTCTGACTTTGCCCTCACCTGCTGCAAGATGAGGGTTTTTCATCGCCTGTGATTGTCTGCTTTTCGGTTTCCGTAATGAGTTCTTGGTCCTTCTGGGGCCGCTTTCTGCTTCTCTGTTGGGGACCGTGGGGGTGCATGGCGAGTGATCTCTAGTGGGGGCCTTGGCTTCCACTGTTGTGTCACCTGCGTTCCTTGCTGCCTTTTCCTGTACTTCAGGTGGCATTGGCTGTTCCTTGCCATTCAATTTTTGGGTCGTCTGGCTGGTTTTGGCCTTTTTCTTTGAGTGGGCCTAGGCTCTTGTGTACCTCTTCTTCTGAAGTGCTGCTCTCATCCTTTTGTGCCATCTTTTTTGGGTCTTGTTCCCTTGCAAGTAGTCTGTTTGGGCTTGGGTTTTCACCTGTGGTTTGTTGAGGTAGGCCTTATTTGGATGTCAACAAATGCTGGGGTCTAGTGTTTCCCAGCTGGTTTTCTGCCCGATTGGCTCCATCCTCATCCTTCTCTAGATGATTGGTTTTGGTGTGGACCAGCCCTTTTCACCCCATGCTGTGGTATTGGAGGGAGGGGGGGCCGCGGGCCCAGTTTGTCTTTTTCTCATTCTGTGTTGGGGCCAATAGGATGCCTTTGTCTTGTGGTGTGGTTGATTGCCCTTTTGGGGGGGCTCCAGGCTTTCTGGGTGGGCTCTCTCACTTCTTTGGATTTCCCAGTGTTGTTAGCTGTCCTAAACAGCACATTTTATATATTATACATTATACATATTATATACAGTATATATATATATATATGCGGAAAATCCACAGAGAAAAATGAAAGGAGGTAACGTTTCGACTCGTTAAAGCCTTTGTCAAACCAGACTGACCTGGTTTGCAAAGGACTAAAGCCTTTGGTCAGTCTGGTTTGACAAAGGCTTTAACGAGTCGAAACGTTACCTCCTTTCATTTTTCTCTGTGGATTTTCCGCATAAAATGATCAGTGTTTTGTGATCGTCAATTGCATATATTATATATTTATATAATATATATATATATATAGATATATATATATATATATATATATATAATATATATATATATATATATACTAATATTATAAATATTATTTAATTCATATATATATAT
>WNGS01004374.1:6828675-6843473 GCA_020271785.1 Procambarus virginalis
CAGTTGATAGTTGGAAAGTTTGTGATGTTGTGTATCTTGAATTTAGCAAAGCTTTTGATACAGTGCCATATGAAAGATTGACTAAAGATAGAGGCTCATGGAATTGGGGGTGCTATATTAAGATGGATTAGAGCATGGCTATACCAAAGGAAACAGAGAGTTAGTATAAATGGGGTTGAGTCAGAGTGGGAAAATGTTGCAAGTGGAGTGCCTCAAGGCTCTGTCGTGGAACTTCTGTTATTCAAATGATTCAAGTTTGACCAGCAATATTTGCAAATTTGCCAATAATACAAAAATCAGGAGGGAAATAAACACTAAAAAAATACTCGTTATCATTTTAAGACAACACGATCTAAATAGGGTTTTGAAATGGTCAAAAGATTGGCAGATGCAGTTTAATGCTGATAAATGATTTGTTTTGAGGCTAGGTAATGATGATAGAGTTACAAGATAAAAGCTAGATGGTATTGAGATTGTGAAGCCAGATTGCAAAAGGGATCTGGGAGTTATGATTAGTAAGAATTTAAAACCAAAAAATCATGCACAAATGTTCATAATAAGGCAAATAGGATACCGAGATTTATTTGATGAAGAATTAGATAAAAAATAAAATAAGCATAAAAGTACAATACTGTTTGACTTACCGTGGTTTCATCTTCATGAAGAACTTGGTCATATTCAGACATGGCAACGCAAAAGATGATAGCAGTTACATCTTCAAAACAATGTATCCACTTTTTGCGTTCTGATCGCTGCCCACCTACATCAAACAACCTGCAGGTCAATTTTTATTACATATCTAAAATCATTAAATATTTCAAAAGGCAGTGCAACATTTTTTAAATAAACAATGTATCCTATTTCACTTAAAAGTAAATATTATTTAAGAAATGCATTAATAACTATTAATGCAATTATACTATTATGGTACAGATACTAATATGTTCATCAATAAATATTTCATATGTACAGTGGTCTTGCAGTATACACTAGCAAAATATACAAGTTCTATACATATTTACAAATTTACAATAATGAAGTAAACATTGAATCCTAGTTAATGAAGCATGCACACTGTATACCTTACTAGCATGATATGCAGTCAATAACCACTTTAAAGTTCATAGAATGTATTTAAATAATTTATTCATTTTAATAATGACAGCCGCTAGAAATAAATCATGAATAAAGAAGTTTATTATTGCAGTATTCTCCTCCTCAAAAATTTATACTTGATGACTCTTAATGGTGAAGGGTTTGTCGAGTTCATGTAATCCTTCACGATTCTAAAAGCATCTGTAGTTGTGTAAATTTCATGTATATTTTATCCTTGACCTTCTAAGGATGTGATTTATTATTAAAATTACAGCATACAAGTATTATTATGTTGTTTAAATCTGACAACACATTCATAAATTTCTGTATGATGATAAAGCACTTTATCAGAACATTTTGCTACATAATGGGACAGTAATATTTTTGATGTTGTACTACAGTATACTGAACAAAAGTTAAAAAATTTCAATCATGTTTTCAACTGATTTCCTAGGAGCAAGTGCTCTTGTTATTCTTGTACTGTACTTCTTAGGAACAATTGCTCCCTATTCCTGTATTGTATTTCTTCAGAGCAGGTGATCTTGTTATTCTCTACTGTATTCTTTAGGAGCACATGCTCTTGATATTCCTGTACTGTATAAACTACAGTACATCAATATGAAAATACTTGATAGCTTGTAAAAAAAAATCAGATCAGCTCAATATATCTAAACAATTCAAACCATCTTTACTCAGCATGAATTAGCAAATGGTACGTAACCTGTGTAATTTCAGGCTTAATGAACTTACTATACAGTAATTAGAAAAATATTACCTTTGTGAGCCAAATTCTTTATTTTTATTACCTAACTTATATACAAACATAAAACAGTGACCCAATTCTTAATAAATATTCTCAATACATATTAGATTTTGCAAAATCTAATATTTATTTAACTCGCCTTCTTTTAATAAAAAAAATTCAATATGACAAAGAATATTTCTGCTTGTTCAATTAACTAACATGACCTAAATTACTGTACTCTTAATTGCCAAAATTATTGTAGGACTAAAGTTATTACAGAATTGAATTCATATACTGTACAGTATCCTTAAATAGCTAACATTGTCAACTATAGTTCCATATTTTACATTATTCTTTCAAAACTGGGTTACATACTGTAAAAACTGATGTAAGCATGTCTTACACAAAAACGCATAGACTGCAACACTAGGTTGCAGTCTAGAGATTAGAGGCATTAAATATGCCAAAGCTAGAAGATAGAAGAAAAAGAGGTGACATGATCACTACATACAAAATAGTAACAGGAATCGATAAAATTGATAGGGAAGAATTCCTGAGACCTGGAACTTCAAGAACAAGAGGTCATAGATTTAAACTAAACAAAGCTGCCAAAGAAATACAAGAAAATTCACTTTCACAAACAGATTGGTAGAAGGTTGGAACAAGTTTGGTGAGAAGGTGGTAGAGGCCAAAACTGTCAGTAATTTCAAAGTGTTATATGACAGAGTGCTGGGAAGACGAGACACCATAAGCATAGCTCAATTTGTAACTACACTAATTACTAGTTTAATGCCTAATACTGATCTCAAAAAGCCCTTACCACTATCTTCCAGCTCCCATGACAGGTTTGATGAAAAAAGCTAAGGATGAACCAAGTACGGGCAGGCAAAAATTATTTCTGGGAAGATCATTTTATCAGACTTCTGACAAGTCTCCTATTCTGCAACATGTCTAATTGCATTTAAATACTGCAGAGAATTATGTTATCGTTCATATATTCTTAGGGATGAGGTTTGTTGAAGAGCATGATTAATTGTTTCCTCCTATTACAAACGACTTTCTTCTAAATTAAATTGCATCATATGGTAATACACACACCCTTAGTAACTGGATGCACTTTATGAGCTTAACATTAATTCACCCACATACATTCACTTAAAACAAATAACACTTAAATAAACATGAAACTGCATGTGTGAACTTTTGTGGGTTAGTATATCATACCCCATGTTACTACATTTAAACAGAAGCATGTATACATGCACTTGTACCGAGTCTTGTGGAACTTTGATTATAACTATCTTCCAATGTGTAACTACCTTACAGAGGACAAAAGTTGTGTGTGTGGTATCATATTTTCCCAATAAACTTTGTCATGTAGTGTAAGTTTTTAAGCTTCTGACTTTGGTATGAAGTACACTAGCCTCATTTGAATTCATCTGTCCATCACTCCTATGCAAACAATTAAAAAAAATTGATTAGCACTTTCTTTGCTTGAAACTATGCCCATTTTGTTCTTAAAATCCACAACATGAAGAACAACAGGTTGTAGATGTAAGCCAAGAAAAAAGCGTGAAAAAAAGTGAAACTTCTTCACACAGAATAGTAGTCGGATGGAATAATTTAAATAAGAGGGTAGTGCAAACTAAAACTACTGGAAGCTTCAAAATATCGTGACAAATTTTGTAGGAATGAAGAAACACCACAGGCACAGCACTTGTCCTAAACCAAATGCAGAATAGGGAAGAACAGGCCACACTTAACCTATAACTTATGTGGAAAGACATTAAAAACCTCTGACAAGGAAAGTGGTCTAAGAGTGGTTCTATGGAAACTGTCAGAGGACCAAATTAGGAATACTGTGAGGAGTATTTGTTATGCTAGGAAATTTCAGTGGGAGGTTTAACTTCACAGATGGATAAATATTAAAGAAACTGTTCATGCAATTTGAGAGACCAAGAGTGGAATATGCAGCAGTGGTGTGGTGCCCTATTTCAAGCACATAAACTAGAAAGTTAAACAAAAAACATGCTGCTAAATGGCTCCCAGAACTTAAGAACATGAGCAATGAGGAGAGGCTGGAAGTGTTAAACATGATCACTACATACAAAATAGTAACAGGAATCTATAAAATAGACAAGGAGGAATTTTTTAAACCTGCAACTTCAAGAACAAAAGGTAATAGACTCAAGCTAAGGAAATAAAAGTGCTAAAAATATAAGGAAGTTCTCTTTTGTAAACAGAGTTGTAGAAGGTTGAAGCAAGTCAAGGTGGTGGTGGAAACAAAAACCATCAGTGGTTTCAATGCGTCATTTGACAAAAATTACTAGGAAGACAAGACACCTGAGTATAGCTCACATACTGTAGCTACACTTAAGTACGCAATTATAACTTCTGTACACTTGTGACATTCTTCCAGTGTCCAAGCCCAAAGAGCTCAAGTAGTCAAACAAGGCTTGGTACTCATGCACCCTGTCCTCGTAAGATTTCTCAACATCAAGAAACTGCCATACTAAAGTGCCCTTATCCTAACATATCAGAGGACCCAAAACTGAAAACGAGACTGTATGTCAATTTTGCAAGCTACTACCATTTTCTAGTATGACAAATAACTTTCTATTAGGAGGTCAGGTTGACTCATGCCATTAACTTTTATTCTATATATAAATTATCTATCTACCCAAAAAGACACAGTCACATGAACATGTTTGTGGATAATCCTAAGCTACAAGAATAAAAGACCTAGATGACTGTCATTTCCATCAAAATGACAAAGCACATGAAACCAAATTGAAAATAGAATTCAGTGTGTATAGATGCACATTCAACCTACTTATGTACTTGGACAGAGTTCTGAGAGTTGTTCTACTACCTAAGCCCAACCCTGGGCCAGGAAAACAAATTTGGGCAAATATAAAAATATTTGGGCAAAAGTGAAAGTTAGGGGTGGTATTGAGCACTGAATTTAATAGTGATCTTTATTGATCACTGCATTGCTATGGTAAATATATGATGATAAATTTATCTTTATCTTTAAAAATCTTTATCTTCCAATGATCTACTGTATATCCTATTATATATACAGATCCCTTCCAAATGCTATATAGTTAGATTTTCTTGATCTAACTTGATCACAGATCACTGCAGTGATCAGAAGATCACTACTGTAGAAATGCTTACATTTCATAACGAGACAAATTAGAATATGCAGTTGTATATAGAGTGCCAAAATCTAAGCAAAATTTAGCAATAAAATAGAAAAGTGCAAAGACACACTTCTAAATGGCTCCTGGACTTGATACCCAAGATCTTTAAGGAGAGGTTGTAAGCCTTATACTATTTGCAAAAACCAGTACACAGAAGAAAAAAAATTGATATGATCACCAGATAAAAACCTGATAGGAATAAAAAAAATTGAGGACTTTTTTTTTAAAGACATATAACATGAGAATATAAATTCAAGCTATGAAAACAAAGATGCCAAAATAACTTTTTTTTTATAATCTTGCAATGTAATAGCCTAATAAATAAATTAGAGTAAAGTATGCCCAAACTATTTAGAGCTCCAAAATTTCATATGACAAGGTGACAGGAATGATGGGACATCATGAGCTTAGCTCTCCTCCAGAGACTACCAATACACAAAACCAAAGATATGCAAATGAGTAGGCAAAGCATGTAGATATAGAATCTTAATATACAGTAGATGTACTTAAAAATAACAAATTCACAATATACAATCACTTGCACGTGTCACAGACTTAAAAAAGTCGGAAATCTTGAACTTATGCATACAAAAATACATGCAAGCACACCTGTACACTAGAATGTATGCATGCATACACCTAAATAAACACACAACACGGTTACTGGTGGCTCAGCAATTAACACACATCAAGAGCCAACCAGTGGGTCAATATCACCCTTTCACCAAGGACCTACCAGTGGGTTAATAACATTCACTCATCAAAGAGCTACCAGTCATTCAATACCCCCTTACACTAAAGAACTTACACTAAAGGCAAATTCCTTGGCATTCTCATTGACCACAAGCTGAATTTCCGGGGACACATTCTAAATATATCTAAAAAAGTTTCAAAAACTGTTGGCATTCTTTCTAAGATCAGATATTATGTACCCCGCCCTGCCCTGGTGACTCTCTATTACTCCCTCATCTATCCATATCTCAACTATGGTATTTGTGCTTGGGGTTCTACTACCCAAAATCATTTATGTCCTCTAATCACTCAACACAAAGCTGCTATTAGGACAATATCCAACTCTGGCCCCAGACATCATTCGGTACCCCTACTCAAATCTCTGAATATGTTAGACATTAAGTCATTTCACATTCTCTCATGTGTATTATACATATATAAAACGCTGAACTGTAATGCCAATCCTGACCTCAAAAGCTTCATAGAAGGTTGTAACAGAACCCATAAGCACCACACCAGACATAAATACAGTTTTGATATTCCTAGAGTACGACTTAATCTAACTAGAAATGCTTTACAAATCAAGGGACCCAGAATGTGGAATGACCTTCCCAACCATGTTAAAGACTGTGCCTCTCTCAACCAGTTTAAGAGAAAAACGAAGAAATACCTAATAAATTCCCTGTAACCTGCCTTACCCCTCTATTGTCAACCAATGTCTGTTTTTGTTTTAAATGACGCTGTTTTGTCGACCGAATTGCATTTGTGCTGCTTTTTCAGCCATGTTCCCCCCTTCTTAACTGTTTTGTTTTTCTCAACTCATTTTATTCCTTATGCTCAATTAGTCTTAAGCCTTAGTCATTTAAGTTCTTCATGCCCGAAACGCTTTGCGTAATAGTGGCTTTAGGCATTGTATGTACTAGCCCTATCTATTTACTCCATCACTCTGTACAATCACTTTTATGTATGTACCTTACCTAAATAAACATTTTGATTTGATTTGAACTGAGTATGTCAATACTCTCCTCCTCAAAAAGGAGCTACAGTAGGTCAATAACCTCCTCTTACCTTGGACCTATTAGTGGGTCAGTATGCTCCTCTCACCTTGGAACTGCCAGTGGATCAATACCCTCCTCTAACCATGGAGCTGCCAGTGGGTTAATACCCTCCTCTCGCAAGGAGCGGCCAGTGGTTAACACCCACCCTCTCACTAAAGAACTTCTATTTGGCCCTCTACTCTTTCTCATTTACATCAATGATCTTCCAAATCTTCAACAACTCAAGCCAATTTATTTGCTAATGACACAACCTTCATTTCCTCCAGTCCTAACCCTCTTATTCTGAATGACATGGTGAATACTGAACTAAAAAATGTCCATCTTGGCTGACTGCTAACAAATGCACTCTTAACACTGACAGAACTTTTATATTTTGTTTGGCAATAAATCTATAGATTAATAACCTAAGAATTAACAACATTCAAATTAGTAACAGTACATGGTAAAAAAATCTAACTGATAAGTTAAATTTCCAGTGCCTTTCTAGGTGCCTAACCCCGGTCAATGGCAGATAAGGTAAACTCCCAACCACAGGTGGGGAAGGGGGGTTTCCAGGGCCATTGCTCACTGCGCCTCTCTGAGGAAGGCCAGGTTCTAGCTCGTGGTCTCCAGTAGGCAGAACTCCATTGACTAAAGCCCTGGTCTAATGTATTGCATATTAGCCTGATAGCTCCACGGAGCTGTAGGGGCTCCCCACAGAAAAAAAATTTATTAATTATATATTATATAATATATATATATATATATATATATATATATATATATATATATATATATATAATATATATATATATCGTATATAAAACAGTTGCCAATTCTTTCTACAAAGAAAGAATGGCACCTTGCTGTACTTTATGTATGTACATTATCTGTAATACTGATTGTCATCCAACTGTGGACCTCCCCCGTTCCATCCCAAATCCTTATCCTAATCCCTCAAATGCTACTGTATATAGTCGTGATGGCTGGACTATACTATATATAGTTGTTAATGGTATACTTCTTGCTTAAATACATTTTTTTTTATTTTTATACCAGAAGTTCAATATCATACTGATGAAATATTATGAATTGCTCTTATTATATATTTATTTTAAAAGCTTTGTTTTATTCTGGCTGGGCTCATTT
Organism: Procambarus virginalis; assembly: GCA_020271785.1. NCBI lineage: Eukaryota > Metazoa > Arthropoda > Malacostraca > Decapoda > Cambaridae > Procambarus > Procambarus virginalis. Next base: position 6,836,640 of record WNGS01004374.1, read on the forward strand.
GGGACCTTTTCGGGCATTTAAGTCATGTACAGGTTTTATGACTATCACTAGAAATTTTTGCAAAAATTGCAAAATTGGTGTTTTGGCTTTTACATATTGTATATGAAGGAGTAGCCAGTTGCTCTTTACTGTACTAGAATTAAGGTTATGAAGAAAGGTGTAAGCAGAGAGCAATCATAAGATAACTGCAGTAAAAACAAAAGTTTGAAGGGCAAATAAGAGAGAAGTGTGAATACAGCAGTCACTGCAAGTGGCACTGTAGTGTTGCCAGTGGCACTGTAGTGTGCCAAGTGGCACTGTAGTGTTGCCAAGCAGCACTATAGTGTTGCCAAGCAGCACTATAGTGTTGCCAAGCAGCACTATAGTGTTAAGTGGCACTATAATGTTGTCAAGAGATAGTGTAGTGTTACTAAGTGGTACTGTGATACAGCTTGATTCTGAAAGCACAAATAGGCAAGTACAAGAAGTGAATGGAGAAAAAGATAGAATTCAGTGTAAACAAATGCCACATAGCGGAATGTGGAATAGGGTAAAATAGGCATAGATCTACTTAACCTATAAATTATGCAAAAAACGTGCTAAAAAAACTCGGAGAGATATCTATAGGGTTCTGGATAGTAAATTGTCATCAGAGGAGTACATCAACGTACTGTGTGAGGAGCCTACACTACAAATTTCAAAATCACTTTTTAAGCCTTATACTAAACAGTGCGCCCTTAAATTGGCAAATTATTTACCCAAATTACCGAAGGGGCTACCTTCTCTCTAGATGCCTCGACAAGAACAAGCCAGCAGCTTGTCAAAGTTACCCAAATTTGTCCTGATTTTCTCCAGCTGGATTTTGAATTGCAGTAATGTTTTGGTGTTTATGGTTTGACAGGTAAGTGGTTCCATTATATAACCCTATGGGTGTAAAAGCATGTGCTCCATTTTATGTCCTATTTTGTAGCTTATTGAGCTTGATGCTACTATTCCTCATACATGTTACATCTAACTTTTAAAGTAGTTGTCTGGATCAATATCCTCCAAATTGTTCAGACAGTATTTAAGTTTCGATGAGATCACCCTGTCATGTCTGCTTTGCAGTGTCATTAGTCCTGTGGACCTCAACCCTTCTTGGCATGAGAGCTAATTCTGGGGTGATTTTTTCACCGGTGTGTGGATTTTCTCCAAAGCAAGTATGTCCTTTTGAAGGTGCTTGGATACAATAGTCTAAATGGGAGAGCACCAGAAATTTGTACAGTTTGAATAAATACATTGTTTTCCTTGAAGTCAAAAGTTTGTTGGAACTATTCCTAAGGTTGGGTTGGTTGTTTTTACTGCAACTCCCACTTGTTCTGCATTTTCAATGACTGGTGAATTCTGACTCGGGTCCTTTTTTTTATAACGTGCAGCATAGTAACTATATTGGATAAACCCTGATTTGTTGCCCACAGAGATTTGTTGCAATATGAATACCCTTCCAAAGCATTTGCATGATACATTTTTCAAAGACAAGAAAAATACATGGCTATGCCTATTTTTTACTATATTTATCCATCTACTTAAAATTAAAAAAAAATAAACAAATAAGTGCCATATTATTAGTGTATGAATTGTAGCCACTTTATTTCCATGTTCTATTGGCATAATTTCACTGAGAAAATTTTTAATTTCAACCCATGATGGACAACCCCCCAATATGTTTGTAAAGAGATTTTACCACATCTAACTTATTTCCCATGCCCTAGCCTCAAAGCCTTATTTTCATAGGTAGGAGTACCCATGCCTCAGTGAATGATAACTGTGCCATTTCAAAATGAACCACAGAATTAGGTTTCAAATATTAGAAAGCCATTTACATGACTCAAATTATTTTTTAAGTGCTGCATTCATTTACAAAATCATTAAAATGTGATTGGAGCTATATTAAGAGTACTATAATACCATTCATTACCCTTATATTTCCCTATACAGTATGTGCAAGTTTTACTCAGCAAAGATTTAAATTTCAACTAAACATATGATGCATAAAATAACTAGAAGATTTTGTCTCTAAAGGGATTTCACCCTCATTGCCAGTTTTTCTCATGACCCAACCCCTTGAATCTTATTATTTTTTTTTAAAGGTACGGTCATGACAATCTCAAAATTGTATTATTGAACCAGGTCCATAAACTTTCCAACAGATCTGTGAACTCAACATATGAATTACTTCACCAAACACTTGGTCGGCAAAGTTGGCAAGTAAATTTGACCTAGAAAATCTGCAGTGCAACCAGAGAGTCAACAGAACGATGTTGAATAGTACAGTAATGATGGGAAAATAATAAAAAGATTATTCACAATATAGTGAGACCAAAATATAAGTTACAGTATAAGAAGTTGTATGGTTGTGTATCTTAAAAAAGCACTTGAACAAAATAGAAAATTGCAAAGACATGCTTACCAAATGGTTTTCAGATCTAAAAACAAGAGCAGTGTGTTAAAACTGGAAGCATTAAAAATGCAAAAANGGGACCATATTTTTCAGTCCAGTTAGGTGCAGTCAGTCACAGTGCGAGGGTGTGTTAGCTGGAGCGCCAATTGTCTTCTGAAATGGAAGGTGTAGTGAGTGAACTAGTGCTAGTGAGGGAGCTATGTGGAGCTCTGAGGTCAGAGTTGGATTCCCTGTAGGAGGGAGCTTGACAGATGCAGGAGCTAAGACAGATGAAACAAAGTCAAGAGGAAGCAAATGAGGAGAGCAGCAGTAGAAAGTCTCTGTCTTGGAATGTCATAAAGGACAGGGGTCTTAAGAAAACACTGACAAGCCGCCGTCAAAGACTTCCAACCATTCGCTGTGCTGGAAGACGAGTGATGTAGGGAGACTGCAGTTCGCTTCAAAGGCAAGGCAACGAAGGGGAACGCAGGTCCCTCAAGGTGCACACAAAGTAAAGGAAGTAGCTAAGAGAATTTCTAAGAGAATTTCACCTGGGAATCTCTAAGAGACGAGATTCCCAGGTGAGGTATTTGGATAGAGCTTTTTGTGCCAGAGATAGGGGGAACAAGTTAAGGGTTTGCTATCCGGGAGCAAAAATTTGTGATATAGTAAACAACATGAATGATATGGCTGGAAATGGGAATAAACCAATTATTTGTATCAGTGCTGGTGGAAATGATGTAGGACGAGTTAGGAGCGAGGCACTGATACAGAGGTTTAAGACAGCCATAGAATTAGTTAGGAGTAAGGGAGGAATCACAATCATATGTGGCTTTTTTCCAAAAATGGGAGTTGGAAATGAATGGGTGTCGAGGGCACTTTGTGTCCATTGCTGACTGGACAAATATTGTAAATCAAATGCAATATCATTCATTGATAACTGGGAACACTTTCTATGGAAGGAATGACATGCATGCATGCTCGGGATAAGGTGCATTTATCTAGAGCTGGGGTTGTTGCTGTTGCCAACTCATTGGAACCTGTGGTTGGAGGGGGGTTTGTTTGGGTTTAAACTGTTAGTAGACAGTGGCATGGGAATTGATATGGAGAAAGGAGGCAATAAAAGAATGTGTTGGTGGAGGGAAAAAATGGCAAAATGAACAGGGAAGGAGAATGGCCTCAAAATAACAACACACTTAAGGTATATTATGCGAACAGTAATAAATGTAGAAAAACATGGATGACTGTAGACAACAGAGAACAGCTATTAGCTGAATATCAAATAAACAAATTTAAAATATTTCACGCAGATATAGTAGACGAGGAGGGGGAGTAGCCATATTATATATATTAGGGAAAATTTGAAATGTAGTCTCAAAGAGGGAATCAAAATGAGCCACACAAACTATTTGGCTAGAATTAAATAAAGCTAAAAATCTTATAATAGGAGTTATATACAGGCCACCAAACTTAGACAAAATGGAAGCAAAGCATCTATGGGATGAAATATCTAGTGTATCTAGGTCAAACATTATGTGTCTCATGAGTGACTTTAATTTTAGTGGAATAAACTGGCTTAACAGAACAGGGATACGAAGCAGAAGTTTTTTTCAATTAATTAACGATTGCTTCCTTAGCAACACATTAAGGAACCAACATGTGAAAATAATATTTTAGACTTTAGTGTTAACTAACAGGGAAACACAAATTAATGACATCGAAATAGGGAGTGAGCTAGGAAACAGTGATCACATAAAAATCAGATTTAGCATAGAATGGAATAGATTTGTAGGAGAAAATTCTGTTAAAGTGCCAGATTATCAAAAAACTGATTTTAATAGCGTAAGAAATTTTTTGGGTGAAATAGATTGGAAAGCCCTAGGCATGGGTGGGTGAGCCAGTCTTGGAGGGAGACGTGAACCCAGCGATGGGTGATGTAAAAAGGAATCTTGATGTGGATTCAAAATGTAACTTTTAACAAATATTCTAAGCAAAGCACAGAACATAGTACCTGTATACCATACAAATTAATAGATCGAATAATAATGACCTGAAATAGATAACAAAGGATCTGATGAATCTATAGGTAGAAAGAGCATGGTACAAAAAGGATTAAGAATTGGGACGTCAGTTTAGAACAAGAATTCGTCCAACTGGTTAGAAATGTTAAAAAAAGAGTTGGCAGTTGATAGTTGGAAAGTTTGTGATGTTGTGTATCTTGACTTTAGCAAAGCTTTTGATACAGTGCCATATGAAAGATTGACTAAAAAGATAGAGGCTCATGGAATTGGGGGTGCTATATTAATGCAAGTGGAGTGCCTCAAGGCTCTCCACTTGCTCTCCACTCAAGGTCGTGGAACTTCTGTTATTCAAATGATTCAAGTTTGACCAGCAATATTTGCAAATTTGCCAATAATACCAAAAATCAGGAGGGAAATAAACACTAAAAAAATACTCGTTATCATTTTAAGACGACACGATCTAAATAGGGTTTTGAAATGGTCAAAGATTGGCAGATGCAGTTTAATGCTGATAAATGATTTGTTTTGAGGCTAGGTAATGATGATAGAGTTACAAGATAAAAGCTAGATGGTATTGAGATTGTGAAGCCAGATTGCAAAAGGGATCTGGGAGTTATGATTAGTAAGAATTTAAAACCAAAAAATCAATGCACAAATGTTCATAATAAGGCAAATAGGATACCGAGATTTATTTGTTGAAGAATTAGATAAAAAATAAAATAAGCATAAAAGTACAATACTGTTTGACTTACCGTGGTTTCATCTTCATGAAGAACTTGGTCATATTCAGACATGGCAACGCAAAGATGATAGCAGTTACATCTTCAAAACAATGTATCCACTTTTTGCGTTCTGATCGCTGCCCACCTACATCAAACAACCTGCAGGTCAATTTTTATTACATATCTAAAATCATTAAAATTTCAAAGGCAGTGCAACATTTTTTAAATAAACAATGTATCCTATTTCACTTAAAAGTAAATATTATTTAAGAAATGCATTAATAACTATTAATGCAATTATACTATTATGGTACAGATACTAATATGTTCATCAATAAATATTTCATATGTACAGTGGTCTTGCAGTATACACTAGCAAAATATACAAGTTCTATACATATTTACAAATTTACAATAATGAAGTAAACATTGAATCCTAGTTAATGAAGCATGCACACTGTATACCTTACTAGCATGATATGCAGTCAATAACCACTTTAAAGTTCATAGAATGTATTTAAATAATTTATTCATTTTAATAATGACAGCCGCTAGAAATAAATCATGAATAAAGAAGTTATTATTGCAGTATTCTCCTCCTCAAAAATTTATACTTGATGACTCTTAATGGTGAAGGGTTTGTAGAGTTCATGTAATCCTTCACGATTCTAAAAGCATCTGCAGTTGTGTAAATTTCATGTATATTTTATCCTTGACCTTCTAAGGATGTGATTTATTATTAAAATTACAGCATACAAGTATTATTATGTTGTTTAAATCTGACAATACATTCATAAATTTCTGTATGATGATAAAGCACTTTATCAGAACATTTTGCTACATAATGGGACAGTAATATTTTTGATGTTGTACTACAGTATACTGAACAAAAGTTAAAAAATTTCAATCTTGTTGTTCAACTGATTTCCTAGGAGCAAGTGCTCTTGTTATTCTTGTACTGTACTTCTTAGGAACAATTGCTCCCTATTCCTGTATTGTATTTCTTCAGAGCAGGTGATCTTGTTATTCTCTAAGATAATAGGAAGGATAAGAAATTTAGATGATTGCCATGCCCTTCAAGAAGACCTGGATAAATAAGTATATGGAGCACCACTTGGCAAATGGAATTTATGTTAATAAATGTCATGTTATGGAATGTGGAATAGGAGAACATAGACCCCACACAACCTATATATTATGTGAGAAATCTTTAAAGAACTCTGATAAAGAAAGAGATCTAGGGGTGGTTCTAGATAGAAAACTATCACCTGAAGACCACATAAAGAATATTGTGCAAGGAGCCTATGCTATGCTTTCTAACTTCAGAATTGCTTTTAAATACATGGATGGGATATACTAAAGAAATTGTTCATGACTTTTGTTAGGCCAAAGCTAGAATATGCAGCTGTTGTTTGGTGCCCATATCTTAAGAAGCACATCAACAAACTGGAAAAGGTGCAAAGACATGATACTAAGTGGCTCCCAGAACTGAAGGTAAGAGCTACGAGGAAAGGTTAGAAGCATTAAATATGCCAAAACTAGAAGACAGAAGAAAAAGAGGTGATATGATCACTACATACAAAATAGTAACAGGAATTGATAAAATCGACAGGAAAGATTTCCTGAGACCTGGAACTTCAAGAACAAGAGGTCATAGATATAAACTGGCTAAACACAGATGCCGGAAAATATA
>WNGS01004374.1:6855329-6884395 GCA_020271785.1 Procambarus virginalis
TTATAGATACAATGACAATAGAAGATTAGACATCAGTGAAGCGCTGCATATCAAGATATCTAAACCAGCATCAATAACCAGCTAATACACAGTTACACTCTACCCACTTCATGACCCCGGGCCAATGCAGAAGTTGGATCGAATGATCCTGCCACAGGAACGGAAGCAACCAGAATAACAAACTGCCAACATGTCACTCTTATTTAGTACCCCATTGTATAAGACCCCATTAATCCCATGTATATCATTCATACATGTCACTACCACCTCACCATAAATGGATATAATCAGGTGCTAACACAGATGATTTGTCTGAGAATGTGGGGCGATACCTTACGAAATGTATCACTAGGCGTCATACCCAAATAATAAGTAAAAATGAACTTTGGAGAGTTAATTTTTAATCTTCCTGCTTCAGTGAAGGAAAAAATACGAAATATCGAAAACATTCATGCCAGAATCATAAATCTAAACTGTTGTTGTTTTCAATGAAATATAAATAAATAAAGAAAGAAAATATGCACACGCATGCATGAGAATGAAGTGCAATAGCACACTAATCAATGAACATAATAACCCACCATTTTTAAAACACAATGAAATGTCGACTGAATATTTTAGTCCCCAACTGGGATCCTCTCGGTGATGAGTGGTCCCAGTTTGGGGCAGAAATATTCAGCCGACGTTTCCTTGTATTTTCAAAATAGTTGGTATTATTTTCATATACATATTGGGTACCACTTCTTGTGCAAATATGGGGACTCATAACCTCAGAGAATGGAATAAAGAGCACATAGAGAACGTGTCGTTTGAGTCTAAATACTATGAGTATTTGCTTCTCCTTTTTTTGTTATTACTGTATATACTTATATTATATTGAAATTTGTTATCACACTTTGTATGTCTGTCCCAAAAATTACAATTATCTATAATCATATCCTCCAAGAAAAGATTAAAAAACATAAAATATTTAATTATGTGGTGCTTATATCAACTGAAACATTGTACATTTTTCTGTACAGTAACTATTATGGTTAAAACTGTGCAATAAATGTTTTTAATTTGATATTTCTCTTCAGTCACACTATGTCTCAATATTTAAAAACAATGACTAGCACTTGCTAAAACTTATTATATACTTATAAGGCTCATGATTTATAAGCCAAACATATATAACAATATATAATTGTAAGATCCAGGTAGGACAATAGATAATTGTAAGATCCAGATAAGACAACATAATTGTAAGATCCAGATAAGACAATAGATAATTGTTAGATCCAGATAAGACAATAGATAATTGTTAGATCCAGATAAAAAATAGATAATTGCAAGATCCAGATAAGACTAACAGCAAATCTTTAGCGTCTCCCTTTGAGCTCGAGTTAGTATTTGTCATTACACAGAAAGATGCATCATAAAAGTCGTCAAAAAAATTGATATCTCACCATAAGGTCTTCGTAAAATGTACTGTACAGTACTTGATATGCTACTTTATACAGAAAAAGTCAAGAAATGTACTGTAATGGAATTCTTAACCAATTGGACTACATTATATGTAATAAATCTAGAGTACAAATGCCATTATGAGACCTATATAGTACTCTATTTTGTATACGTATATTTTATACTAAAAGAATTTCCATGTTATCATGGTTTCATGAACAATCATTTAAAAAATATGTCTAATACAATATGTAAATTTATAATTGCTTAATATTTAAATTTCTGCTGACATTATCAGTTTGTTAAACATTTAAATTAAAAATTACAGCATTTCAAAGTGGGAAATGTGATGGGTAAGAACGTACCCGAAGTTCAACAAATGTTAAATTCGATGAATTTATTTGTTACTTTTATCAGCATAAAAGCTGTCACAAGATCTTTTACAAGTAATCATTGCAGCGTTTCAATAGAGCCTATTTCCTATTTAAAAACATAGAACATAGGCCTTATCAAAATATTAGAAATGTGCAAAAACTTGTCCACCTTGTATCTTTTTGCTCGATAACCTAATTTTTTAAAAACATGGATCCTACATACTCAGCTTAGCTCACCACGACCTGTGCTAGAGTAACATTGATCTTGCTCAAAATAATTACAAAAATTATTCCCCCAAACAATACCCTAAACTGGAGTTATGAAGCCAATACAATCAACAAATAGCCACAAATTCAGAGATCCTGGATGATTCTCACAATGAACACATCAGTACAAACCACAACCACGGAGATTGTTAGCAATTATTACATCTGTCACTGCATCAAACACAACTGGATGTTAGTGGTATCAGTAGCACATGTCATGTGGCAATAAATTTCTTTGTTTGTTGATTTGTTTTTGGCTTCAAATTGGGCTTGGATGTATGCTGATGCTTCAGTGTATTCCATGGACCCTGAAAAAAAAATCTCATGAGTAAATTACTTAATATTGGCCTTACTTTGAAACTTTTGTAAACTCTAATCATTTTTTCCCTATGACTATGAACATACACAAATTGTATATTAATACAATAGGACTTAATAAGCTTATTAATTTACATTTGTTTCATTGCATTTCCAATTGTCAAGGAAAGAAAACCTATCCCACTTTTTGAGGCTTCCTTAGGCCAACAACTGACGTTACTATGTGATACAATTATTGTCACGAATGTTATTAGGTAATTGTGGTCATCATCATTAATGTTACCAGGTGATTGTGGTCATCATCATAAATGTTACTAGGTGATTATGGTCATCATGAATGTTACTGGGTGATTGTGGCTATCAACATAAATGTTGTTACTAGGTGATTGTGGTTATCACCATGAATGTTATTAGGTGATTGTGGTTATCATCATGAATGTTACTAGGTGAATGTGGTTATCAGATTACTAGATGATTGTGGTCATCTTTATGAATGTTACTAGGTGATTGTGGTTATCATAAATGTTACTAGGTGATTGTGGTCATCACCATGAATGTTACTAGATGAATGCAGCCATTGTCATTGCATAAAATTTCATCATAATTACTTGTATACACTGATGTTCATATTGTTTTTACAATTCCATAATCGTTGTAATGAGGTATACCAGATGAACCACTAACATGCATTACATGTACTAAGAGCCTGCCGTCATTTTTGGGTGGCACATTGGTGGTTTACGCCTTTGTATCAGTCTTTATTCCCTGCCATATGGTGCCAATTAGGCCACATGTCATCGCCCAGAGCCCAACACCATTGTGCGCTATTTATACTGTATGCTTTTCACTACTACATTATGTAGTAATGAAGTATACCAGATACACTAATGTTGATTGAGACATTATCATGTGTTATGTGAATTATGTAATTTATCAAGTTATTCAACATGCACTCTCGTAAATAGAGAAACAAGGGATAAACAATCGGCAAACATACGAGGAGAACACGGGAGTTGTGTCTCGCATACCTCAATGTCGGTAAAGTCGGGCATCTTGTCTTGACAAATCCCAGACTACATACCTAACACGTAACCTTTCAGAGTGCATCCACCCAGTAAATTGATATATATTGCAGAAATTACCATTTTTCTATAGCTGCTGTCCAAATGTTAAAATTACTGCAATAAGTACATTGTATATAGGAGTGGAAAACTAGAAATTGGAAAACAAGGCAAGAGCTGGAGAAACAAAGACAGAGGTACATGTAACTTAAGATGGGATACACAAGTTATTATGTAGGGGAAGAAAGACCACCACTGGTGGAATAATAATGTAATCATTGTGGAGATGACAACCACCAATGCAATTTGAAAGAAAAAGATTACACAAATGAAAGAAGGTATCTGTTTTATGTGCTTTCCCCATGGTAGTACAGTAGTCCTACTGGCAAATAAATCTAATTGTAATTACGTTTCCCCTTGATTCAGTACTTCTTACCAGTATATTCAGGGAAGCAAATAGTTAACGGTGACCTCTTGATCTTTTCTTCAAATAAATCTTTCTTGTTGAGAAAAAGGATGATAGAGGTGTCCCCAAACCATTTGTTGTTGCAGATAGAATCAAAAAGTTTCAAGGACTCCTGCATTCGATTCTGTAAAGATATCATTATTGTAAACATTTTATTTTGCATCAGAACACACTTGAACAATATCCTACTAAAAACATCTTGCGATGATGTTCATCAACTAACTGGAGATGCTTTTTCACCCACAGAGTTATAAACGTATGGAACCTCCTACCCACCGAAGCTGCAAATGCTTTTCCACCTGGAAAAGTTCATCAAGGCAAATGGGAGGAGGGACCTTCGGACAAGCCACCAGCTTCCTGTCCTCGTCGAAGCCAGTAGTGTTAGTGGCCCTCAAGTAAAGGTAAATCAGGTAAATAATAATGACGAAATTAGCTGCAATTAAGTGATGCTCTGAGCACAAGCTGTACAGCGGTGCTGTGAGCTGCAGCAGTACAGTATGTACTATCCATGGTCACCAACTCAATAATGAAGCCCTCACTCGGCCTCTTTGTGGGCACCCAGGAGGGGTGCCCACAATTTTTTTTCCCAAGATGGCATCTGTTTACTAGAGGCCTAATGTGAGCCCCGTGTTTGCACAGGACATTTAAATCATGTGCAGTACAGTACTCTAAATCATCCGTCTGACTCATGCAGTGTGGTCAGATAAGGCATAATCATTCCTGTTTGACTGGCACTATGGAAGGGTTAAGTGAAATTCATGTGTAATTTGGATTTTTGAGGTTGTACTGCAGATGCATATAGTAGTTTAACATTGCTCATTGCTTAAGCATGTCACCCCCCTCCCCTTCCCCCCCTCCCCAATACATTTAAATGCAGAAGCATATGGCTGGACTAAAAAATTTTACTCTGATTACTGTCTTAAGACCCTGGATAAAAATTTAAATTAACTTACAGTAGTTTCATCCTCATGTAAAACTTGGTCATATTCTGACATGGCTACACAGAAGATGATGGCTGTAACATCCTCAAAACAATGAATCCATTTTTTACGTTCTGAGCGCTGTCCTCCAACATCAAACAGTCTGTCAATTAAAAAATGCACATTAATGCCCATCAATTAAGTTGCTGCTTGCCACAGTTAATACTAAAACAATTTATCATGAATTACATAACACTTCTATTATGGTAACACCTTAATTTGAAGTATTAAATTTAATTTAAAGAGCTTACCTTACTAGGAGTACAGTATTTTAAAAATGAAGGTTAGAAATAAAATTCAAGACATCCAAATAAAATGTACATTTATTCAGCAATGTTCAGTCATAAATAAAAATAGTTTTCCTTGCGTGGCACTTGCCCCGGGATAGCAACACATCCACAGTTACTTGCCAACAGACACCTCTTAGAGTAGACAATTATGAATATCTACTCCTTTTCTTAAAATGTAAATGGCATTAATATAATTAATATTAAATTACTAACTAGAGAAGCAAATACACTGTACAAAAGTGAGCAGTTAATCTTACACCATACATGAGAGGATGGGTCTTTTAATACCATATACAATATCAATAATATTCAGACAATATTACACAGGGGTATGCACTCTACTCTAGACACCTGTGGAACCTTCTCTGCATTGCAATCTATAGTTCATGAGGGATTTTTCAATCTTTGTCTCTTTGTGCAAAATATATTTCTATCAAATACTGGTACCACAATCTTAAACAGTAAGAACAAAGATTAAGGAGGAATATACCTGACCTAATAATTACGGGAGCGACAAGAGTTGCTAACTTTCTCCACTCTCACCAACAAGCCTAACACCACACATACAATTTTTTTATATCAAGAAATTTATAAATACTTATGGGGAAGTTATCAAGTCTATCAATAAGTTACCATAAAATTGAAGGACTTTCACAACAATGAACATTATTATTAGACTGATTGTTATCATGTGATTAAGGGGAAAGTAATGCATTTGCCAAATAGAGCCTTGAACACTTGTAATATATATCTCAATTCCTTTCATAAAGTATTAACAATATCTATGGCTCAAAATAGCAAATGGCATTACATGGATTTGGGTTAATTAATCCTTCAGAAAATAATGCAAACCAACTCTAATAAATTGTCATGCACTGTATCTACTTATTAAAATTTACAAAACATGTAACTGAATTATGAACGAGGAAAAAGGTTATAATAAAATAAAGATAAAAATAAATAGGTGGGTTAAAAGAACATCACTATTTTTTCTTAAAAGATTTTGAAGAAGGAATGAGAGTTGCAATATAGGATGAGGCAAAGCCCCCTGGTGCAGCTGAACATGTAGTTTTGGCAGTGGGGCAAGCTCAGCACGCAAGTGAATAACCTCTTCTACAACATCACCAGGAAGTTCGGCCTCAGCTGTGCCTTCTCTTGTCAAGCCTCTTAGATACTGTGCAAGTCTCTCAAGTTTTTGGTGGATTTTAGCTTTAAGGCTTAAATGACAACTAGAGTTCAGTATAGTTCTAAAAATACTTTTTCCTTTTCACAAGACAAGGTCAAATCACTTTTACAGAACTATATTGTCTCTGAAATGTCTCCTTAAGAGTTGAAGTACAGTACAGTACTGTATGTATGTGTATAATATTATATGTATATATATATGTATGTAATAATAATAATATATATATATATATATATATATATATATATATATATATATATATATATATATATATATATATATATATATATATATATATATATATATATATATATATATATATATAAATAAAGTAATGTGTGTGTATATTTAATGCTCTCTAATTACTAACCAATTACATCAGTATCTCACACCACCATTAAGTTATGTTCACTACTACGTAGGCATAACATTACATTTAACCAATAATATTCTTGCTGAAATTGGGAGGTGGCCTAAGTACTGTATTCAAATATGCAAAACAGTGGTCCCAATTCTAAATGGTTTTGCAAGATTTTTCTCATTTACACAAAGATTTTTGTCAAGCGATATATTTTTTTCAAAATATTTTGTGTGTATAAGAGGAAGATTACTTACCTTCACAGTACAGGAGATAAATAGTCTGAGGAATGCATACAAGCGTCGGCCACGGTAAAGGCTCTTTAATGCCACTTCATCTTTAATAAAATATTATTATATCTATCCTTAAAAAACCTCAGATGTTCATCAGGTAATATATCCTTAAAAAATAATCATTAGTACTATTGTAAATGTGTAATGATGATAACACAACTTTCACCCATTGGTGTGTTGACCCTATTATAGAACTGCCACCTCATTTTTTTTTTACTAGATGCTTTTACAAATTTTGTATCCACTAAGAATTAATTAAACTTAAACATTTAGACAAAGCCAAACTAAGTAGTTGGTTATCATATACAGATATTAAAGAGCTTTATAACTTTGTAGATTCATATGTAAAAGTCTGGCATTGAAATGTGCTCTTGAAGGTGATATGAACATCTTAGCTTGGCTCCTGATTACTACAAGAAATATAATTCTTAGTTATAACATGAACAATCACTGCAATATTGTGTATCTCATTGAAGATACATAATCAATATTATTTAGGGAAATTTTGTTTAATCAATCAAGTGTTATCAACATTAAAACAAACTAATATGTTGTGGAGAATGTTGATACTGAAACTCATGAATGACACTAATAATGAAAAATGTTATCACTCATGGATATGGCTTGCTTCTATGGCATGATTTTGCAACTGATAATGCTTCGTTCTTGGGTGCAACTAATGGAAATGTTAAATGCATAAGGCCCACTAATGAACGTCTAAGCACTTCATTTTCCAGCCACCTATCATTTGTTATTAATATCAGAAATCACGTATAAAATAAGAGGCAATCATTGATGTGCATAATATAGATCATATACAGTATATATATATTTTTTTAATTTGTGTAATTCAGTATAACAGGGCCTTACAAAATGCAACCTCCTGTTGTGTTACATTACTGACTTTTGTGAAAAATGACTAAGAATACAGATATGACTAGAAAGAATGACACTGACTGCTCTGAGCCACCAAAATCAGTCTTATAACCATATTTCATACAGTATTATATTGGGCTATTAACTGACCTTCCTTATAACTTCCTTATATCCACAGGGCTTCTTCAAACAAAAACCTGTAGTGGATAAATACCAAGCAATTTTCCTAATAAAAGGCTCGCTGATTATCAGTGATACACAAGGCTGAAGATTCTATGAATATTCCTTGGTAAGCCATTAGCTTGTAAGAGGAGGAAAAAATATTGAACCTAGCCACTTCACATACTTGTGCCTGTGCTTTCTGCATTTATGTAACGTCTTCAAGTTCAATAAATCAACTTGCATTAAACAGCTAGAATTGTAAGGCTTCATTTGGCAATACAAATTACATGGTTGCTAATATACAAGACAGGAGAGGATTCCCAAAGTTTCAAATAATATTCTGTCTTAGTTTTCTAAAATTTTGCTGTAACTGGTTATAAAAACCATAACAATCATATCCTGAATTATTTGGATATAATGTATTTTTAATCACTTTAAAAATCGCATCACTAATTTCTTTGTATAAGATAAAACGAAACCTTTAACAGGCCCAACCTATGAGGCTAGTACCTCACTCTGCATACAACCCATTATGAGTAACAGAGGAGATTAGTGGGCATGGTACAACTAGCAAATTCTCCCGGACAATGTCATTACCTTGCTAAACATGGTAAGAACATTTCCTGGAGCAGGGGGCTAGACCACGACTGTACCAAAATTTCCCTACATTGAACACATCTAGGTGGAGAGGCACAGCTTAATAGAGGCCACACCCACGTAGGTTGTTTGCTATAATCACATCCGTTACGGCATCAAATACAAACTGAATGTTATTTGTGTCTGTGGCACAAGTCATGTGGCAGTAGATCTCTTTTGATGTTGATTTATTCTTGGCTTCAAACTGGGCTTGGATATAAGCAGCTGCTTCACCATATTCTTGTGCTCCTGAAATTACAAGACTGTAATTAATATTATGTTTGGTTTAATCACATTATTATATAATTCAACAACAATTTGCTTCAACATTATGCTATTATTTCAATGGTTTTATTTGTATTTTTAATGACAATAATTGGATCATTCCTTGTCACTTCGCCCAGATTTTGGGCAAATTTTCTGGCACCCTCTTTGATTTATGTAATTTGGTATACTTGTACCAAATAATAAATCTCTTGATGAGAGAAATTGAATGATTTTTGTTTCGCATTGTAGTTAAAATGGTTCTAGAGATACACAACCTTAAATTTTGCAAAAAAGGTAAATTTTTCAAGGTCATGCATTATTTGAAGAGGACATATCTCAGCTCCTATGGCACAAGAAACTGGAAAAGGTGCAAACTAAATGGCTCCTGGAACTGAATAAGAGCTACAAGGAAACGTTACAGGCATTAAATATGCCAAAGTAGAAGGAGAAAAAAAAGTGATATGATTACTATATACAAAATAGTAACAGGAATCTATATAATTGATAGGGATGAATTCCTGAGACCTGGTACTTCAAAAACAAGAGGTCATAGATTTAAGCTAACTAAACAAAGCTGCTTAATCCCTACACTGCACAATGAGCCTTTAGGTGCTCGACGGGTGGTGCGCAATGGGCCTCAAGGATCTTATAGTTATAGCGTACAATTCAAAACTGGCGTGCGGTGACGCGGGTACAAAATGGATGTCTGAGGGGCCCCAGTGATTGTCTGCCATTTAAAAAAAAAATTCCAGCATACCCCAAGACCGTGGGAAGCCTCAATTTCAAGGAAGCAACCATGTCTGACGCATCGTCTATGAGCTCCCGCCGTATGGTCAGCCGCAGTCAAGGAAAACAACTCTCCGAGAAGGAAATACGCAACATATTGTATGATGATGGTGCGATGCATGATGATTTAGACTATGATCCAGAGAAAGACCTAACACAGAGGTCTGACACGAGTGAGGGGGAGAATGAGGTGGAGGAGGTCGCGAGTGTGTACAGTACACGTGCCTCACCCGGCCTGCCTCGCCATCCTGGGTCAACACCGCTAGTCATCATCATCACCATGTATGTCCTCTGATGAGAGTTTATTTAGCGATAGTACATGTGATGAATCATTCTCGGGCTTCAGTGACATAGGCTCCGATACAAGCAGTGTTGATGAACCGAGTACGAGCAGCGATGGTGTTACTAGGCGGGGTTTTGCTGCCCCAGCAAAACCCTTGAACTTCCCTTGAAGTCCTCTTCAAAGGACGACTGGCATTCAAGCAGTACATCCCATCAAAGCGGCACCGGTTTGGACTCAAATTTTTCATGCTTTGTGACTGCGAAACTGGTACTGTATTGTCATGGACATGATACTGCATTCAGGTACAGACTTTGACATACCAGGTCATGATCCGCACGGGTTCTCTGGCAGTGTCGTCAAAATACTAATGGAACCGTTGCTGAACAAGAAGCATATACTGTTCAGGGACAACTACTATACCAGCCTCTTGTTGACTAGATTCCTCCTCGACCACAACACTGGTGTATGTGGCACTGTCAAGGAAAGCACTGTCCCAAGGAAACAAGCAAATGTCACACCCTACCACGATGTCGTTCGTCGTTGCAGCCCCCAACGATGAAGGGGGGGGGGCTCACAAACAAATGCTGAACAACTTGGGGGATGTTGATCCAGACAACTTCAAAGAGGTCAGATGTAACACAAACAAGGAGCAAAGGTTTCAAGCTCACAAGCCATGGTGTAGGAATGAAAACAGATGCATTTTTATCCACAGGATTATAAATGCATGGAACTGCCTGCCCACCAAAGCTGTAAATGGCAAAACTAAAACATTTAAATCGAGCTTGAAAAAAATCATCAAACAAATGAGGAGGGGGGGGGGGATCTTTGATAAGCCACCAGCTTCCTGTCTTTGTCGAGGCGACTAGTGTATTAGAGCCCTCATGTAAATTCAAGTAAATTCAAATGGTTCCAGAGTTATGGCTCTCTTAATGTTTGGTATATACAGTATTCAAAGTTTTCAACTAAGGATAGGTCCATTAAAATGAATGAGTTTCTAATCTAAAGGAATACCCAAGAAAGTTTTTCTGATATATACTGATATAAGCATTCATATAAATTAATAGTTTGATTTTGGGAAAAATCCATGTTGATGTCAAATGACTTTTCCAAGGTCAAAGGTTAAAGATCAACTTTTTTAGTTGAACCCTGATCTAAAATTATGAACAGAATAGAAGTTGGAGGGTAACTCAATAGCTTTAATATGACCTTTGAATGCACTCTGTATGTATCAATGGAGCCGAGATGCATCCTAATGAAATACGGTGACCTCTGGAAAATTTACTCTTTTTGCAAAATTCAAGGTCGTGTGTATCTGGAACAGTTTTAGCTACCCATGTGAAACAAACGTTATTCAGTTTCTCTCACCGAGATCTATAAACACAATATATTTATCAAAATTAGAGAATGTCGGAAACCATCTGGGTGAAGTGCCATGGAATGACTATTACAATACTTGCTGTTTTCTGGATAAGGCATGTAGATATACTAATATTATTGTATCAAAATATAAATATATTCAAATAAACACACACACACACTCTGGCTATTAGGTACGACATTACTGTATATTACCGTATTTACCGGCGTATAAGACATGCTTTTTTTATTTTTAAATGTATAAAAAATGGCCCTGCTTCTAATGCAGCCATATTATGGATGAAAGACTGAGCGCTGTAGGCTAGGGGGCCAGAGAAGCATACCGGGCAAGTTCGCTAAGCACAAAAATAATTGCTAATAACAAAATATTGAAAAAAGCCAAAGTATCACCGTCTGTTATCACAAACTTACACAAAAATGCTTACAATACATTGGCAGTTATGAAGGAAGGTCACATCATCTCGCTTACCTCCTTACCCAGCATACATAACCCACATCTGATCTCTCTCTTACATTATTAAACGACGGTGTTACCTTTAACAAACATTTGTTCAAAATCTAAATGAAAAATGTTCCTAGAAATTTTAAAGGAATGTTAAACTTTCAACTACCTGTCAGCCATTTTCAACGAGTGGATGACAACAAAACTAGAGCACTGCAATGGTGTGTCGCCCTGTTTTACTGTCGCGGTAAAACAAAACATTACACCTAGAAATACAAGTTTCACATCCTGTATAGCAATACAATACCTGTACTTTATTCTAGTATACTGTAACAATATTGTATTTTATGCACAGAATCCTACATTTTTTCCTACAAAACCATTTTAAAACAGTATAATAAATATACGATGAAACATACTAAAAATAATTTTTCCACAAAATACCCTGGTAAAATAAGGGTGCGTCTTAGGCAAGGGTACATCTTATACACCGGGAAATACGGTATATGCTTTGTGTTATACACAGAAATCACATGTAGAATCAGATGTACCCTTGCCAATAATGCTTTGTGTGTAATCACTTGGGTTATTACACAGAACTTGAACTTGCTCAGTTTTTATGATCGAACCACAGAGATTTTACAAGAAAGAGATGGTTGGGTTGACTGCATCTATCTGGACCTAAAAAAGGCTTTCGACAGAGTTCCCCATAAGAGGTTGTTCTGGAAACTGGAACATATTGGAGGAGTGACAGGTAAGCTACTAACATGGATGAAAAATTTCCTAACTGACAGAAAAATGAGGGCCACAATCAGAGGCAAGGTATCGGATTGGAGGAATGTCACGAGTGGAGTACCTCAGGGTTCAGTTCTTGCACCGGTAATGTTCATTGTCTACATAAACGATCTACCAGTGGGAATACAGAATTACATGAACATGTTTGCTGATGATGCTAAGATAATAGGGAAGATAAGAAACCTAGATGATTGTCATGCCCTTCAAGAAGACCTGGACAAAATAAGTATTTGGAGCAACACTTGGCAAATGGAATTTAATGTGAATAAATGCCATGTTATGGAATGTGGAATTGGAGAACATAGACCCCACACAACCTATAAATTATGTGAGAAATCTTTAAAAAATTCTGATAAAGGAAAGGATCTAGGGGTGGTTTTAGATAGAAAACTGTCACCTGAGGACCACATTAAGAACATTGTGCGAGGAGCCTATGCTACACTTTCTAACTTCAGAATTGCTTTTAAATACATGGATGGAGAAATACTAAATAAATTGTTCACGACTTTTATTAGACCAAAGCTGGAATATGCAGCGGTTGTATGGTGCCCATATCTTAAGAAGCACATCAACAAACTGGAAAAGGTACAACGACATGCAACTAAGTGGCTCCCAGAACTGAAGGACAAGAGCTATGAGGAGAGATTAAAGGCATTAAACATGCAAAAACTAGAAGATAGAAGAAAAAGAGGTGATATGATCACTACATTCAAAATAGTAACAGGAATCGATAAAATTGATAGGGAAGAATTCCTGAGACCCGGAACTTCAAGAACAAGAGGTCATAAATTTAAACTAACGAAACAAAGCTGCCGGAGAAATATACGAAAATTCAGTTTTGTAAACAGAGTGGTAGACGGTTGGAACAAGTTAAGTGAGAAGGTGGTGGAGGCCAAGACCGTCAGTAGTTTCAAAGCGTTATATGACAAAGAGTGCTGGGAAGACGGGACACCACGAGCGTAGCTCTCATCCTGTAACTACACTTAGGTAATTACACTTAGGTAATTACAGGTTTTTTCAGGAATCTGAACACCAGTTGATTGACAGTTGAGAGGCAGGACCAAAGAGCCAGAGCTCAACCCCCAAAGGCACAACTAAGTGAGTACAACTAGATGAGTTCACGTAAAGCATGTAATACAAGTCTTACCTAATAGCCAGAATGCACTACTTGGCCTAGTATGGCCTGATTTGCATAACAGGCAGAGTAATTTTCATTATTTTCAAATATTTCTTTTCAACTTGGTTAACTTGAATTAATATGATTACATTAAGAACAAGAATTACTGAATTAGGTTAGGATAAGATAGGGTAGTTTTAGGGTTAGGGCAGAGCAGGGCAGGGCAGAGTTAGGGCAGGGAAGGGTTAGGGTAGGTTAGGGCAGGGCAGGGTTAGGGCAGGGCAGGGCAGGGTTAGGGCAGGGCAGGGCAGGGTTAGGGTGGGTTAGGTTAGGTAAAATTTCTGTTAATTCAAAAAATTAAAATCATATATAACGGAAAGCCTTATCATTCCAAAAGAAATAAATTTAGAAAAAATATATAATTTCAGAAAACTCATTTTGATAGGCAACTGGTATATTAGGCACAAAATTTTATTTATGTATTAATTTGTGTATACATACATACACACACACACGTGAATGTCATGTCTAATAGCCAGAACTGCACTACTTGGCCTAGTACAAAAGGCCCAGTTTTCTTAGCAAGCAGAGTGATTTTCATTATTTTCAAATATTCCTTTTCAAATTGGTTTATTCCAATTAATATTATATTAAGAACAGATTACTGACCAAGTAGTGTTAGGTTAAGTTGGATAAAATTTCTATATTAGCTTTAGAAAAAAAGTTAATTCATATATAATGTAATGGGAAAACTATAATTTCATAAGTAATATGTTTTGAAAAATATGAACATACATATTTCATGGAAATTTGGTTTGTTAAGTAAATTGGCCTATTAGGTATGGCATATTTATATATATATATATATATATATATATATATATATATATATATATATATATATATATATATATATATATATATATATATATATATATATATATATATATATATATANTATATATATGCTAAAGGGAAGAATAGATCTGTAACTGCAGAAGGCCTATTGGCCCATATTCTTGATGTTTCTATATTGGAGCGGAGTCTTGAAGTGGGTAGAATATAGTTGTGCGTTAATTGGCTGTTGATTGCTGGTGTTGACTTCTTGATGTCAACACCAAGAAGTCTACATCAAGAAGTCAACACCAGCAATCAACAGCCAATTAACGCACAACTATATTCTACCCACTTCAAGACTCCGCTCCAATATAGAAACATCAAGAAATATGGGCCAATAGGCCTTCTGCAGTTACAGATCTATTCTTCCCTTTAGCTTATACCCATTGTTTCGTGTTCTGTGTTTGTTCTCACCTCACCCCAAACCATTGTAACATGTCACCTCACCCAAATGCAGGTATAAAAAAGAAAAGCTGTTTAAACTCTGTTCAGTTATAGTTGTTTTGTGTGTGTGTAAACTAAAGTCTTTGAAAATGTAATAAGTTTTACGAAACGCGCTCAAGTGTCGCGTCAGACTAGAAATAAAAATGAATTTTGGAGAATTGATTTTTCATTTACCGTCACCAGTAAAAAGAAACATAAGGAAAATAGAGAAAATTCGTGTTAGAATTATTAATCTTACTTTTTCGGTCATATTTAATAATATATATATATATATATATATATATATATATATATAATATATATATATATCTATATATATATATATATATATATATATATATATAACTGTTCGTGCTTGAACGAACTATATGGGGTGATATCGGTTTGCTTCACAAGGGATTTCATTCTACCTGCCAGTCCTAGGTTAATGCCCCTTCTCCTAGGAAAAATAAAAATAAAAACAGAGGGCCTACATCCACCATAATGCATATAAAGATTTGTTACTTACCTTACCAGGAGAGCTGTGCAGTGAAATATCTCCGTAAATAACCCAAAAGCACATTTAGACTTTAGATAAGTACAAATCGGTCTTTCTTCAAGTCTCCATTAAAAAAAAAATCACAGTAAATAGATTTATTTTGTATTTATCATTTTGAACATAGATGATAAAGCAACATTGGTGAACAATTTCACATCAAAATCACAACTATATAACTGTTATTGGTGGCCGCAAATATTACATAAAGGTATTATGTAATTAAATTGTAATTTTTATTAACCTAAATTTAGTAATACTAGTTGTAGTTTACTAAAGGTGTCTTAATTTAAGGCTATGGCATTTATTAAAACCAACAAACATTGGTGAATAATTACTGATTAAACTAAATACAAAATTTCTCCCAAACACTCAGAAAGGCAGATGGGAGAGTCGCCATTAGTTTGTTGATCAACAAGAAGCTGCGACACGCTGGCTTCTGTACTCCACGTGCCACCGAATGTTTTCTAATTTTCCAGGAACTGTTAGTTTTAGTTCTTTCAGAATTAATGTTGTTCAAAAGAGTAAACAAACCCATTAAGATGTGCCATAATACACTGTAACATTAAAAGTGCTCTAAATTGCACCAGTTGAGCCAGACACCACATGTATCCAGCTCAGCAATCTTGAAATACTGTGCTCACTCTTGACTAATGGGTATAGGGTCGGCTACAAATGTCAACCTGAGCACCCCAAAACCTATTACCAAATAAAGTTGTGACAGTTTGGTATTGTAGAAATTGATGTAATTTCATTTACCTATGTCATTAACTGTTTTTCCTTAGGTTCACGGTTACATTGGTCTTTATCCAAAAGCAAGTAAGTTATTGACCTCTTACATTATTTAATTGTTGATTTACAGGCTATTCATGCCCATGCCACCTCTTGGGTGGCTTAATCATCAATCAACTGTTGAAATAGTATATTCAATTGCAATTATTTAGAATTTGTTCTCAATAAATGATATTCATTACCATAAATATTCCTGATTATTAAGCTAGGCTATATTTATCAGTCTGTGGATTGGACATCGTGCACTGAAATGAACTAGTGTTTTCACTGTAATAATTTATTTTTTTCATCATAAAATTAAATGTGGAACTCCTCGGCAGATATCCAAGGATAGCGACTTGATAATGCAACTGGTCACTTTTTCCCAACAACTAAATTGCATGAAAGGGTCTACACTAGCAAGATCAGCTGTGTGTTAACTTTACAGAAGATTTCTAGAGTAATAATTGTAGCTTGTTTTTAATGATAAGAGTAAATTCTGCAGTTGTTTTAAATTAATATATTTCATTCATTAGTTTTTCTCAGGTATGGTGTAATTTACATACTACCTCAAGAATTAACTCGGGGGGGGGGGGGGGATTAAGTTGAGTAAATCCCACAAATATCAACAATTACATACTCAGATACATACATCAAATAATAATAAAAATTAAATATGACCAAACCACTCATCAGAAAATAAAGAAATAATGATGTTTTGGTTCATCCTGGACCATTATAAAATCATGTAACATGACCTAATAATAGTCCAGGATGGATCGAAACGTTGTTTCTTAATTTTCTGATGTGTAGTTTGGTCATCATATTTTCAGCCACGTTATTGTGACTCTTCGTCTGCAAAAATGGAATCGAAACAATGTATTAATATGAATAAGGAATGCGTAGAGTAATGCATACATGTACCTGGATGGGGATCTGGGAGTTCTTCTACTCCCCAAGCACAGCCCAGGGTCAGGCTTGACTTGTGAGAGTTTGATCCAATAAGCTGGAAGCTTAGGGTGGCCCACAGGCCCACATATGCACCACAGCCTGGTTGATCCAGCACTTCTTGAAGAAAACTATCTAGTTTTCTCTTGAAGGTGTCCATATTTGTTTCTGCAATATTTCTTATACTTGCTGGGAGTATGTTGAACCATGAACCTCCGATGTTCATACAGTGTTCTCAGATTGTGCCTATGGCACCCCTGCTCTTCAGCCAAAGAGCAGTATATATATATATATGAAGTATTAACGGATACAAATGTTGACTGGGTCAAGGCTACCTCAATCTTGTGCTGAACACATACTCATTCCAGACCACACATCTTCACCACTATCTACTTATACCACCATTCCCACCCCTGCCACTCCTGACACCAACCCTCACCACTGACACCAATTATTATGAATTCTTCATTTTGTTAGTAGAATATGATAGAGCAATATGTTGGAAAGAAGTAAAATGGTCAAATTTTCTCAACTGGTGAGAGTGAAGGATAAAGGGAGTGAGGCATCAGCTGCTGTGCCAGCCATGTGACATTAGTCAGCTGATGGTTGAGGCCAGGCCAACCCTGTGCTCCAGTATGACATGTTCTAATAAAAAAAATGCAAATTAGAGTGCAGATTCACCACCTCCAGCACCTGCCTCCATGACACCAACCCTCACTACCAACACCACCTGCCTCCTCTGACACCATTTTATCATCCTTCAACCCCCTTCTCCCTAGATACAATGGGTGAGTAAAATAAAACAATGTACAGTTGTTTACATATTGGTGAATCATGGATGATAATAGCCACCTTCCGATACTCGGCCTTGTGATGGCTTGGACGAACAATCCTCACTTAATCGAACATTTATATGTTCCACTGAATTTGTACCGAATACAATTTGTTCAGACTATCCAGGAATTTGTTAGAGCAGGGTTTGTCACAGTGAGGATGCACTGTGTCTGTAATTACCCAAGTGTAGTTACAGGATGAGAGGTATGCTTGTGGTGTCCTGTCTTCTCAATACTCTGTCATATAATGATGCACACACTGTATCGTTATATGACAGAATGTGTGTGTATATATTACCTAAGTGTAGCTACTGGATGAGAGTTATGCTCATGGTGTCCTGTCTTTCCAGCACTCTGTCATATAAAGCTTTGAAATTACCGACTGTTTTGGCCTCCACCACCTACTGCCCTAACTTGTTCCAACTATCTACCACTCTGTTTACAAAAGTGAATTTTTTATATTTCTCCGGCAGCTTTGTTTCGTTAGTTTAAATCTATGATCTTGTTCTATGATACGTGTGCATGTGTGTTATAGATACTGTGTGTGTGTTGTGTATATACAGTGTGTGTGTGTGTATTTTATATATATATATATATAATTTGCTCAACTAGAAATATACAGTATATACCTTAACTAACCAAATTAATTTTAAGTTTTAAAATTTTCTCCGTTAATTTTTTAACCGGAGAATATGAAACACGCTGCATTTACTCATTTAGATATACTGTTATAGTAAGTGTCAAAAATAATATTTGATTCACTTTCAATTAAATTTTATATATTATATATATATATGCAAACAGCTGAATGGTCCCCAGGACTAGATACAACTGAAAACTCACACCCCAGAAGTGACTCGAACCCATACTCCCAGGAGCAAAGCAACTGGTAACTACAGGGCGCCTTAATCCGCTTGACCATCACGACCGGACATAAGGAAGTGATAGCCTGAGCTATATGAACCACTTACCCCGCCCGCACCTGGATGGTTATCTTGGGCATAGCGCATTTATCAAATCACCTCATTTTTGGGGGAACACGTGAGGAACACAAATGCAAACAAGCCTGCAATGGTCCCAGGACTAGATACAATGAAGGAACTCACACCCCAGAAGTGACTCGAACCCATACTCCCAGGAGCAAAGCAATGTAACTACAGGGCGCCTTAATCCGCTGACCCTCACGACCGGACATAAGGAAGTGATAGCCTAAGCATTGAACCACTCCCCCGCCGGCACCTGGAGTGGTTATCTTGGGCATAGCACATTTTATCAAACTCACCTCATTTTTTGGGGACAACACGTGAGGAACACAAATGCAACATCAGCCTGAATGGTCCCCAGACTAGAAAACTGAAAACTCACACCCCGAAGTGACTCGACCCATACTTCCAGGAGCAAGCAACTGGTTAACTACAGGGGCCTTAATCCGCTGACCATCACGACCGGACATAAGAACGTGATAGCCCTGAGCTCTATGAACCACTTCCCCGCCGGCACCTGGATGGTTATCTTGGGCATAGCATTTTTTATCAAATCACCCTCATTTTTGGGGGAACAGTGAGGAACCACATGCAAACAAGCCTGAATGGTCCCCAGGACTATAGATACACTGAAAACTCACACCCAGAAGTGACTCGAACCATACTCCCAGGAGCAAAGCAAACTGGTAACTACAGGGGCGCTTAACCGCTTGACCATCACGACCGGACATAAGGAAGTGATAGCCTGGCTATATGAACCACTTCCCCGCCGCACCTGGATGGTTATCTTGGGCATAGCGTTGGAGTTTTCAGTTTGTATCTAGTCCTGGGGACCATTCAGGCTTGTTTGCATTTGTGTTCCTCACGTGTTGCCCCAAAAAATGAGGTGATTTGATTAAAATGCTATGCCCACCCAAGATAACCATCCAGGTGCCGCGGGGAAGTGGTTCATATAGCTCAGGCTATCACTTCCTTATGTCCGGTCGTGATGGTCAAGGCGGATTAAGGCGCCCTGTAGTTACCAGTTGCTTTGTCCTGGGAGTATGGGTTCGAGTCACTTCTGGGGTGTGAGTTTTCAGTTGTATCTAGTCCTGGGGACCATTCAGGCTTGTTTGCATTTGTGTTCCTCACGTGTGTTGCCCCAAAAATGAGGTGATTTGATAAAATGCTATGCCAAAGATAACCATCCAGGTGCCGCGGGGGAAGGGTTCATATAGCTCAGGCTATCACTTCCTTATGTCCGGTCGTGATGGTCAAGCGGATTAAGGCGCCCTGTAGTTACCAGTTGCTTTGCTCCTGGGAGATGGGTTCGAGTCACTTCGGGGGTTGTGAGTTTCGCATTATATATATATATATATATATATATATATATATATATATAATATATATATATATATATATATAATTATATATATATATTATATATATATATATACTATATATATATACATATATATACATATATATTATATATATCTATTACATATATATACATATATTACTATATATATATTACATATATACATATATAAGTATATATTATATATATATATATGACATATATATATTATATACACAATATATATATAATATATATATATATAATATATATATTTATATATATATATATTTATATATATATTATATAAAATTTAATTGAAAGTGAATCAAATATTATTAAATTGTTAAAAAGACTGTCATATTATATTGACAGTCTCTTTGGAGACTGTCAGTATATATTATTGAATGCGAGTGCGAGATCAATAATTTTAGCTAGAAGGTTCTCTATTTTTCTTCACTTGAGAAGGAAGTTGAAAAATTGTTGACATTGTGGGAGTCATGGATATCAGGAGTGAGATTGTCTCTCGCTCTTCACCAATGTGTCCGTGGTCAGACTAATGGGATGATGATGGATATAGCTTATCAGGATCCGGTTTGTACTCTCCTTGGCATCCCAGAAGGCACTTGGGAAGCTACTCGAAACATGTACCAAAGAGAAACCCTTCCTGGGTCCTGATGGGTACATGTATGAAAAAGTAGATGGCATTGCTAAGTGTATACTGTAGGTATGTAGACACACAAACTCCTACAAGTACCTGATATTGAGCACTTGCTCAGCTTAACCCTAAACTGTGTATGACGTGTTGAGTAACATCCCCAAAATTGCGCATCATGTCATATGAGTGATGGAGTACTAGCAAGTTTAAACGGCCCGAGATACACGGGGTTCACCTCACCTTCATCAGGGTTTTGTAAACAGACGCCATTTAAAAAAAAATCTGGGCAACATGCTCGGGTGTTAGGGCACAGTACTGAGTGAGCCACCAGGCTGGCGCACGCAGTATGACCTCACAGCACTGCTGTTTAGGCTTTGTGACCACAGCATCTCCTAAAAATGTCTAAAATATATATGTACATGCTATTAGTTTAGCAATGATAATCATTACAGAAGACCCTTGACGTGTAGACCGTAAAAAGGTCCAGGGATGCTGATAATAGCAAGATTGTGTGATAATTAGCACTGTAGTGGGAGGAGTAATCTTGGTGGGAGAGGGAGGGAGTGTTATCTGCTGGGTGACCAGCTTTAACTGTCTGGATTCACCATACCAAGCTTAGTTGGTTTGCTATGGTGAACAAAACAGCAGTTACTTGTATATGTCTGTATGTAGTAAATGAAGGCAAAAAACAGTATGGTGGGAAGAGAACAGTTGGTGGGAGGGAGGGAGGGAGTGACAAACCAGGTGAGCGGGCTAGGCTGGTGTGTGGGGTCACTCCTTGCTGCTGTTTGACGTCCAGCATACCACCTTAGTGTGTTCCTTATGGTGAACACGAATATAATACTTATATATAATGTCTTATGTAACGAATAAAAGCAAAAACAGTATGGTGGGAGGAGGAATTTGGTGAGTGAGGAGTTTTGAGGGAATGGTGGCGATGGCTTGGCTGGCAGATATGGCCACTAGTCTCAGTGCCTTTTGACTTTGCCTTTACCAATTTAGTGGTTCATTATTGTGACCAAAACATGCAGATACTGATATCACACCTATGTGTATATAGGTTAATAACCGACAAAGTATTTCATTGGTTTTATGAACATAATAATAGAATCCCAATCAATATGCCAACCATAATTTTGAGTACAGCAATGATTCAAACATTTAGTATATTATATAAATATATGACACTAAACACTATAATTAATATTACAGCAAAAAAAAAAAAAAAAAAAAAAAAAAAAAAAAAAATTGAAATAATTAGGTAATTATATCTTTGTGGCAAACCCCCCCCCCCACTGACCTCTTTGGCAAAGCAAAATGTCCCTGATGCTTGCCGAGTCGGCGCCTTTTTTTTTTTTTTTTTTTTTTTTTTTTTTTTTTTGAGGGCCAGACGTTCCTCCGACCTATTGCAGGCCAAATATGCCACTTAAGATTTAATTGATTTTTTCCTGTGATCTGTGAACACAAATTAACAAGTCAAGAAGAAAAAATCATATTATTTAATTATATATATCGATATATATATATATATATATATATACTATATTATATTTATTTATGTGCCTGTGTGTGACAAAGGCAAATAGCACTTAGCAACACAAGGGTTACGGATGCATCAAGACAAAGTTTCATGTGCTGAGGTTCACATTAAGAGATTGAGAGTGTAGGTAGACTTACCTTTCCTAGATGTAACAGGTGCTGGGAAAGGAATGGTGGCTTTAACACTACAGTCTACACTAGTAAAACCAACATGGGAATGTGCCTTAACACATGCTAAAAGTGAGTGCCCTCATAGGTACAAGTGCGTTCTGTTCACGCAACCCAGCGCCCTCACACCATGGCCTCCAGTTTGGAAGCGAGGTTGACGAGGAACTTGATAGAGCAAGGCAGGTCCTGATCAATAAATGGGTACTCTAGTTGATATGTTTGAAGGGGAGATCATTAAGAGGAAGGTGAGCCGCCATTCGACCTCAGACGACAGTACAGTATATTGGTCCCTACTATCTAAAATATTCTCAAGTCTTTTCCACAGCCCACGAGATGGAAGAGATGGTCTTGAAAAACATTATTGACGGAAATGTGACCCCTACCGGATATCAACCAGAAGATTGAACTAATAACATACTATTAGAGTAAGAATACTGCGAACTTCCAAAATGAAACCTACTGACACAAAACAAGAACTCCTTGATAAAGAGCACTGTCATCTGTTGCCTCATATGCCACTTGGAAACTGTCGACCCCAATGAACTCAATATAGAAGGAAGACGACAACATCCTTTTCAAGGCGCCTAACAATGCACAAACAAGACCAGGCACCTATCAAGAAAACGTTATAGCCTCAATACATAACTAGATCATCACCAGAAATATCCTGACAAACGCAGCCAAAATAATTGACAGATACAGCGACAACAGAAAATTGGACGTCGGCGAGGCATTATACATCAAAGAAACAGCCGTCTATCAACCAGGCCCATTCTTCGCAAGCATTTCCACTGTCAAAAAACTCTTATACTAGAGTGGCCCTGACATAACCAACTAGACCTATGAAAATAAAATGGGACATTGTGTCATTTCGTGAGCAACTACCATTTTCTTGTGCATCCGTTTTTACCTTCAAGTGAAAGACTGTATGCATCAAAAGGTGACATGCTATAGGAGAAACAGGTTGTATCACAGGCCAACTAGCACCAAATTACACCCTACTATCTTCGAGAACACGACGGAGGAAACGACATATGGAATGTGATGGAATAGGAGAAAATAAACCCCACACAGCCTACACATTGTGAGCAAAAGCTTTTAAAAAATATTCTGAGATCTAGGGGTGATTCTAGAAGGGAACTATCACCTGAGGGACCACATAAAGACAGTGTGTGAGGAGGCTTATACTATGCTTTCCAATTTCAAAATTACTTTTAAATATATGAATTGTGAAATACTAAAGAAATCAGAAATTGTTCCGAACTGTGTGAGGCAAAGCTGGAATATGCAGCGGTTGCATGGTGCCCATATCCTAAGCAGCACATCAACAAACTGGAAAAGGTGCAATGACATGCAACCTAAATGGCTCCCAAGTACTGAAAGACAAGAGCTAAAAGGAGAAGTTTAGAGGCATTAAAAATGCCCAAAACTAGAAGATAGAAGAAAAAAAAAGAGGGGCAATAATCATTATGTACAAAATAACAGGAATCAACAAAATTGATGGGAAAGAATTCCCGAGATCTGGAACTTCAAGAACAAGGGTCATAAAGTTTAAATAAAGCTGTCGAAGAAATGACACACATTTAATTATAAATGCAAGAAAATCACTTTTTGCAATGGGAGTGGTAGACTGTTGGAACAAGTTAGGTGAGTTGGTGGTGGAGGCCAAAACTGCCGGTAGTTTCAAAGTGTTGTATAGGCCAGTGCTTGGAAGACTGAAACACCACAAGGTGTAGACTTTCTCGTCCTGTAACTACACTGGGGTAATTACAACATATTGCCTCCAGGCAATCATGGGAACACAAGAGATTGGTACGATACCTATTGAGACTTAAGTGAGGGTGCTTCCCTTCATCTCATCCCTAACTATACTGTACATCCAGAAGCAAGAAATTTTGTAACCAATTGAACTCTGCCTTTCATAATGTTAGCAAGAGTTAATGAAACACATCTCTTAGGATATTATACTGTGCTGCATTATACAGCTTTATTCTGTACCCTATTGTAGTGTACCATACGGTACTCTAACTTTTGTGTAGTAGAAAGTACTGTACTGGCATGCCCTGTACGTTTCTGTACTGCACTGTACGGTACTGTACTATGGAATAATGTAGTGTACTGTACAGCACTATACAATACTGTGCGTCAGTGTTGAGTAGAGTAACAGTATGTAGTGTACTGTACTGTACCATCTACTCTACTTGTATCGTGTAGGGTACTGTAGTATACGGTACTGTATGGTAATGTATAGTACTGTACTCTATGGATATCGTACGGAATCTGTACGACTACAGTACTGTAATAGTATAGTATTGTACTTTATTGTAGACCGTACGAAAGTGTACTGTACGGTACTGTAACTAACCTTACTGTTACTGTTTTGTACTGTACTTACAGCTTGAATAAAGTACATTTATTATTTAATCATTATAATAATAGTTTATTTAATAATTCAGTAAATCCCAAGTCCACCATTTTGGGATTTGTAAAGTCACATTGGTTTTTCCATACAATTGGTACTGTATGTGTCTGATACATTGGGTATACATTAGGGTGTATATATTTCATTTTCAATAACTAATTGTCCAGGAACTAGTAGAGATCCATTAGAGGTCGAGTCGACCAATGAGACTAGAGCTTGCGAGAATGTGACGCCAAATGAAAACTCGAAACGTGATTGGCTGTAGAGTACAACTTGGTGGGTGAGGATGAACGGAGCGTTATTTTGACCCTAGTATTGGCATAGTTTTGTGGGTGTACAGTTAGTGTTAGGGCGTGTTGTTCCTCTGAGCATGGTACCCCGTTACCCTTGGGGGTCGCTAGGGCTGACACACCCACTAGCTTACACTCTTTTTGTACACCATCAAAACGCCAATATATAGGGTCAAAAATAAATAGTTTACAGGCCTGTGGTGCCGTATATACCTCTTGGGGGAGGATATATATCTACGCGGATATTTTAGTCCTGACCCCTAATCAGTACCTAAAATTATATATATATCATAAATATGTAGTGAATTTAATTATTTTATTTCAGAGGGTATTGTTAGTCACTGAGGTAATGTTTGGAAGACGGAGGTGAGATCGCGTGACAAGAGCCGACGGGTGATGTAGGAATGTGCAGGAGAGACTAACGTTGTCATGGGGCCAGTGGTGGAGCGATGATTCACGTGAGACTGCCAAGCAGAAGTTGGTGACAGATGTCGTGGTAGTGTGCTAGATGTGCTACTAGGAGTTAGCGGGAGGATAGGATCTATGTAGGTTAAGGCAGTATTTACTTATGACCGGGTTTAGTTTAAGAGGCATGGTAATATTTTATTAGGGTACTGTATTAAAGTCACTGAAGTGGTTAATAGTACTAGCTGCTGAGAGGGTGTCGAGCCACAAGTAAGAGCTCGAAAACCTGTTGACGATGCAGGTGGGATGTATGCCTTCAAAAATACCATTTGAAATGAGCAGCTACATCAAATAGTTTACTGCAAGGTAATTTACAGGTTTCCAAATAAAGGTATGCTTGATTAATTTATATTGGTAGCATCAGTTAACTGTTGCCTTGTTGCAGGTAATACCGAACAGATTGCCTGGACCCCGGAGCTGTGGGGAAGAAACAGGAGGAGACGCTTTTCAACTTCACGTATTCGTGAAGACTGGGTGCCAGTAAGTGTCTGGCCTCGTCCTTTCAGAATTTTGGTGGGGATAGGTTGTAGGTTCGGCGAATTTACTACGGGTCTAAAGGTGAGTGTTTATGTAGCGTCCATCAATTGTCACGGTGGAGGCGGGCGAGAGTAGTTATGATAACAACTTCAGTGTTGTTGAATGCGACAGGAATGTAGGTTTGGCAGGAGAATTAGTTTTCTGAAAGATTGAATGAAGTGAAAATAAGGTACACAACATGATGACGTTAAGTAATTTAACAAGTAATTATTTAGTGAGTCTCTCATGTTGCAGGGAGAAGTGCGTGCAATAACACAAAGTAGGAAGTAATAATATTGTCGCTGGGAAACGCTGAATTGAATACACCGGCTGAGTAGGCGTTAAGATTCATGTAATTACCGCGAAAGCCTCATATGGAAAGGATCAACGTAATCTGGATCAATCCGTACCCACTTACATAGGGTGTTAAAGCAAGTAGTGTAATAAAGAATGTGGTAACACACTAAAGAAAGTGTATCGGGGCCTAACGTAGTCGTGTATATTGAAGTGTGACCCACTCGAGGTCCAGCTATGTAAATTTACGTGATGACAATAGGCCGTGGGGGACGGGAGTTACTGGCAATTAAGATAGGTGAAAAATGTAAATCTAAAAAAGGGATGATATCCTGGTCAGTGAAATTGCTGTGTCATGCAATACGTGCTCACGTAGTCTGGGGGTTGGGGAACTAAACGAGTTGAGGGGGGATGTTCTCAGGTGGACATTATGGTGGTAGGTAACAAACTGCCACTTATTTCAGTACTAGAGCCATTACTGTGCCCGGTCAATAGCGAGGGGTTTCCTTTTCAAGTGAAAAAAGCTTTAACTGTGATGATGTGGTGTAAAGTTTTGACTTGTACAGACGACACCTCAACCTGGTGTTTAAAATTGGTTGATAGTGCTGCGTTCCCCACGCCCCCAGCCCCCCCCAAGCAATTAATGGTGACTATTAAATGGTCTGTTACCATAGGATAACTAATTTGACGCCTGAGAGGGGGGGGGGACGTTGCAAATCCGTTGCCTTGGTGTCCTCGTAGTGACGTAGACATATTTGCCTGGAGGTTGTTTGAGGTAGAGCTGATAGTAACAATAACCATTTGAATGTTGAATGGGAGTAAGTAAAATGGTTTGTAAATGTTAATGATAGTGGATAAAATAAGCGTGACCTCCTTCATAGGAGGAATAGCTCATAAACCTTCATTTTAAGAATGAATTATTGTAGATACATTGAGGGAATGTTATTAATTTGCACTGCAGATGTGAAGCTCGTGGCAGTATTTGTTCGTGTAGGTTGTGGCGACGGTACACGTGGGAGTGTGAAGGCGGTGTGTGTAGTGATATTGGTGTGTTTTTATATTGTGTAATGAGGTATAGCGCGTGTTGTAATAGTATTATAGGCAGTGAAAGCAACATTTCCGGTTTGTTAATTGGGAAATGTAAGTGGGTTTTTAACCTTAGTTGAGCTTCAGCTATTGGTCCACGGGCTGTTGTGTCATGTATAGCAATAAAGTCATTGTTGCTGCGTTGATTTTGTAGTGTTAATTGAGAATTGTGTACTAGGAAGAATCTGTCTCCCTGGAACATTGCATATTGTGTGGTGATATAGGTATTACTGGTGGTAGGTAGTTATTGAGCGGTAGTTATTGAGCAGTTAATGTTGGTAGCCAAACTTTAAATAGCCGAAATGAGACGCTTGATGTGGGGGGGGGTCATTTTGCGGGATGACTAACCTTTTAAAATCTAGACGTTTAGTTTATCAGTGCAATTGTATGTAAGGAAATCGTTTGTGTGTGTTGGGGGGGGGGGGGGTTGTCAAATAGCTTTGGGTTGAGTGGTAATTATTTTAATAAATTTTTAGCAACTCGTCAGAGCTGGTAACACATGTTTTGCTAGTGTATTGTAGTTTCCCATCATAAGGGGTCCTTAAAAAAGGTTGGTAGACATATGTGAAAGTAATATCCAATTTGTTAGGTTGAAATATGAAATAAATTGCGCAATGAAAAAATGTAATCAATTCGGGATTGAAGTTTATAGATATATAGGCCATAATAGGAAATGTTTTCAAGGATAAGTGGAGGCATATTATGGATTTCCTAGAGGTGAGCGTGTGGCGAGGGTTGGGCTGGCCGTAACAGTGATGGTATCTAATTGTGGAAACCCGCACGGATTGGAGACGAGGAGCAAGGCCACGGCCCAGAGTAAGGGAAGAGGCCGTGACCTTGAGAGTGTTCATTTAAAGATGTCTTTATTTTCTGTTACCATACAAGGTACGAAAGTGTTATATAATTCGTGTTGTTAATTTTTATTGTAGTGCAGAGAGTGGTTGAGCATATAGTTTGATGGTGATTAGATATCTAGTTGGTTTCTATTAGTTATTAAAGTGGAGTAGATATATAAATAATGTCAAATACAAAAATAGAATTGGCGAGGGGGGACTGGCCTAAAGGCGCGTCGTGTTCTGTGCTCAGAGGACACATTAT
>WNGS01004374.1:6884420-6946051 GCA_020271785.1 Procambarus virginalis
CAAAGTTTTAAATTTATGATTCTGGCATGAATGTTTTCGATATTTCGTATTTTTTCCTTCACTGAAGCAGGAAGATTAAAAATTAACTCTCCAAAGTTCATTTTTACTTATATTATTTGGGTATGACGCCTAGTGATACATTCGTAAGGTATCGCCCCACATTCTCAGACAAATTACATCTGTGTTAGCACCTGATTATATCCATTTATGGTGAGGTGGTAAGATGACATGTATGAATGAATATACATGGGATATTAATGGGGTACTTATATCAATGGGGTACTAAATTAGAGTGACATGTTGGCAGTTTGTTATTCTGGTTGCTTCCGTTCCTGGTGCAGGATCATTCGATCCAACTTCTGCATTGGCCCGGGTCATGAAGTGGGTAGAAGTGTAACTGTGTATTAGCTGGTTATGACTGCTGGTCTAGATGTCTTGATATGCACGCTTCACTGATGTCTAATCTTATATTGTCATTGTATCTATAAATATTTCGGTGTTGTTCGTCAAAATATCCCTGGTGATCGTCTCGTTGTGTGTGGCAATTATATGATTTCCTTGATGGAGCCCTGTTAATATAATCGCCACACACAAGGAAACGATTGCCAGGGATATTTTAACAAGGAACACTGAAATAATTTATAGATATAATGACAATAGAAGATTAGCCATCAGTGAAGCGCTGCTATCAAGATATCTAAACCAGCAATCAATAACCAGCTTAATACACAGTTACACTCTACCCACTTCATGACCCCAGGCCAATGCAGAAGTTGGACCGAATGACCTCGGCAACAGGAACGGAAGCAACACAGAATAACAAACTGCCAAGATGTCATGCTTTTAATTTCCTACCCCATTAATACCCCATGTATATAAGACCCCATTACATACACCATGTATGTCTTCATCCATGTTCACCAACCACCTCACCATTAGAGGCACATATTCAGGGGCGTAACACAGAAGAAATTTGTCTGAGAATGTGAGGTGAGACCTTAAGAAACACATCAATAGGAAAGACACCAAATAATAAGTAACAAATGAACTTTGGAGAGCTAATTTTTAATCTTCCTGCTGCAGTGAAGAAAAACATAAGGATATCGAAAGATTCGTACCAGAATCATAAATCTAAAACTTTGTTGTTTTCAACAAAATATGTTTAGAAGAAAGACTTCTACTAAAATATACTAATTCATATAAATATATATATATATATATATATATATATATATATATATATATATATATATATATATATATAATATATATATAGCTATACAAATCGGCTCATTGTAGTTGTTGCTACTCGGCACAGGCAATTACAAGTGACTGTACAGTTTATGCAGCTAAATACATTATGTAAGTGAACCTTCCAAAAACTAGTGAATGTATTAATAGCTCTTATGAATGTCATAGCAAATTAATGAAAAGACAACATGCAGTGGTTTTATACTAAATGGATTGTATCTTGCCCATGTTGAGAATGATTTGCAGTATCTAATACCAGACCACCATTATTATGTATATATAAATTGTCTGAATCTGTAAATAAAACATATTCCTTGAATGCATTTCTGTTTTACCAGAAAATAGGCAAGTAATCATGATTATAAGCATTACCTCCTTTTCATTACTTTTTATGAACTTCACCCCCATCACTACCTTCATTTCCAGTAGCTTCCCTGTCAATAAGTGGTTACTTGACAAAGTGATGGGGAATCTTATGCGGCACCTACTGGTATTTTTTTTTTTTTTTTTTTTTTTTTTTTTTTTTTTACTGGTAGGTGGGAGTGGCTCCTGCTTCCCTCTCCAGCCTGCTGTGGTGTAGGTTATCTCAAGATGATTTCAGGGCTTGGCGTCCCCGCGGCCCGGTCCTCGACCAGGTCTCTCTTTTTTGTTACACACCCCCCCAGGAAGCAGCCCGTAGCAGCTGTCTAATTCCCAGGTACCTATTTACTGCTAGGTAACAGGGGCATCAGGGTGAAAAACATTTTGCCCATTTGTCTTCACCTCCACCGGGGATCGAACCCGGAACCTCAGAACTATGAATCCGAAGCGCTTTCCACTCAGCTGTCAGCCGCCCGAGTGAATTGTTCTCCTGTGTGTTGGCTGTGCATGGTGACCTATATATTTTCTCATCTGGTTGATGAGCCTTCCCAGCAGCTGGGGCCCCTGGGAGCAAAATGCTGTTTTGCTGGGGGGACCAGGGTAAAATGAGAGGTTCAGTGCAGTACACCAGAATCAATTGGCTTGCCTAGTTAGACATCGGCTCAAGTTGGCACCACAGGATTGGTATCCCTATTGGTCCCTGGGATACCATTTCGACCCTTCAATGATGACCCACGTATACTGTTCAGGTTTCCACGAGGCTGCTTGGTGACGTGATTTTACCCTTTCTCTCTTGATACTGTCATCAGGCATTTCTCTTCAAAGGCCCAGACTTTTATGATGCCTGGTGCACTTATCACCTGGGTCACTGGGAAGTTAATAGATTTTTCCAGCTTTCTGGCCAGTTCATTGGGTGGAGATATGGTGTCTAGCACTGGCTTGATAAAGAGGTGAACAACCCGTCCTCCTAATAGAACAACTTCGCATTTCACGTATACTCTACCAAAGGGCAAAAATTGTCGTACTAGAAAATGGTAGAGGCTTGCAAAATTGATGTACTATCTCACTTTCCATTTTAGGTCCTCTAATAGGACAGGGCACTTTAGTTCATCACTTTCTAAACAATGGGAAACCTTAGGAGGATGTGCTGGGGATTTGGTGAACTTCTGGTGTGCCCTTGGGGGGCATAGTGAGCAACTGGGTCCTGTTCTGCTGGAGGTCACCAGAAGACTTTTGTGTTTTTGCCCAATTGGGTACGAGTTTAGGAGGGGCCATTGCATCTCTGCTGCTACTTTGACTCTCCAGTGCTTTCTGGGTGGAGTGAGGGCTGGTACTCACCTCTCCCATGAACTCTTAGGGATCCCCAAACATCTGTCTACCACTGTCTTCATTTGCCTCAAAGCACATTTGTTTCTGCTGAAAGACAATGTTAATATAGCTGCAAGGCTATGTGTTTTTCCTTCAAGGAAACACCTGGGCACATTTGGCACCACTGTCATCGTGGCTCCTAATTCATATTTTCAGATAAGGAACTTGGCAACCATCATTCTTGAATCACAATTGGGAATTCCAGGTTTGAATCCTGGGCGGGACGGGTTGGGCGCATTTCCTATTACCTAATGCCATTAATACTAATAACTAAACCCATCGTCAAAATAAAGGCCTGTCAGGTTCACAATATAAAAGTCACTGATTTATTGAACTCTGCACAAGTCAGTATTTGATTTACAATATAGCTCACTTGGCCATGTTCGAAGCTAAGATTTGAAACATATTTCAATCAATTTCAGCCTGTATTGTAAAACCATACTCTCAATCATTGTAACCAAAATATCTTAACTAACATTACAGACCTAATTATACAAAATTATACAAATAATTATTATGTAATTATTATCCATAATTATACTAATACATTATAAACCCTCTATACACAATTTATATGAGTTGAAATCATTTATTATAATGTATGAAAGATTCATCCTATCAGTTCTTACCTACTGTACAAATCAAATACTGATTTATTAAAAGCTTTGCAAGTCAGTTTCTGACTCATGGCTTGTGCTGGAAGATGGATTGGTTAATGACTTCCTAAAAGATATTGGATCATTCACAAATGTTTGAAAATAACGCAAAACTGAAGTGGACTGCACAATGTGGTGGAGGATCTATGCAACTGCAGGTATGGACGGTTAATAGTGTACAGTTGTACGGCCTAGAACCAGTTCTACAGTATGCAACTACAATATGAAACACATGCCCAGTGGGCACAATATCCAAGAGCAATGGCAGTTCATTGCTGAAGTCAATGTCATCATGGTTGATTAAACTGAATTAATGTTGAAAGCTTTGATTCAATTTCAAACCAATACCACTCTTGGATATTGTGTCCACTGGGTGCCTGGTGAAACAAGAAATGTAATAAAATTAATAAATAAGAGATGAGCTATGAGGACAGGCTAAGGACTAAATCTAATTTCTTTTTCTAGAGGATATGAGATGATATGAACACAAAGTGAAAAAGACTGTAGAGAATTTACAGTTTAGGGACAACAGGAGGGATCATAGGGAACCTGTAAATACAGTTAAGCCAGTGAAATAAGATTTCTTTATGCAGTGAGTGGTAAACAAGAGGAAATAACTAGCCGGAAGTGGTTCGTCTAATTACCCAAAGCTACCCAAAGCCACTCAAAGCTTTCTGGCATTATGTTAGTAACGAATAAATATGCTATATTTACTCATTATAATGTTGGTGCTGAATGTAGAACATGGAAAAACATACTTTTACTCTGAAAAAGTATCATTTCATAACAAAATTAGACGAAAATAAGCTGCTGGTGACGCTAAAGCAAGTCGACGGTCTAGGCGGCAATGTTGTGGAGCGACTTATCCAAGATATATTGTTGTGTACAGGTTATATAAAGTTAGGTTTGGATAGGTTAGGTTTAGTTAGGTTAGGTTTGGATAGGTTAGGTTTAGTTAGGTTAGGTTTAGTTAGGTTAGGTTAGGTTAGGTTTTGTTAGGTTAGGTTAGGTTTGGGTAGGTTGGATTGGTTAGGTAGGTACAGGAGGCTGATATGCCAGCAAATACTCTTTAGGCAACAATGTGTCTTGGGTAAGTCGCTCCACAACATTGTCCCTTGGACCGTCGACTTGCTTTGGCGTCACCAGCAGCTTATTTTCGTCAAATTTTGTTATGAAATGATTCTTTTTCAGAGTAAAAATATGTTTTTCCATGTTCTACATTCAGCACCAACATTATAATGAATAAATATATCATATTTATTCATTACTAACATAATGCCAGGAAGCTTTGGGTGGCTTTGAGTGGCTTTGGGTATCATTGGGTAATTAGACGGACCTGGTGGAAGCAACCACTATTCCCAGCTTCAAAACAATACTGGAACATCAAAACATACAAATTTACCATACATAGTAGTTATAGGGAGCTCTGGAGCTATATTTCATTGCTTTCCTTAGGCACAGCTAGACGAGCATGTGTTTATGTACACATGCTCATGTGCACATGGTTATGTTTGTGGTTTTATATGCACATGTGCACAATACAACTTGAATGTCCATGTTATCTTACATCCATGCCTACAAAATTATTTTATACAGTATATTCACCAATCTACTTATAAAAATGCAATTTTCTTTAAAAGACCCACCTGACTACTTGCTTGTCAGGATTACAAAATTTCATTTACTATCACAATATGGTTGTGGTTTCCCTCATCTAGGGAGAGAACTCTCGGGTCACCTACTGATGACCTTCCCCAGGATACAACACAAAACACAGACCCAGTCACAATGAACAGTAATGGCACATAGGCATTTTCTTTTTCTTGTTTTCTTTTTTTCCTTTTTCTCTTTTTTCCTATCTGCTCCTATTTACTGCTAGGTGAACAGATGCATCTGGTGAAAGGAAACGTTGGCCGAACATTTCTGTCCTGCCACAGGATTCAGGAAGGAACCTGTGGGATCATGACCTGATTGCACTGCACTAAGCTAGAGTAGAAAAGTTAAATTAAACTGGGTAAATAAAAGTCTTATGAAATTTATGACATTCAATTCACTCATGTCCAGTCTGATACAAACTGAGTCTTGCCTACACATAATTCTGTAAGGTACAATATTCACCACAGGAGTTTCTACATTATATCCTAAGGAGGCTATTGGTACCTTTAAGATATTCTACCTCAATTCTTCAAACAAAAAGGTGGTGTTGGATCGTAATTAACATGAGTGCGAGACAACCTACCCGAGCAGAACACTGTACAAAACTGAGCAGTTAACTTACATTATGATGAGAGGATGGGTCATTTAACATTAAATACATAAGGGCATTTAGGCTTAATGCTACACAAAAATGATGGAACCATCTCTACCATAACTATGTAAATGATTAAGGGATTTTTCAACCTTATTTACCTTTCATTCACTCTCCGGTTATACTTCCTGGGGTTATTAAAGACCCTTACAAGCTATGTATATAGACAATGAGTTCAGACAATGAAAATTACATCTAAATGTAACTATACAAGCCATTGTTATCAATTATCAATGCATTTGTTTACACAAGAATGATGAAAATCTAATCTGACAATCATTGCCAAGTTAATGAATAATAGTCAGACTTGATAATGGGCTAGATTTTATCAGAAAAATTCCCTAATAATATTAAAGAATTTTATTTATGTTACTCTATATATAATTGTTTTAATATATGTAATGTTTTCATCCAAACACTAATTTCAGATGAAACAAATATAAATACCAATTCAGTTTAAAAAAAAAACTGGAATGTAACCAGGGGCAGCAAAATTGTACAAAAATTCAATTGGTATCAAATCTTTGTACCTTGGATGGTACAGTACATTTATTTTGTATTACATACTTCCTTACTAGTTACATATGATTAACAGCCTTTTATTTTAATATATTCTTGACATTTTCAGCTTACAAAAACTTAATAACTTTGTGTCCAGATTTCATAGTATGGACATCAAATAACAATGTGAGCAAAAACCTTAAACCAGCCCAATAAACTTTAAGCTGGTATAAACTATTGCTTCAACTTTTCACCTTAATATGTACTGTAAATCTTTCATCTGNTGCTGTCCTTCCTTCTCTTCCCCTACCCCCCCCCCCTTTCTCAAAATTTAATATTATGAAGTGTTGAAAACCTGCCAAAACCTCAATGGATAACAAATACGTGATGCAGACGATGAATCACAATAACGTGGATGAAGATATAAAGACTTAAGACTATTACACCCTTCTACACCCCCATTATTACCCCATCCCATCCGCACCTTTTGTCTTGCTCTTACCTTCCTTTAGAATTTCCTCCTCGCCTTTCTCTTATTTAATGCCCATGCATCCTCCGCTCCTGTCACAATTGACTTAATAGGTCCAGGATGGACCTCAACGTCGTCGTCATCTCATCGTCTGGTGTGTGATTTAGTCTTCAAATACCTGATTTTAGACTTCAAGAAAATCACAAGGGGTCATGATAGGGGTCAATATTTCTTAAAGGGAACCTGCTTGATGGGGTTCTGGGAGTTCTTCTACTCGCCAATTATTTTCTTCTTTGTAGGGAAAGTAGTGTCTGCTTAAGCATTTCTGTTATTGGGTGGCACTGGGGCTAACCTTAAGTGCCTATGATGTTCCCATACCACCACGTGTCATCTTGGAAATTTTAGTGAGTTTAGTCCCAAGCATCTGGCCTTCTACTTTGGACAGACAGATGGGCACACACATTCTTCTTTTAAAGATACTGTGGAGATATATGCTATACTAGGCTTAGATATATTAAAATTGTTTTTTGTTAATTTTGTCATGCCCCCTACAAAATTAATAGTAGAAAGTGTGAACCTTGGTGGCTGCAGC
Organism: Procambarus virginalis; assembly: GCA_020271785.1. Lineage (NCBI taxonomy): Eukaryota > Metazoa > Arthropoda > Malacostraca > Decapoda > Cambaridae > Procambarus > Procambarus virginalis. Next base: position 6,891,926 of record WNGS01004374.1, read on the forward strand.
AGTCCATTTTTGTAAATTTGACCAAATAGTTGCTATAAGTACTATCATTTTAGGAGGATAGGTTATGTAATTTTGCTTCCCCCCCCCCTTCCCCCCCCCCCTTATTGTTACCATTTTTATCCAGTTAATGTACACTTGGTTTTAGCAATATGTTATTAGGATTTGCCTGTAGCATCAATGTTTTTGTAATTTTCATATATAGTCCTCAACAAAGAAAGAAATATGTGAGCGAGTACAAACTTGCTTGTATGGTCAGATTTGTCTTGTGACATGCCACGAGGTCAACCATGCATGCAGGTAACATTTGTACTGGTGTGTACATACATACTCTTTGTCAGGGTAGTAAGTAGTCAAGTAATTTTAGGATACTCTTACCATCTCGGCATTAGACTTTATATGTCTCAGACGATCTACCAATGGTTTTATATTCAGTAAAATGGACTTATTGAAATCTTGTTTGCCTAATACCATGTTAAAATATGTGGTAATCACTCCCACGTTATTTAATCAATGGCATTGTTAAAAAAATGTAAATTACATTTATAATTGTTTTATTATAGTGATGGCATGAAAAAGAAGTATCTATCATAATTAGCATAACTTTCCTGTAGTTATTAGAGTTGAAGTAAAACTTACTTTAACGGTAACGAAAACTATTATTTGTGACAAATTTAGAATATTTCTTTTTCTACTGGTATCACTATTTTATTTACCATTTAAAATGTAGCTATTTTGAGAAACCCAAAGACAATTTTTTAGATGCTTAGTAGTGAGCACGTCAATTTCTCGTAGGTATCAAGTCGATGAATTCCCAGTATGTTGCATTTTGTATATTTTGCCAAGAACAGCTGACAAGGGCTTTTATTATGGTTAGCTTTAACTTTTAGATAAATTTATGCAATGTCAACTTTAGGGAAAACAAATTATATTAAGGCTTCTTCCTATATTTCTCAGTAGGTAATTAAACTTGCATCTAATTATTTACAAACCAGCTACTGTTTAACTGCATTCCATAATACTTTGAAATTGTCAATGGCAGAAAAATGTATTAATTGGGAAGTACAATATCTGTAAAACCAACTGAATGGTATGAGAACCACTAATATTTCCAATGAACCTTCTAAATAATATGAGAAAAGATTTGGTGTTATTGATGCTGTTTAGTGGTAATGCTGTTAATTTTTTTTCACCAATTCTAGCCACAAAGATGCACCACGAATCTAATACTAATTTCTTAGTCTCTGGCTCCCATTGTTGCAGATAAATAGCATTCAACTGTACAGTACATAGTCAACTTCCAGTTGTGCATAACAGGAATCGACTCACTTCACTTGTATGTAGAGTAAAGAGTGTGACCCACATTTTAGTTTAGCAGTCATCTCCAGCTTTCAAACTGTTGTAGCTTGAAGTTTTTCCAAGTTTATATTTTTAAATGCTGTACCCAGTATATGTGTAATATTGAATTTAATAGAAAATTTTAAGCTAACGACATACAGTACTGTGCTTTATGGAAATTTATGTAATGCTTTATGGAAATATGTACTGTGTTTATGGAAATTTAACTGTTTATATTGGCCAGTAAAACATTTCTGAAGATACCTGTGCAGTGCACTTTGTACCATCTCCTCTTGGCATTTTGTGATTATACTGTACAGTACTAGTAGGGGGCACTTGGCATTACCCAGATGTAACACTGGGGCTTGACCCTCCAAGACCTATATGGCCCCAAAGCTAAAATTTTGTGGGTTACATCTTAACACTTGTGGTCACTATCGACATATATCCTAGTTGCAATCTGCCTGGCTTAGTGCTTTATTCTGATACTTTAGTACTGTACTCTCAATTCTTGTTACACATGCATCACATACAATCTTCACAATACATGTCTGTTACTATACACAATTTGTCACTACACATGGTTGTCACTACAAACAATTTTTGAATATCTACTTTATGCATAATTCTCAACTGGCCACAGTTAAGGAAATGCAAGTTTTGTACCAAAATATGCTTGTCATATGTGAAAATATAAAATCAAGACTGATATCCAGCCAGCCATTTGCGGGTATGAGCCACCAAGTTCGACTGATAGTGCAGTTGTGACTTGCATTTAGTGTACTCTCTCTCTGTTATGGGCATATATTTTTTTTCTAGTCACTTATATTAAAAATATTAATAGTTTTGAAACTAAGGTGAATAACATACTGTAACTAGAGGCCTTCACGAGATTACATAGTGGTTGTTGACCCCATATGGCAACACGACTTGTATGGCTGGTCTTTTTCCAGTTTATCACTCACTTTTCCCTCTTGTTTCAAGCCAGGCTAGTCTGTTGTATATTATGTCTGTAATAATATTTTTTAAACCACATTTTGATTTAATTTCTATTTACAAAATTCTTAAACTCAAAATTCTGGAACAAATTGTTTTCCCATAAGATCGTTCAAGAGTCCAGCAAGACACACACTCCATGAACACAACCCTGCGTATAATGGGAAATTTTTAACTTCAGTATGCTTCTATAACTAGGCTACTAATTAATATTTCTAAGTGTTTATTGAACAGTATTACATTAGAGACACTTACTGACAGCAGTCTCCAAGAGATGGTAATAGTACTCTCGTTCGAGCGGATAAATTCATGTAGGGCCCTTTCCATTGCAACCAAAGTTTTGATGTATTGTATCCAAAGTTTGGAATTTTACAGCTTTATACCATACATTGTGATTTTAATAATACAAATTGTAGAACACATTTTTGTAACAAAATAACCTTAAGCCTTTTTAAAAAATATTTTCATTAATTTTTTCTGCATCAAATTGAGATTCAGTGGATGCATGGGCTCTCACTGTTGGAAGTCTTAGTTTACTTATCTATTGAAATTTTATACTGTACTGTATAATAATAGTACTGCCAAAATTAACTCGTTCCATTGCATCAGCTGTTCCAATTTGCTGAGTTAGGTTTGAGCAAGAGTTCATTGTAAATGTGACAGTTTCTCTCTGGTATATAAAACTTTATATATTGTAACATGAAAAACTATTGCAGATGATGAGTCACAATAATGTGGCTGAATTATGTTGACCAGACCACACACTACAAAGTGAAGGGGACTCGAGAATAGTCCAGGACGGACCGAAACGTCGTCGTCCCTTCACTTTCTAGTGTGTGGTCTGGTCCACATGAAAAACTATTGATTTAGAATCAAAATAAATGTGTCTTACTGATCTTGAAAAATGGAACCTTGGAATTTGGTTCAATGAAATATGATTACCCAGCATTCAAAATAAAGAACAGTACAGGGATATTCATTTTTTTTTTAATTGGATAGTATACATCACACCAAAATATTCCATTATCATACTAAGTTTCTTGTGTTATTGAAAGGCATTCAGATGTCAAAAGTAAATATATTTTTAGAATTACTGTACTTCCAAAGATGTTTTGTGATGAGATTAATTAGGGTTTCTTTAGTGTTTGTTTCTTTCCATGTGTGTTATTTAAAAAAAAAAAAAAAAGTTCCAAGTGCGTATCTATCATTTTCAGCCGATATAACAACATTCATACATTTTATGTTTGAATTTTATCGGTTTTGATTCAAGCTCTTGGACTTTATTTCTTAATTTTTTTTTTACACTTATTGGGTATTTGTAGTGTTGTAGATAATTGAACAGTATTTATTTCCTGCATTGTGGTGGTGTGTGTGTGTGTGTAATTACCCAAGTGTAGTTACAGGATGAGACCCACCTCATTATGTCCCATCTTCCCAGTACTCTGTCATATGACACTGAAACTACTGATGGTTTGGCATCCACTGCCTTCTCAACTAGTTCCAACCATCTACCACTCTGTTTGCAGAAGAGAACTTTCTAATATTTGTATGGCACCATTGTTTCTTTAGCTAGTCTATGACCTCTTGTTCGTGAGGCTGCAGGTGTATGTGGAAGCGTAATAGTCATAAGATAAGACCTTGTGGCTTGTGGAGTCCCACCTTTCCAGTACTGTCATATGACATTATTGAAACTATTGGTGATTTTTGGCATCCATCTCGACTAAATTGTAACAACAATCTTAAAATATAGACAATTTGTATATTTTTTTGGCACATTTGTTTCCTTACCTTAAATAAATGGACTCGTTCTTGAAGTTGCCAAGTTGAAAAAAAACTTCGTCCTTGTCAATTTTGTCAATTCATGTCATTATTTTGTATTGTGTTGATCATACTGTTTTTTTCCTACCAGCTTTGGCTGGTGTGTGTGAGGGGTTAGAGGGAGGGAGGAGTGTGAATGTTAGTGTGTGCTCATGTGCATGGGGGTGTGTGTGTGTGCATGCCCGAGTGTTAAGTGTGTGTGCGTAGCATTATCTACATGGTCTCAAAGAAGACGGTTGATAGTGCTATTGATGTTTTTCCTCTGCCTTAAGATTTCAGAATGTAAACTTTGAACATCATAATAGCTAATAATTATAATGGATGCAATACTTGTGTATGGTTGATAAAAACTTGATTAGTAAACCATTTAATCTTCAATGACTTATTGGCCTTGCCAACTCAGTAATTCAAACTACTTTATTAGCAGCAAGGACAATCATATTGTCATGTGTAAATTTAAAATTATGAAGTAAAATTGAAAAACAAAATATTGTACGTATCAAAGCTTCCAAAGAGGTGATATAGTTATTAAGGAGTGTAGTTAGTTGCAGTGTGTATGTAGCAACAGTACTCCATGCAACAAACTTCACCAGCAAGAACTGCAATGGAAACTTGCTTACACAGACAACAGCTAAACTATGTTTTATACTGCAAAAAAGGTGAAGGTGACAGTATTGAAATATAATTCTGTAGTTTCTTAAATTAAGAGATGATAGCCTATCTTGACTTTCTTGAGCACTTTACAGTTCATTGTATAAAGAATAACTTAGATTTTTGCATTTAAAACTGCATTTATTAAATGTTTATAATGTATTGATAGAAATGTAAAAGAAGTATATATATGTCTCATGTTCATAGGCTGATTATTGCTTTTTAGAACTTGTGTGTTCAAACTAAAATTGTGTTCCAATTATTACTACAAAGGTAGTTTGAGGATTGAGGAAGAATGCAACCAATGGATGTATTGTGCATGTGCCTCAAATGGTATTAACATATGAGGACTAATCGCTGCCTGTATATACTGTAATGTATTTTTTTTTTAAACATTGATAAGTAAGGTTTCATGTATATACTGTGATAAAATTATCAGTTTTAGACGAGACTAAATTCCTCAGCAGTAAAGAAATAGCAATTTGTTGTTGGTGTTATTAATACTTGAGCATTATGGTGAACATTGTACCTTTTATTATGTTGATCACTGTACCTTGTGCATTGTGGTGAGCGTACTACTTTATTAGGACATCTTGTATGCATAGTAAATATTTAAATATGTTATTGGGGTCAATTTTAAATTTAGTGGGGAGGTAAAAGATTATTAAATTCATGCAAATACTAGTTGTAAAAGAATGATGGACAGATAACATCAAGATTGGAGTTGCCGATTGTCATGAAGTGTGTTTTGCCAAGAACCAGACATCTCCAGACGTGACGTGTGTATATACACTTTTTTCAAGAATCAAATTTATTTAGTAGTCATTTTAAAGGACATTATTATATATTAGTATTTAAATGCCCTATACTGTACATCAGTGTAATAACGTATAAAGTTGTATTCATGGCTATACATTTTTATCTGGTGTGTTATATTGTCACAAGTCAAATATTATTTTATTTGAAAATTGAATTTTCTGCTGATAAAGGTCATCTGGGCAAATTATCAGATCCATTTAATTGTGATTGCCATGCATCATAAACATATACCCTGTATTTTGATTGCTTGGAATTATATTGCAAGTCTATATATGCTGCTTGATGAAAATATGTACGCACTGTCAAAACGTATTATATTTTTTAGCTCGTATTATTCATATTATATGAATTACGGTATATATATTTATTTTGGTAGCAGTCCTTCTAGTAGGCATGTACAGTATTACCGAATCTGACAAAGGGGGAGATCAATAAATCTAGCACAAATCTTCTGTTTTCTTACAATTTTCTTCACTTCAGAACTTGAAAAACTAACTCTCGAGTTCATTTTTACGAATTTGCCTGATACTAAGAGATGTGTTTCATTAACTCTTGCTAACATTATGAAAGGCAGAGTTCAATTGGTTACAAAATTTCTTGCTTCTGGATGTACAGTATAGTTAGGGATGAGATGAAGGTGAAGCACCTCACTTAAGTCTCAATAGGTATCGTACCAATCTCTTGTGTTCCCATGATGGCTGGGGCAATATGTTGTAATTACCCAAGTGTAGTTACAGGAAGAAAGCTACACTTGTGGTGTTCAGTCTTCCAAGCACTGTCATATAACACTTTGAAACTACCGGCAGTTTTGGCATCCACCACCACCTCACTTAACTTGTTCTGTCTACCACTCCATTTGCAAAAAGTGAATTTTCTTGCATTTATAATTAAATGTGTGTCATTTCTTCGACAGCTTTATTTAAATTTATGACCTTGTTCTTGAAGTTCCAGATCTCGGGAATTCTTCCCAATCAATTTTGTTGATTCCTGTTATTTTGTACATAATGATTATATTGCCTCTTTTTTTTCTTCTATCTTCTAGTTTTGGCATATTTAATGCCTCTAACTTCTCCTTTTAGCTCTTGTCTTTCAGTACTTGGGAGCCATTTAGTTGCATGTCATTGCACCTTTTCCAGTTTGTTGATGTGCTGCTTAAGATATGGGCACCATGCAACCGCTGCATATTCCAGCTTTGGCCTCACACAGTTCGTGAACAATTTCTTTCAGTATTTCACAATTCATATATTTAAAAGTAATTTTGAAATTGGAATGCGTAGTATAAGCTCCTCACACACTGTTCTTTATGTGGTCCTCAGGTGATAGTTTCCCTTCTAGAATCACCCCTAGATCTCAGAATATTTTTTAAAGCTTTGCTCACAATGTGTAGGCTGTGTGGGGTTTATTTTCTCTTATTTCACATTCCATAATGTGTTTCCGTCGTGTTCCCAACGTTAGTAGTGTGTAATTTGGTGCTAGTTGGCTGTTGATACAACCTGTTCTCATTATAGCATGTCACATTTTGATGCATACAGTACTTTACTTAAGGTAAAAATATGATGCACAAGAAAATGGTAGTTGCTCACGAAATTGACACAATGTCCCATTTTATTTTCATAGGTCTAGTTGGTTATGTCAGGGCACTCTAGTATAGAGTTTTTTGACATTGGAAATGCTTGCAAGAATGGGCTGGTTGATAGACGGCTTGGTTTCTTTGATGTATAATGCCTCGCCGACGTCCAATTTTCTGTTGTCGCTGTATCTGTCAATTATTTTGGCGTTTGTCAGAATATTTCTGGTGATGATCTGGTTATGTATTGAGGCTATAAGTTTCTTGATAGGGCCTTGTTGTTTGTGCATTGTTAGGCGCCTTGAAAAGGATGTTGTCGTCTTCCTTCTATATTGAGTTCATTGGGGTCGACAGTTTCCAAGTGGGCATATGAAGGCACAGATGACATTCGTCTTTATCAAGGAGTTTTGTTTTGTGTCAGTAGAGTTTCATTTGGAAGTTGGCAGTCTTCTTGCTCTTATAGTATATTATTAGTTCAATCTTCTGGTTGATGTCAGTAGGGGTCACATTTGTCAATAATGTTTTTCAAGACCATCTCTTCCATCTTGTGGGCTGTGGAAAAGACTTGAGAATATTTTAGATAGTAGGGACCAATATACTGTACTGTCGTCTGAGGTCGAATGGCGGCTCACCTTCCTCTTTATGATCCCTTCAACATATCCACTAGAGTACCCATTATTGATCAGGACCTGCCTTGCTCTATCAAGTTCCTCGTCAACCTGCTTCCAACTGGAGCCATGTGTGAGGGCGCTGGAGTTCGTGAACAGAACGCCACTTGTGCCTATCAGGGCACTCACTTTTAGCATGTAAGGCACATTCCCATGTTGGTTTTACTAGTGTAGACTGTAGTGTTAAAGCCACCATTCCTTTCCCAGACTGTTACATCTAGGAAAGGTAGTCTACCTACACTCTCAATCTCTTAAGTGAACCTCAGCACTGAACTTTGTTTGAATGCATCCTTAACCCTTGTGTTGCTAAGTGCTATTTGCCTTTGTCACCCACAGGCACATAATAAATATAATATATATATATATATATATATATATATATATATATATATATATATATAAATAATATGATTTTTTCTTCTTGACTTGTTAATTTGTGTTCCCTGATCACAGGAAAAATAATAATTAAATCTTAAGTGGCATATTTTGGCCGCAATAGGTCGGGGAAGTCTGGCCCAAAAAAAAAAAAAAAAAAAAAAAAAAAAAAAAGGCGCCGACTCGGCAAGCATCAGGGACATTTTGCTTTGCCAAAGATGTCAGGGGGGGGGGGGTTTGCCACAAAGATATAATTACCTAATTATTTCAATTTTTTTTTTTTTTTTTTTTTTTGCTGTAATATTAATTAATAGTGTGTAGTGTAATATATATAATAAAATGTGTGAATCATTGCTGTACTCAAAATTATGGTGTGCATATTATTGATTCAATTATTATGTTCATAAAACAATGAAATACTTTGTCGGTTATTTCACTATATACACATAGGTTGTATATAAGTATCTGCATGTTTTGTTCACCATAATGAACCACTAAGTTGATAATGCAAGTCAAAAGGCAATGAGAAGTGGCCATATCTGCCAGCCAGCCACTCGCCACCATTCCCTCAAAAACTCCTCACTCACCAAATTCCTCCTCCCACCATACTGTTTTTGCTTTTATTCGTTACATACAGACATTATATATAAGTATCTATATTTGTGTTCACCATAAGGAACCACTAAGGTGGTATGCTGACTCAAACAGCAGCAAGGAGTGACCACCACACACCAGCTAGCCCGCCACTGGTTGTCACTCCCTCCCTCCCTCACCAACGTTCTCTTCCCACCATACTGTTTTTTTGCCTTCATTTACTACATACAGACATATACAAGTAACTGCATGTTTTGTTCACCATAGCAAACCACTAAGCTGGTATAGTGAATCCAGACAGTAAAAGCTGGTCACACAGCAGATAACACTACCTCCCTCCCCACCAAGATTACTCCTCCCACTACAGTGCTAATTATCACATCTTGCTATTATCAGAATCCTGGACATTTTTATCACGGTCTTATCACGGTCAAGGGTCTTCTGTAATATTATCATTGCTAAATAATAGCATGTACATATATATTTTAACTTTTTAGGAGATGCTGTGGTCACAAGCTAAACAGCAGTGCTGTGAGGTCATACTGCGTGCGCCAGCCTTGGTGGCTCACTCAGTACTGTGCCCTAACACCCGAGAATGTTGCCCATGATTTTTTTTTAAATGGCGTCTGTTTACAAAAACCCTGATGAAGGTGAGGTGAACCCCGTGTATCTGTGGGCCGTTTAAACCTTGCATAGTACTCCATCACGTCATATGACATGATGCGCAATTTTGGGGATGTTACTCAACACGTCATACACAGTTTAAGGGTTAAGCTGTAGCAAGTGCTCAATATCAGGTACTTGTAGGAGTTTGTGTGTCTACATACCTACAGTATACACTTAGCAATGCCATCTACTTTTTCATACATGTACCCATCAGGACCCAGGAAGGGTTTCTCTTTGGTACATGTTTCGAGTAGCTTCCCAAGTGCTTCTGGGATGCCAAGGAGAGTACAAACCGGATCCTGATAAGCTATATCCATCATCATCCCATTAGTCTGATCCACGGACACATTGGTGAAGAGCGAGAGACAATCTCACTCCTGATATCCATGACTCCCACAATGTCAACAAATTTTCAACTTCCTTCTCAAGTGAAGAAAAATAGAGAACCTTCTAGCTAAAATTATTGATCTCGCACTCGCATTCAATAATATATACTGACAGTCTCCAAATGGAGACTGTCAATATATATTATTGACAGTCTTTATTAACAATTTAAATAATTTGATTCACTTTCAATTAAATTTTTATATATATATATATATATATATATATATATATATATATATATATATATATATATATATATATNGCTGCATTCCTCTATCACACTGGCTTTGCTGTATCAAATTGGAGATATTTGTGGTACAATGTTTCTCCTCTTAACATCCAGTGCTATCTGCATTGCATTGTGCTTGTGTGCTTCATTCCATCACATACAATGCTCCCACACAGTCACCACAAGCATATAATTACCAGTAGCACCTCATTACTAAAAATCACTATGATGCTTTTTTATCAGAAATAGTAGCTTGTAGTTATTAGCTCTTGCAAAAACATTGTGAATTACATGTCATCAGTGAACACTTAAGTGCTCGTGCCCTACACACTGTGAGCGTGCATATCGGCATGAGACATGGTAGGCAAATATTTACTGACGGCACAGGAAATAAACTAGGGAACGCATTATTTTTTTCCAATATGCCAGATGTTGTCAGAGACATTTAGGGATGGAAAATATAACTATACACCTGCCTGACTTCTAAATAACTTGGGATGTAGGAAATTTTCTTTGGACTATCAGAGCAGTTGCTTGGTAATGTCTTTGGATGATGGGAACAGCATAAGGGTTAAAGCTTCAGTGTTTGTTGTACAGCATTCTTTTACTCTCTTCATATATTGTACTCTCATTCATGCATTATTTAATGACATGCATTGGCAACACTTAATTGAGATGTCTTAAGTTCACATAATTTTGTTCTGTTCGTATGTTTATAATGTTTTGAGAATCTATATTAATGTTATCTTTAATTGTATTTATTTGTATATCTTAAGTCATGGTTATATCTTTTTGCAGTTGTAAATGTTAGTGGTGGTAATATTAGTGGTGGGAACACTGTAACAGTCGTGTAGGAGGCAAAACTCCCCGCCAGTCCCACCTCCACCTCGGCAAATTCAACCAGATGCAAATCCTAGAGAAATATTACCTGCGATACCCTCAGCCATTGGTCCACCTTCTTCAGTGTCCACTATCACCCACACTTCTGGAGTGCAAACCCCACAACCACAGCTTCCTGCAATTACAGTGATGGCCAGTCTTCTTCCACCCATCCAAGTGTGCGCCCAAGGAAAATGTTGTCAATGGATCAGCCGTTTTAGTCTTAGGAGGAGAGAGCCCTACTGAAGGCTGTGCGAGTCAAAATGGAACTCCAAATGGTACACCAAATGGACCAAGTGTAACTACCAGATCATCATCATCTACTCCAACAGCTACCCCAGTCGTGCCTCAAGCCAGTCACCAGGCAACACATCCCGCACTTCCCAGCAACAGCACCATCAATGGTCAGCTACCTACAAGCACAGTCTCTTCAGCTTCCTCTTCACCTGTGCCCAGACCCACTCCTCCTGTGGTTGCACCCAGAGCACCAAATCGCCACCACCGAGCCCACAAAACTAAGCGTAACTCAGGTTTGTTCTTTTTTTTTAGCAGTGTTTTGAAATAGACAAGTGGACTTTAATGTCCACCTGTTCAGTCCAAGTGATGGTTTGAACAAGGACTAGTGGACTGGACATTATGGACTTATTAAAGTCCATAATGATAAACTTTAATAGTCAATCATTATTAACCTTGATGAAGTGAGGGTAAATCATTACACCTTGGTAGGCCACCATTTGCACACACAAAGATATAGTAGTTGGTATAAATGTCCTTTCATGCAGACTTCATTCTTGCTTTTTTTTGTTTAAATCTTTTACATGTATCTAAAATATATATACTGTACTAATATATATGATATATTGTGTTTCTATATCTCTTTATTTGCCTTTATTTATCTTTGTGTTTATTGTCATTTAATATTAATCAGCAGATGGTAGTAATAGCGCAGCTCCAGCCAGTGGTGGTAGTGGAGGAAATAGCAGTAATGGGGCTGCCAGTTCAACGTCCAGTGGAGGAGGTAGTAACGCTACTAGTCAACCTAATGCTGCAAGTGGTCAAGAAGACCCTCTTCCTCCAGGGTCTGTTTATTCTTATGCATATTAGCTGTATTAGGGGAAGATGTATTAAAATATTTTAGATTGATAGTAAATTGCTCTTGGTGCTGACAATATGAAGCTTATTCTCTGTAAGAGTGGTCTTGAAAAAAGGATCGTCACAACTTTTCTAAGCTTTGCCTTCATTTGGTTGCATTTATTTTACTATTGTTATTGAACTCCAAGAAAAGATAAATGTTATAGCCTATACTTGACTCTGAGAGCAAGGATTTACAATTACCCTTAAGATTAAAATTCTACTTTAGAATTTTTTTAAATTACAAGTGACTCCTCAAATGGCATGAGGACTATTTGAGGACCTGAAAAATATTAAAATCATCAGTAATGGTTCGAGTGTTTTGCAACAAAAGTTTGGATGATTATTAAATAATGATTTTGTCAAATTATATGAACAAGATGTTTTTCTTTAAGAGAGTGAGTGTGAATCAGATATTTGCCTTGTAACACCTTGTGGAGAAGAGAAGTAAGAGATTGAGAGGTGTACTTTGACTTCAAAATTTAGCATGTGACAAAGCTAATAGACAAGGACTTTGCAGCGTGAGGGGTGAGGGGGTGGTGGTCATGAAGGCGGCCAAGGTACGAATGTTAGAGAAAAGCATAAGGATGGTGTACAAATCTAATATGAATAATTGGAGTATGTCAGATTTAATGTATACAGCTAATATTTCTTCTAGTAGAATGGTCAACATTTATGTAGTCCACATAATTGAAAATATTATTGGTATGTGTAGGTATGTGTAAGCGAGAAAGACTGAAAAGTGAATATAGCCAAAAGTAAAGTTATTGTGATGGAGAGAGAAGGAAATTGTGTGTGATATAGATATGAATGGTGAAGTGCTAGAAGGTCGATCATTTAAAATACCTGGGATATGTGATTGATGGGTGAGGGATTTATTGGAAGTGAAGTTGAGAGGAGGATGTGTCAGGGAAAGAAAGGGTGAAGTTCAATTAAAACCCTGGTTAAAAAAAAGGTAAATGAATACTGTAGATGCAACTTGAGTATGAGTTCTAATATTGGTTTTTACATATGTGAGATGACAGTGGGGCATGAATATGAAAACTCTGTAATTGAGTAGTAGAAATGGATAATCTTTTTTCCCACAAGAAATAATGTAAAAGGAATTAATCCATTCCACACCCCCAAAAATATACTGTACTTATATTTTGTACTACAGTATGTACAAGTATATCTTACCTTTATTGAGGACTTGCCTTTAGTGAGGAAAAGGGTGGGGGAGGAGGAGAGGTGTTAGTGTTAGGAAGGGAAGTCCCCTTCCATTATAACAGCAGTGATGACACTTCTGGGGTACTCTTTATTTTAGATTTTGCAGGCATACCACTAGGACCTGGTTGTGGCTCACTGCTTGCTTGTCTTACTAAGAATATCTATAGACACCTGTTTTTCCCAACGTTTTAACACTTGTCTGTAGTGAGATATTACAGTGTCTCACTATGAATGATCTCTTGTTTTTCCTTTATCATCATCGTCATAACTATTTTCTTTGGTTGAACATTACCGCCGACTCTCTTGGAACCTATGGCATGATATATAATAAGAACTTTTATGTTCAGAAACCTAAAAAGCACAAAAACAAAGAAATTTTTTACAAAAAATTCAAGTGCAGTCCTCACTAGGTGGGAGACACTGGTAAACTGAAGTGCACCATGTGCTCGGTCGGCCCATAAGTTTATCAACAAACTCGAGCACCAAGGCAAACCTTGAGTACCGTGTCAAATTTTTTGAAGAGATTGAGCTCAAGAACAGAAAACTTAAAAAAAGAGGAGCATTCGAAAACCAAGGTGCCACTGTATATTTGGTTGACTACCATTGTGCTATATTATTTACATTTATTCTCTAGGCCAGGAAAGTGGGAAATGGATTAATAAAGATGAATTCATGAATTATTTTAGATTTAGGGATTTCATTTTGTAATGTCTAAATTTAATTAAATATTTAGTTCAAGTGTTTTATTGTAGTCTTACTTAATATTTTTTGCATGGTAACATTCCTTAGGAATTGTACTTGAAATTGTTCTTTCCTTTACGAACAATTTGTGCTTAACTATAGTAGTATTTTTGCTTAACCAGTAATATTATTGTAATATATTTTCAGTTGGGAAATGAGATATGATCATTATGGGAGGCGCTATTATGTAGATCATACGACCCGTTCCACCACCTGGGAGAGACCAAAACCATTACCTGTTGGTTGGGAGGCACGTAGAGATCCTCGGGGACGAGTCTATTATGTTGATCATAATACTCGTACCACCACCTGGCAACGACCAACTGTGGAAAATATTAGGTAAATACTTCTTGCTTTGATATACATGTATTATACGTTGCAATAAGTTCTTTGTTCTCTTACCCATCTTCCCATAGACAGTCTGTTTTGTTGGTTTTTTCTCTTGTGAGTTAACTTGAGGAGATACAGAAGGGGCCCTCCCAAAAGTGCAGTGTTGAATGTAATGAAATGCCTCTTTCTGATGGACTCCTGTGTATCTATCCGATCCTGCCTTTGTCCTCTTCTCATAGTGCTTTGAATTTGTTGTTTTGGTGGTGCACAAATGTACTGATTAGCTGCCCAGAACTTCCATTTGGTGGCAAGGAAGTGAAGCTGGTGAAGTGGTTAGACCTAGATAATGAGTGTTTGAATCAAGGTTCCAAATGTTGTACAAGCAGTTTCTCATTTTGCCATATTGTACCTTGCTGATGGTTTTTCACTTTGGTGATGTGTTGATCTTGTTCCCTGCTCCCCTATACCTGTACTGACTGCTCCAGGTTCTGGTCCTGGTCTCCAGTAGGTGCTAGTGATTCGTTAGAGCCTGGTATGGTACCTATTGTTTAAAAGATCACAGGTGGAATCTCTTAAACAATAGCTTGGGAAGATTCAGAGGGAGCCCCATCACGGAGACATTTCATTCCATTCAATGGCAGATTTTTGAGGTTGCACTGAATGTGCAGGGTGCCAGATGCATGATTCTGGCTTTAACTGGGAATTTGTAATAAGCCTAGCCTAATTAATTTGACGTGATCAAATACTATAATGTTCTGTGCATCAGCCTTGAAAACAATTATCACTGCATATGACATTGGGCACGTTGATCCCTTAGTGATTGTAATACTGTGTGCTGAATTTATATACTGATTGAAAATTGCTCATTTTCTGTTCATTGGGTACAATAAATTACCCTGAATACTTATCTTCCTCTACATGTATTAAATCTAAAATCTTGGACAATCACCTCTTGAGTCCTGTTTAATATTTGTTAACCCTTTTCAGGCAATATGAAGAATGGCAGGGTGAGCGGCAACACATTGCCCAGTTGAGTTCTCAGCGATTCCTTTACCCTAATCAAAACCAAGAAACAGACAATAACGATCCACTTGGACCCTTGCCATCTGTAAGTTAAGCACATTAACTTGTTTATTAAATTAAATAATAAGCATTAACTTGTTTATTAAATTAAATAATAATAATTTTATTACACAGAAAGTAATCAGTAGAACTCCAGGTTGCAATCCTTATACCATGTCGTGGTCTAGTCGCTAGCGCGTGTGCGCGTGGGAACACCCACCGCATAGGTTCGATCCCTCATCATGGCTCCTATGAATTTTTTCAATTACGTATTTTATTCTTAATTATATCGTTGCTCCATTTAAGAGTTGTGTTATTCTGTCTCTCCCAGGATTATTTTGATCTTCCGTGCATTCTTTGCATCAGCGAACAGTGGCAGGAGGTACATTTGGTACTGATGCCACAGGGGATTTAGTATCTATTCTAAACCATTTTAAGATGCTTAAGGGTTTCTGGAGCCAATTTTAATCCAGTTCAAATATTAGAGATACCCAAACATCACTTAGTCCCATAAATGTTACTAACATGACTCAGTCAACACAAATGCTTGCTTACTCTTCACCCTCACCAGATAACAGCACCAAAGTGACCCGAGCTCTGTACACCCCCACTGACCCCTCATACATCACAACTGCACAACTGTACAGCTTTCCAGACAGTAGTAGGAAGGTGGAGACCACTTTTCAATTAAGGTTAACTCTGTTAAGATTTGACCTCAATTAAATAATCAGGATTGCTTGACTGAGATTGGCTAGTGTTTGGGTATTATTTGAGTGTCCTTTGTGTGTTTCTTGTATTGCACAACTAAGTTTATGCTTTAGTAACATTAGCTGGGGAGTTTCCAACTGTGCTGAGTTCTTTTGCAATTAGGAGTATTAGTTTTGGAGCAAAGAGGTTGTCAAGATAAGCCTCGTAGTTTTATTGGATTATCCTTTTGTGGTCAATAAACCTTAATATTCCATTTGAGGGTTATCTTGAGGATTTTGGCAAGGCTTGAGTCGGAGATTCCTGGGTATATTTATTCAAAATCGTACTTGGTGCTGCTACCCCAGGATTCTGGCTTGATAATTCAGACATGCACAAGGAGGACTGGTAAATGAGAGGAATACCACTGTGCAATCAGCTTTTCTTGGCTAAATATCCATCAAATGCCAGTTTGGAAAAATAAGAGGGTTTGAATGGTAACTTAATATGTTTCAGAATACATTTATGCATATTTTTGGAGATGAGTACAATATTAAGAATAGTTGAGGTAGAAGGAAAATAGTTGAGCATGGATAAAACTAAATTACAGCATCACACAGAGATCACACTAACGTGATACATCAAATGAACAAATCCACAAGGGCCGTGAACCCTGTCACGGGCTCAGTCGAATAAGGCAGCGTCTGGGATGCTCCCGGACGCAGGTTCGAATCCTCGTCACGGCCCTTGTGGATTTGTTTAAATTACTGCATATAATTTGTTTTCATTTTGAGTTTGACTAACTATTGTTCAATCAGTTAAGGAATTCATTGCACTTTAAAAAAAAAAAAATCTTGATTGGTGCACAAGAAAGAATGAGTATAGGAGCAAAAACTCTGAGCAGGGAGGTTCTCTTAGTGGATATTCATCACATGAGGTGTTGAACTCAAGATTTTGCTCTATAGATGCAGCTTTACATGCAACCAAAGGTAATGGGACAAAAAAATGTAAATCATTTAGTTTCATGTTATTTTTAAATTTAAAGTGCATTGTTTATATTTCAAAAATTTGTAAAGATGATGCCTGTTATTTGTGGTAAAAGGAGCACCCAATTTTTTTTTTTCCTCCACAAAAATTGCACACAATAACTAGGCAGTTAAAGCAAGGTCCAGTATACTTCAGGCAGCTTATTACACACTCAATGAATACATTTTTGGATGTCATATCTTGCAACATTTGTCTTCTCAAACTATTCTAATTTTAATTATCTCGTTTTTCAATCTGAAAATATTTTGAATTGCTTTCCTAATACTGAAGCAATCTGTCTTAAATACTGTACTTCATTCCTTGTCCTTCCCGAGTCTTTTCTTTAAGAATTGTCTTGATTTCACTGTTTTGGTTGTAGGTTGTTCCAAAAAATATATACTACTTCATATCTTGCTTTGAACTGATTGGTTGGTTCAGGGGCCTTAAATTTTAGAGGGATATTTTTGCTTCAGGTTAGCAGTTGCCATTTTTATTATTATCTGTGATATGCCATTTATTATCTGTGATATAGTTACTGTCATTTTCTCCGTGCAAAAGATAGGATATTTTTGTTTTCACATTCAGTATGTTGATACCACGATCACATGGAAATAGTTAATTTTTAATATAAAGTAAAGCTTGGTTGAATTTGGAAGTTTATTGGAACAGCAATTCCTTATATTGTGGATTTTCCTTGTTGATCCTGGTATCTGACCATATTAATTAAGACACAAGCTGATCATAATTCTTCTGTTGCATCTGAACTTCCATTAAATAGTTAAATTTGAGCAGGGTATCACACTACATTACAATACTACTTTATAAAGTATTTGATATGCAGTAATTATTTATCATTTTACTTTTTTGCTGTACTACAGGGATGGGAAAAAAGACAGGAGCCAAATGGAAGAATCTACTTTGTTAATCATCGTAATAGAACAACTCAATGGGATGATCCACGAACTCAAGGGTAAGTGGTTGTGTACCATTACTGTTAGGCAGATGTTGAAATATCAAAATGTTTGAGATGCACATCAAGATATTTATAACAACACACCAAGACTTCAGTGTTTATTCTGCAGCTGCCTGAGTTAACTTGCTGTTTTGACATGGTTATATTATACAATACATTTACATTTTTTTCAGATTTGAATATAATTGCTCTTGTCTTTTTCCCAACCCATCCTCTCAATTAGTACCACTCATTTTGTTAGTTTTGGTCCAAAGCGTACAAATTACAAAGTACAATACTGTACTGTACTATAAGCGACTCGCAAAAATCTACATTTTCTTGCACCAATTGGTTAGGTTTGGTGAGTTGATAGTGTTCATGCATTTCTGATAAGGTTAGCACTTTGTACATTGTGGCACATCAAGAAAGAGAATGTTTTTTCTGGTTGAATGATGCATAAAAAAATCTATTTGACAACATGTATATTAGGTTTGTAAAATTTGTGGTTTAATTTTTTTTCTTATTCCTACAGATCTTGAATGAAATTTACTGGACATATAATTACAGTACTGTATTACTGTATACGTATGGTCATCAAATCTATGCACAATATACACTTCACTTTATATTATATTTAACATTGCTCAAGTATTTTTTTTTTTTAGTAATTTCAACAGCTATATAAATCAATCATTTGTGCACATTTATGTAAAGAAAATTTTGAGCCATAAGAACTGTACAATGTAACACGTTTCTAAATTTTTGTAAGCTCGGCTGAGCCTTACGCAGCCAACATTTGTTTTGTTTGTGTCTATACAGTAAACAAGAACAATAATTTCCAAATATTTTGATACTAAAATCAATGTTTCGACTCAATTGTATTTCACCAAGTTAGTGACTGAATGTGTGGTTCTCTTTGGACAAGAGAAGCAGACACCAATCCCATTGAAAATGAAAATGTTAAATGTCACCTCAAAATTATATTCACGTCAAATTGCTCTTAAAATGTCTTTAATTTTGTGCAATACAGTGTTGGAGGACAAGAATATAAGTATTCAGTACAGTATAAACATATCATTTTGAATGGTTTAAATTTTAACAAATTCAACTAGCAAAAATAATGTATATTACATTACTGAGCTGTAATAATTGAACTCAGTATCATTATTTTTGTATTATTTTATGTAAATATATATGAGTTCTTAGTCTTGTACAGCCACTAGTATGCGTAGTGTTTCGGGCAAGTCCTTAATCCTAATTTTCCCTGGAATACAACCCGCCCAAATTGTTTAACAATCATGTACCCATTCACTGATGGGTGAACAAAGGCTACAGTTAAGGATTGTTGCCCAGTAAATCCTACCTGGCCATGATACGAACCCAAGCCATCACAAAACGACAGGCAAGTGCGTGTTATCTCCTTACCATGGGGATATTAGATGATACACATTGCAACTCCATGTAAGGTCATCCTTTAACTAGGTAATTCCTGCTGTAACTGGGAGAAATATAACTCGGTATACTAAGCCGTGTAACTGGATTCAATAACTGGGGTTTTCTTTTAAACAGCTCTTCTCAACAGCAACTAGTATTGAAAACTTTAACAAAATAACCTTCTCTAACCAAATAAAATAAACCTATCCAAGCTATCTCGCTCTAAATCTATCCATCCTCCTGTTTAGAGAGTACCTTTTGTAACTACTGTATGTGGACCATTATACATATACTGTACTCATATTGTCCTAAGGGACAATTAGTAGAATTTAGAGATACTGTATTTCCTTCATAGAATCCAAAAAAATAAAGCTAAAATGCAAACTTGTATATTCCTAGGTCTAGTATAACACACACACACACTATATTTGGCCTCGTATAGCATTCATTAGGCCTAGAATGGTTAGGTTAGGTTCCTTATATTACCAACATAAATGCAAAACCTTTTCTGGTTTGTCCAATTCATTAGTACCAAGTTCTACTTTCTAATTGTTCATCATGTCAATATATGTACGATGGTCTTCGTCACTACAGTCTAAACAGGAGAACGGGCTGCCTCATTCCTCACTGTGCTCCCTACATTATTTGCACTTAATGCATTCACACAGTTTTAATCATAAATAGTTTTATAATACCAGGAGCTGTAAATAACAGCATATTTGATGCTTATATTATTGCACTTGTTATATGATGCATTACATCATATAATCATCCTAGGCTTACATGGAAAAATTCAACTTCCAGGAGCAATGTCTGTGTTGTCCCTCCTAAGTCATAGCTGCCATTGTGTCTTGTGACTGATAAACATGCCTCTCAATATTGCCAGGCATTGGTGTTATATACAGTATATTGATAAGGTAGAACAAATTATACTTTATATGAATTTTGAGCATTTTAATAGTTGCTTCATAATGAATTATTTAAAATATTGAACATTTAACAGGCCTGACTTATGCTTCATTGTTCCAATGACAAAATTAGGATATTATTATGACGGCAATTACTTATAACTGTTTCCGTGATCGCAATGCTGGTAACGTTATAATTGTTCCTTACGTACTATATTGATATTATGCAGTGATTTATACACGTGCCCTTCTATGTCTTTCATAAGAATAATTTTTTTTTCTCATTTGTCATATTCTAAGATTTGTATGTGTATGGTAGGGTTAGACTGGTAAATGTTTAAATCTCTGTCCAATACATGATGATCAGTTGTAATATGTTTATGGTATTCTAGTAAAGTCTAAAATTTCAAGTTAGTGGTTCTGATACAGCCAGTAGTTAAAATATTTCACTAGAAAGTTACTCCCCCACCCCATGCATTTCTAAAATTGTTTGCTAGTATTTTTGATAAACATTTTAATTGTTTTTATTGTAGTGTTTGCCTGTTATCTTTTCCAGTTAGCCTGAGATAGTGGTGGTGGGCAAGTTTGGCTTTCTGATAAATGAGCCAACATCTAAGCACCAGCCTTCACAGCATCTCTTGTGATTGGAGCCCAAGTGAATACCAAGGCCTCCTTTATTTTCCCTTTTGTAGACTGCCTTGAAGGTGTCTATCATCTTTTTTTTTTTTTTCTAGGATGGTCTTGGAAGAAGAAGCTCTTCCAGCTGGATGGGAAATGCGTCTCACAGAAGATGGCCGGCAGTATTTTGTTGATCATAATACCCGACAAACAACTTTCCAAGATCCCCGGCCTGGAGCTAAGCAAATGTGAGTGAACTTTAAGTGTGTCTTGTTGGAAGGATGTTAATGAAAAGTAGTATCTTCAATGTTTATCGTCATTGCATGGGGGCAATGTGTAAAACCCTGATTGGGCTTCAGTTGGACGCCTCAGACCCCTAGAGGATTCATTGGAATCCCAGGTTTCATTACTTTTACTTTATTCTTCCCAACCCTTTATGGATTGGGAAGAATTTGCTTCCAGAACAAACCTTTGTTAATCAAAACAGTTTTTCTGATGATCATGGCCACCTAAATTCCCTGGAAAGATTTATTGCTGGAATGCTAATTGGTCATAATTTACTATTCTTAAGCATTTATATAAAACTGTAGTTAATATTAATTAGAAAATACTTTTTTGTTGCAAATATTTTACTGTGCGTCTTTTTACTGTGTACCGAGATGTGACTTTTTGCAGGTGTCCAAATACTTCTGACAAGATGCATCCCAAACATGTGATTGGGATGCATCCCAGTGCATCTTGTTCATGTGATATGCACAAGACTCTGCTTGCATGATGTCACCTCTCATTATTCAAGGATTTCCACATCTTTTTCCTTCTCATTAAGTAGAAATATCTACTAGGAATAGTCAGACTAAACAAATTAGGGGCAAGAGGAGGGTGCTTACCATCAATAAAAAGACAAACTTATTAGAGAAAAGAGATCACGATTGAGAATTGAGGAGGCTAACTGTGAAGTCTTGTAAGGAAATTCCCCAAAATATAATGATTCAGAATAATGGAAACAGGCTAAAATTTTAAGAGAACGGAAGCTTTGAAAATGTGTGCAATGTCTGATTCCAAATAGTTTATTTTGTAGAGGTTTCTGTATCACAATGGTCTGTGTTATCAGCTCACAACTGAAGGGGCCTAGATATTGTCATGATAGGACAGAAGCATTTGGCAATGTTTCCTGTCACCTGGTGTCTTTGTTCACCTTGCAGTCCAAGTATGTACCTGGGAATTTGGCAACTGGTATGGGTTGCATCCTGAGGAAAGGTCGGTAGTTGGCCTATGTGGACTTTGATAAGCCTAACAGGCTTCTTGACCACAATTATGGGAACCATAAGGTGAAACATATCCTCTCCTTGTGCCTAAAAATGTATTAGAAATACATTCTATCCTTGCATACATCTTTTATTTTGAAGTAATTTTTGTTTATTCCTGGAACACTGGTGTACCCATCATATTGTTCTCAGAGCCAATGCAGCTTTGTGATTCAAACTGCTCATAACAATGATTTCCTTTAAATCAAATTATGTATCTTTTGTATGAAGCATAATATGCATCGGATTTTGCAAGGATTTATTATTCTTGTACGTTTGTACTAGTAAATGTTGACATTGAATTGTGCAGAAGAATCTGTCCAAACCCAATTTGCTTTGGAACTGGGGAGAGGGCATTTTGTTGTATAGTTTTAAAATTTGATTTATAATATTGTAATTTTTTTTCAGCAATGCCAGCAGAGGGCAGTATGGAATTCCAATGGTGTACGAACGATCATTTAGGTGGAAGTTAGGACAATTCCGCTATTTATGTCATAGGTAAGGATGCATGTTTTTTGTATCACTTCTTGGCTAATCCAAAAAAAGTAGAGTCCTCTTAATTTCAAGTTGACATCCAGGTCATTAGCAGGGATATTTTAATCTGTTAAGTGTGGGGGGAAAAACAAATTATATGCTATGAATATAAATAGTGTTGAGTTTAGTAAATTTAAATACAGTACTTTACAATGAAGTTTGAGGGAGGACAGGAAGTGTATGACAAATGTGAGAGGGTTTAATTGTAAAAAATCTTAATTTAGAAGGCAGGCAGTGATATGCAGTATAATATTTGAATGAGAAAAGTGGTGTTGCAGAAGTTGGTTATTCAGTTTCCTTAAAGTTTGGTTTTATATAACTGCCTGGACATCATCTGATGTTTCTGGTTCTTGGATGGGGTGGTGTTCTTCAGTGATTCATATTCATCAAGTAAAGAATTTTGATGATAAATAATAAATCTGATGATAGAAAAGTGACCCATAACTTCACTAAATGACCAGAGCAACTAACAAACTGAGTGACATAAGTAAAAATTTAGCTTTTGTAACTTGGGAATTATTGTCACCATGATTTTCTCTTTACATTCTCAAGATTTGTTTTTGCACATATATAATTTACTTTATATAATTTTGTCAACAGTAATGCCGTAACTGGTCATATCAAGATAAGCGTAACTCGGCAGACGCTGTTTGAAGATTCTTTCCATCAGGTGATGCGACTTCCAGCTTATGAACTGAGGAGACGGCTCTTTATTATATTTAGAGGAGAAGATGGCTTGGATTATGGTGGCGTGGCAAGGTAAAGGAACTAAAGGATTTGTTTTCATACGGCTAAAAAATTCCATTGTGCTAGCATGAATTACCCTCATTTGGCATGTGTGACCTTTCCTCATGGCTCTGCATTTTCTTTATTCATTCATCTATCCTCTTACTTTTAAGTAGCACAGATACTTGCCATATTAAGTATTCAAATCTAAATATGAAGTGTTAGGAGACAACTTTTACTATTACTTCTCCTCTGGAAGTAGACGGGAAGGCTTTCCTGGTCTTGCTCATGAATGAAGAAAATATACATCTTTTGTTTTGATATCTCTGGTTGCATGCAGTACTGTACAACAAAGCAATGCATTTAAAGCTAGGAGCAAAGAGTTCCATGTGCACAGGAGAAAATAAAACATGACCTGTAGCTCAACTTCAGTGTTACTACTTGAGGTTCTGATTAAGTTACCACACAAACATACAGATATGTTATCAAGAGGGTGATATGTGACACTGATGAGATATGGCTGAAGATGATTGCCTGATGGCAGTGGATTCATGGCAGCAACAAACTTAAGTGATGGACATCAGTTGCTCATGGTAGGGTGACAGATGTGACAGCTGAAGCAAAGATGTTGATTTGCACATTCTTCTCTTACTTCCACCTGGCAGTTCAGAGTTTACAATATCTTCTAAGAGCACTGTCTTGCTCAAATCTTGTATACATGATATTGGAGAAATATGATAGCAGATTCTGTACTCTCAATAACTAATGTAGTACTACAATGGCTAACTTGGCCCACATTTAGACTCTGGCCTAGGCCAATAGGCCAACTTCTTCTAGTGGAAACTGCAATGAGAATGATTTCCTTTGCAGATTTCCTGGGCATGCTCTTGACTCTTGGTGTGTCACCACATTTTGACTGGAAACAATGAAGATAATTCAGAACAAGTGTAGGGCTAAGTCCACTTGGGACCAATGTATGCATTAGCAGATCTGGCAAACCCTTGTGCCACACTTGGGTGATGGATAATAACCTGCCAATCTGCCAATTGCAGGCTAATTGGAGTGCCTTAAAATTACTTCTTAACTTGTAATGTCAATAGTCCCAGTTAAGGCTATAGTTTGTACATGAGATTTGTCATGCAGAACAGGTCTTAGCATAAATCCTTATTGCCACTTTCAGAAGGGAATTGCATGTAGAGGGGTTAATTATGCGAGTGCATTCATTTACATATACACTCATGAGTGAAACACAGTGGAAAATTCTGATCTATCATACACCACAAAATACTCCATATAGGACCATATACTCATTACAGTACCTGTAATTATTGAACTGCTTGTACACATTACATCACTTTCACCATGTCTTGAGATATGATGACCTGGGGAGACCTGCTGAGAGGCTACAATGAAGATAATACATTTTCTCTGTGTAGTGTAACCTAAAAACTGGTTATTCATTATGTTTTCTAAAAAATGTTTTATTTTAATATTATTGAGACCAATATCTTGAATTTGTTGTTTTAAGTTGTTTATTAATCTTTAGAACATAGCTTGTGTAAACTTGAAGTGTAAAAAAATTAATTTGATTCTATATTTTACAGCATCAGAAGGTTGACTTATTAATCCGTTAGTGGTAGTGACCATGGTGTTGCTCGAGACAACAGTTGTAGATATCCTATTTAGACTTTTGATCCATTGCTTAACACTGCATTTTATTTTGCACCATTGAGATTGTGTTATATTCATGATTTATTGGCTAAGGCAACAAGATATATATCTGGCCAGCCGAGGTCCTCACTACTCTGGGTCTGTGGAGATGACTGACTCCCGCAAGCATGGCTGGAGACTGTGAATCTGGCATGACGTCAGAGGCCTACTCGGCTGTGATTGGTTATGTTCCAACTGGCGGGGAATTTAAATATAACAATTGGGTAGGTAAGGTTGCAGTGATATATGTTGAGTATACAAATTGTAAATATTTACATTAATTTTCTCTTTACACAGAGAATGGTTCTTCCAGTTATCCCATGAAGTCCTCAATCCCATGTACTGCCTGTTTGAGTATGCCAACAAGAATAACTACTCGCTACAGATCAACCCAGCCTCAGAAGTCAACCCTGATCATTTAACTTACTTCAAGTTCATTGGTCGTTTTATTGCAATGGTATGGGCATGGTGGAACAATCTTCAGATAGTGTTTACAAAATTGTTGTATTTTGTGCTTTTAATCATTTATAGTATTTAACCAGGGTAGTGAAACTTGCTGTATCTCAAGAAAATAGTACAGTATAGGTACTGAATCAGAATTAGAATTAATACCTTAGAGGGGTATGTACCTCCCTTTGGGAGGTTATTTACATTAATTAGAAAGAGCACTGATCCTAGGACAGGGCCCTGTGGAACACCACTTTCCACTTGTCTCCAGCCTGACATCCTCTCTGATTATGACTGTTTCCTGTTTGTCAGGTACTCCTGTACCCAGTCTAGTACCTTTCCTGTTGTTCATGCTTGCTTTCCATCTTGTGTATTAGTCTTTTATGAAGGACTGTCTCGGAAGCTTTCTGGTAACCCAGGAGTATGCTGTGAAAGGACTTTGCATTTGGAATTAACAGATTGGAAGAAAGAATCATTGATAGTGTCTTATTATAGACTGGTGGCCCATAATTCTCAACTCCTTTACAATCATATCTTTTTTACAGAATATGAAGGCTTGATAGTAAGTATTAGTGTTTGGCTTAGTGTCATCATTTGTACATATTAGGCAGATGTATAACAAAACTACAGTATGCTCAAAATTTGGAACAACATTATGCATTGCACAGTTTCTTTAGGTCGGGTCACTTGGTGGCAAGTTTTTCATACCCTCCATATATTCTTAATATCATCTTGATGATAAGATAATATTCCAACTAGCAAAATGTCATATTACATTCATTTAATATAGACAAATCTTTTATTTTTAGGCTTTGTATCATGGAAAGTTTATCTACTCAGGATTTACCATGCCATTCTACAAACGCATGCTCAATAAGAAGTTGACCATGAAGGACCTGGAATCTATTGATCCAGAATTTTATAATTCTCTCTGCTGGATCAGAGATAATAACATAGAGGTAAGAACTTAATGGCAAGATACTTTTTAATGAATATGTACACTAATTAATACAGGAATGAGTAACTTATAAGTAAGAGGTAATACAATGGCAACAAATAAAATTTATGTAAATTTGTTGCTGACATTTCTGATCTGTCACTGGTTTTACTGCTGGCAGGTATGTTAAATTTAAACCTTGTTGTGTTCTCTATGCCATCTTTTATTTACAGCAAACACTTTTTTGGTATTAGTTTAACCCATCAGCTGCACATCACAACCAGGGATGTTCTTGCCAATTATCTGTAAGCTTAGCAACTATGGTCAGGGATGTTTCAAAGTACTGTGTACAATTTAAAACTCACACGGGTACACGGAGCTCACATCTGCTTCCTCAAGCCTCCAGTAAAGAGGCCCCATCTTGGGGAAAAAAATCGTAGGCACTCCTGGGTTTGAGGGCCTCGGTATTGAGAAAGCGACTTCAAGTAGCACATGCAGTAGCAGCTCACTGCCCTGCAATGCAGCTTGTGCCCACAGCATCACTTAATAACGCTGCAATAAATAAGTATGTAACTGCAAAATTCAAGTGATAGTGCCTGGTAGGACACTGTACATACAGTATATTTAAATTTTATATGTAATGGCATCCTTAATAATTTATCCTATAGATTTTTACCAAGTTTCTTGCAGATCAGTAAAATGTGTGGTATCCTAGGATGCAATCTAAGTAGATCTTAGTGGATGGCATTTATTGTTAGGAATTTGTAAACTAGGCAAATATCTAAATTTGAGCTGCATTTAATTTCAGTGTTTTGAGAGAAAAGTTGTTAATTTGTGGTAAATTTCATCTCCAATTTTAGGAATGCTGCCTCGAGATGAATTTCTGCACAGACTTTGAAGTGCTCGGTAAAATATCAGAGGTGGAATTGAAGCCTGGAGGCAAGGATATCCAAGTTACTGAGGAAAATAAAGAGGAATACATAGAGTAAGTATATATGTTTAGTGGAGAAACTACAATGCCATAGTCATCAACACCACCTGATACACCAGGGAGGTCATCAACACCTCCACCTGATACACCAGGGAGGTCATCATTAACACCTGATACATCAGGGAAGACATCAACAACACCTCCTGATTCACCTTAAACAACATTTTTGGATGTAATCTACATCTTTTCTCAAGGTATTGTATACAATGTTCATGCTGTATATAATGATGAGAACATTGTATATAGTACCTTGAAAAAGAATGTAGGTTACATAAAAAAATGGCTTCTAATACATTTACACATATATTGGGTCTTTCCTTCACCTTCAATCTAGTACTACAGCATTGTAGTAAATTTATCCACAAAATTAATAAATAAATTCATAAGGAAGATGATGGGAGTGAGAGAGGTAATGAGTAATGATGTGAAGCAGCAGTCTTCCTCTTGCTAACCACTGTCTTGGGTATGCTTATGTCAGTGCATACCTATCAATGACTACAGAAGGAGTGAGATCTAGCTCTTAATGCCCTGCCTCCTACCTCTTTATACCTGCTGTGCTATTACCTCTTTCAGCATTAATGTTTTCATCATATTTTTTTTAAGTTGTATATGGAATTAGTTTCAACAACCTCTTCCTTCAATGCATTCCACTTGATCATCTGTACAGTGAACGAGAACTTTCTTACATCTGGATTCAATTGCATGTATACCTTCCACTGATGTCTGCCTGTCCTACCTCTTTTTTTTTAATTTAAATAGGCTTCCTTTATCCACTTTGTCTATTCCCCTCAAGACCTTGTGCCTACTTATCATATCCCCCTCCGTTTCTTTTCTCCTCTAAGGTTGTGGGCGAGTTGTCTCAGCCTGTTCTCTTTGCTACAGCCTCTCAATTCTGGTACTAATGTAGTTAAAAACCAGAACTTTTTAAAGGTTTCCTTTTATGCTCCACAAGGTGTGGAATTCAGGTGGTGCTGCATACTCAAGTAATGGTGTCACATCGTGTGTATGGACTTGAGAGCCTCCTTGTTTAGACTCTTAAATGACATTCTTGTGTTTGCTAACTCTCATATGCTGCTGATGTGATCCTGTTCACATGATGTACTGGTGTTAGTGTTTGGATTATGTACATGTGATACTACTGTTCCTTCCTCCAACCATCCAAGGTTGTTACATGTGGCATAAGTAAAAGTCTAATTTGTATTGGTTCAGTGTTACCTTGGTTCAGCATATATAGTACATAGACAGTCACATAGGAGGTTATGTTAAGAGGTACATTCTTAAGTAAATTGACCTAATATGAGCACGTAATTGGAGTATTTCAGGTTTGATGTATGCAGAGGATTCAGTTTTTAAAAAGAATGATGGAGATTTAGGTATACTGTAGTTGAAAATTGTATTGGTGTGTAAGAGAAAACTGTTTAAAATGAACACAGATAAAAGTAAGTTATGACAGTGGAAAGATACGGAAATTCTGTGCCAAATTACCGTGAATGGTGACATGCTTTAAGTTGTCCATCACTATATACAGTACCCGGTATGTGCAGTTGGTAAGAGGAACTTGTATAATTGATGTTAAGGTAATCAGTGAGGAAGGTAAAGTGATTGAACAATGATGGTCATGGATATGAAACAGAAGATAGGAATAGATACGGCCAGACGGCTGCATCAAGAAGTGGCGCTGCCAACTCTTTATGTACAGTTGTACAAAATTCTAAAACCTCATTGGTTCTTACATTTTACCTCGGCACCCTTTCCTTTTATAGAAGGAAGGGAACTATCAGGGGGAAAGCGCCAAGCCATTACAACTATATAGCACTGGGAAGGGGTCAGGATAAGGATTTGGGATGGGACGCGGGGGGGAAGGAATGGTACTCAACCACTTGGACGGTCAGGGATTGAACGCCGACCTGCAAGAAGCGAGACAGTCGCTCTACCGTCCGACCCAAGTGGTTGGACTCCTTTTATAGAGAAACAGTCACAACATCCATTTCATCTACAAATTATTATTTCAGTCTCATTTCATACATGTAAGTATATAGTATAGATACAATTATAAACATTTAGCAATTCTCTTGACACTTCAGTTCTACTTGGTATTTTTTCTTCATATTATTTTCTATAACTTCTTACTCTTTGATTTTGCAACATTGCTGTAGACATCATCACCTTATCTACCTTAAATAATATGTTATGAACCAATATGAATGCACAAGTGATGAGTTATAAACTTATAAAAGGCTAAGTAAATGATTTGTGTATGGCTTATGTTCAGTCATTTGCTTGGATCCCTATAATTGTTCAGCTCTAGACTGCTCTTTTAGCTGTCCATTTATTTAGTGCTGACAATCCTTTATCTTGATGCTTTATTAAAATGATGATGACCTGCCATTCTTCTACATAAATTATCTTGTACCCTATATATATTATAGTCATAATTACTGCTTAATTATTGTATATTACTGTTAAATATTGGCCTTTCCTTTAGGCTAATGATGCAGTGGCGACTGACACGCGGTCAAGAGGCTCAAACACGACATTTTTTGGAAGGCTTTTCAGAAGTGGTGCCTCTAGAATGGTTAAAATATTTTGATGAACGAGAGCTAGAACTGCTGCTGTGCGGTATGCAAGAGATTGACATCAACGACTGGCAAAAGAATACCATTTACCGACACTACAATAGGTCATCTAAACAGATCATTTGGTTTTGGCAGGTGTGTTTCCTCAACAAATTTTAACAAAGAGGATTTAGTAAATGTAGTTCATTCTTTATAGAGTTTTGTATTTGTTTTTCTTTGTTTTTCCTCATAAATATTCAGCACTACTGGTGTACACATCCTTGTTTTGTTTTCTGACAACAGATTCTCCTAAGCCTCATTTTGTGTCCATTTTCCTGTCCCTTACGTTTGTCTTTGTTTTGACTGTTTATGATGTTTCCTGGATATGTTGTCCCTTGTCACTGATGCCTAGGGTTTGTAAAGTAGGTAGAGATTGAATATACTTTGGGAATGTTTGTTTTATATATTGGTACATTGCTGATGTACAGAAATAATTTGTTACATTACAGTATTGCACCATAAGATAAAATTTAGGCTTAGTCTAAATATTTGCACTTACAATTCCTTTTCTCCAACAGTTTGTAAGAGAAATTGATAATGAAAAGCGTGCAAGATTACTACAGTTTGTGACTGGGACCTGTCGAGTACCAGTTGGAGGCTTTGCTGAACTTATGGGTAAGTTATCACCTTACACATTAGTATTGTGTAATTCATTTAACCTCCAGTAGGGCCAATGCGTTAAGATTTACGATTTGATCCACTGCTTAGTTTCTGTATGCTCTTGAATGCCTCTTTGCTCTTGATATTATGGTAAACTTGGAACACTTCTGTTGGTCATAATAAAGACCTTATTGTGGTTGTAAGAGTGCAGATCTTTGATCGTTATTTTTGGTTAGATGGATTTTTGTTTGAGTCTTCGTCATTGTGATATTTTTGATTGGTAAAACGCAACAAAACGTCCAGCATACATTCCCTGTGATGGGTTGAAGATATTAGTCTTTACAAGTTAGAAGTTGCAAGCTCAAGATATTTTTAAAGTACTTTTTTCTGTAGAGCCTCCCCTTCGGCTCACCGGAGCTATACTGGGCTGATGGTATATATTAGACTGTGGCAACAGTCAATCGAAGGAGTTCTAGGCCTAACAGGGACCAGAGCCAGAACCTGGCCTCTCAAGAGAGACACGAGGAGCAATGGCCTAAAGACACCCCCATGTAATTGGAAGCATGGTAAGCATAGATGGTAATTGCCATCTATCAGGTCAGGCACCCAGAAAGGTAGAAATTTCAAAGCAAACTACTGTTGGTCAAAAATTGCAAACCGAAAGCTGAACTAGCAAACAGAACTCCCCAAACAAAGAAGGAAACAAACATGACGTCACCACAACCGCCGCCCATCTGTCTGCACAACACCCCTTCCCCCCTGAAGGGGGACGGGGGGTTCCCAGACCTCCACGCCGGCAACTTTCTTCATTTCAGAGGCTGAATATCAAAAATGCGAAAAAACGTTGACCAGGAGGGAGGGAGAGATGCCGGAAGCCTCCGGGTCTCCCAGAAAATGGCATTTCATTACATTCAACACTGGTTTTCTGTGGAGAGCCCCTTTGGCTCCCCGGAGCTACCTAACCAAAGATAAGAAAAGGGACTTACCTGGGAGGCGGTCGTCACTCGCTCCTCATTCTCATAATCCTTCCTATCATTTTCCTGGCTGCCACTATATTTGCTTGGTTATATTCACTAAATATCAGGTCATCAGGTGTCATTATTCCCAGATCTTTTACATGTTGCTTTCTTTCTATGAGTAAGTCTGATTGTGTTCTGTACCCTGTATTTCATTTAAGTTTCTTGTTTCCACCATACCCAAGTACTTGGAACTTACCACAGTTAGTTAGTTATTTTCCATTGCCTAATCGAAGACTTTATTTACGGTATATCAACTTGTTGGTTTTTTAGTATCTTTTGCAGAGGAAATTTTCATGCTGATTTTTGTATTTTCTGCAAAGGATGACATAAAGTTGTCACTTGTATTTTTGTCTTCATTGAGATAAGAATGAGAAATAGCGGTAGTGCAAGGTCTGTGCCCGGGGTACAGAACTTTTCATTGCACACGGACTTGATCATTGCACACGGACTGTTACTCTTTGCATTCTATTTAACAGAAAATTGAAATCCAACGCCCCACTTTACCTGTTATTCCTATTGATCTCGTTTTATGGGCTGTCAACCCATGGTCACACTTACCAAATACCTTTGCGAAGTGTGTGTATACATCTGCATTTTGTTTTTCTTCTAATGCTTCTGTGATTTTGTTATTGTGTTTGAGTAACTGTGAAATACACAACTCTGGTTACCCTTGTAATTGCATAATCTAAATGTGAAAGACAATATTGAGATAATCATTACTGTGATTCTCTTGCTTTGCCAAACTCTCTTTACTTTCACATTAATATATTGTTCACAGGAAGTAATGGTCCACAAAAGTTCTGCATAGAAAAGGTTGGGAAGGAGACGTGGCTGCCGCGGTCCCACACCTGCTTCAATCGCCTCGACTTGCCTCCATACAAGTCTTATGAACAGTTAGTGGAGAAATTGACATTTGCTATTGAGGAAACTGAAGGATTTGGACAGGAATAAATTTGTACAGAGTTCTTGACCAAATTCAATATAGTAACAGTAGAGTACTGTACAGTATATGTAATATTACAAGTGAATTTTCATATAGAAAACAAAATATATATATATGTATATATATATATCATGCACATGTGCACACACAAATACAAATATACATATATATGTATATAAACTACATATACAGTCATTTGATTACTTGAAAAAATGCATTATATTGACATTGCTGTGCATCTGTTTTGGTGATAGTACGAGTAGCAGAAAATTGCCAAGAAACATTCTCCAGGTTGTGTTTTGCTGGCCATGTTTGGGCTGTAGTGGTCAGCATTGGCCAATTCTTGTTTCTTGCCTTGGCTGATCTTTTATGAAAACATTGTGGTACTTTATTTTTAAGCATACAGTATTGCTGTCAGATTTATATTTTGTGTGGTGTTTATATATTTTGTAGAGTTTATTTGATTTTGCAAAACAGTGCTAAGTAATTGGCCACATATATTATTTTGCAATTATATTTATTATTATTACCAGAAAAACTTCCTTATCAGATTGAAAAATAAAAAAGTTATTTGATTAGATTTCCTGCAGTATATGTTAAACTTCCAATCTTTGTGATCCTGATGTTATGCAATGGGTAAAGCAGTGTTGAAAGTGAGCTGTCTTCACTGGGACAGTCATAATGTCTGCTCATACACTGTAATGGTCTGAATGATCGATCTGTGCAATCAAAATATTAATCCAGAAGATATATTATCACTTGAGAGAAACGTCTTACTTTTTAAGAAGTCTTTATTGTAGATAACATATTGCTTACAACAAATTTCTGCAGATCTAAAGAAAAACTATTTTTGTTTATCATTAAACTTGAAGAAGGCTTATCTTGTGGGGAAATTAGTCAAATCAAGGCATGCCCTTTTATGTATTCTTTCCAGGTTGTTAGTAGCCTCTGCCTTAAGTCAGTTGCTGTCAGTGGAATCATTCCTGTAAAGGCATGTATTGTCTCATTAACACTGATCCCTTTTGCTTTTAACAGCTAAATTTTACTTGCCCTTGTGTAAAACTGTATTG
Organism: Procambarus virginalis; assembly: GCA_020271785.1. Classification (NCBI taxonomy): domain Eukaryota; kingdom Metazoa; phylum Arthropoda; class Malacostraca; order Decapoda; family Cambaridae; genus Procambarus; species Procambarus virginalis. Next base: position 6,925,901 of record WNGS01004374.1, read on the forward strand.
GAAGTATGAATGAAAAAGTGAATATTTGGAGTTAATATTGTATGTCTGGATTGACAGTTTGCAAGTTGACTTGCCAACAATATTTTTTATCAACGTGAAATTGCTACATAAGTCAGGTCAAACCTTATCATTGTACAGCATTCTTGGCCTCAAATAAAGTTCATTGCCCTGGAAAGGTTTTGTATGAACTTAATTTACACTTATAAAATATAAAGACAAATATGGCACTAAAACATTTACAATTTGAAAGAAACTTGATTACTGTGTATGACAAGCATATCTCTGCTTGTCATATACAGCAACAATATATATATATATATATTATTGCTTGCTTGCTCTCTCTCCTCTCTATATATCTATCTCTCTCATGCTCTCTTTCGTGGGTTCTGTCTTTCATGCTCTCTCACATGCCCTTTCTTGCACGTGCTCTTTCTCTTTATCCATGGGGTATAAGCTGACAAAAACACAAGCAAGTGGTAAATCTGTGAATGTCACTTGTCGTTGACTTTGAGGATATGACTTGCCCCTATCTGCTGGTATCCTAGCACTGGATTATAATGTAGATGAATATTGCAACATGTGTTCTATGATTTGCAGTAAGCATACCTCTAAAGTGTCACAATTATTAGGTGTAAAGTCTCACTAGTTCAGATTTTTATGATTACACTCAATGAGAAGAGGATCTTATCAATATTGTTAACTCGGGTACCCATGAATGACGAAAACTACAAATAAAATGATGTATGAATGCCAGGGGTTTTATGTACCGTACTGTGAACCCAGGTTTACGCACTTTATTACATGCAGGCGATGAGTCACAATAACGTGGCTAAAGTATGTTGACCAGACCACACACTAGAAGGTGAAGGGACGACGACGTTTCGGTCCGTCTTGGACCATTCTCAAGTCGATTGTGAGAATGGTCCAGGACGGACGGAAACGCCGTCGTCCCTTCACCTTCTAGTGTGTGGTCTGGTCAACACTTTATTACATGCATGCCACGTCGCCTACTCCTTCGCTTCCACAACTGCAAAATTAAGATATGTGTAACTGCAAAGAAAGAAAATTAAATTTTAACAAATTTGTCTAAACCATTTTTGGCCATTTTGATTTATAATGTAAACATAGGCTCTTGGAAGCACTGAAAGAAATGGTGGGAGTAGAAGAAAACTATACATGACCCATCATTACTTGGTTGTCTATATACAGAAAACCTTTAACTGATGTTCATATTAATAGATTAAACCTCTTAAAATGGCTAAGAATTATTTTGTTAAGTTTCCACTCTGGACTAAAAGGAAAATAAAAGGAAAATAGGTTATTAATTCTGTTAACTGAAAATTTCTTCAACATCCCTATTACATGTTGTGTTAGGTGGGCAGAATTCTACTTGGTAGTTTTGTTTCATAGATTTTTGTGTGTTAAGACAAGAGAATAATAACTTCCCATCACCATTCAAAGTTTTTTAACAATAGTATTTATTAATAAAATTTGTCAACCCAATTTTGCAAGTGAAATTATGGCAGACACTGGAAGTGGCATTTGATATTTCACTAGTTAACAGAGCAAATAAAAAAGCTTTGTAACTTATCAATAGAGAATTTATCAATAGAAACATCATAGGTAACCATCCTGAAATCACAAAGATCTTCTTAACTTGTAAACCTGATCTACATTATTCTTTATACCTGAATAAGATTTTACTACACCAAGGTTTAGGATTTGGACTAGACATTTACAAAGCAGAGCTTTGGAGACTAATTATATATTACTCTGGATTATTAGGTTTGAGCTTTATCCAGCCCATACATACAGTACAAGGCAATGATGGAGTCGCAAGTTTCTTGATCAGAAGGATTTTACCTTACCATCAAATTATCATATTCCATTTATGGTATAACATCTCGTGTACCCAGTGCTTTTGTGTACGGGTGCACACTAACTTTTCATCTCTGCTGTTTTACTTTACTTTTATTGGTTGCTGTTCCCATTGGTGATCTGATTTCATTTCCAGGTTCAATTCCTCATCAAATCCACCCACTTAAAATAGTCCAAATTTATTGAACATTAAAATAGTTGTTGGTTTTATGAAATTATTATTATTACATAATTCATTTAATATAACAGCATTATCCACATAAAACTTTGACATGTTATGTTCTGTGCCTAGATAATTACAGTACTTGACTTTTTATCAATGTTACAGATTCTTACTCATGTTCTGCAGTTCTCCCACTTTTATTTGAGATAGCTTGCTGATACTGTATTATTTAATAAGTCCTGAACTAATGGCAGCACGGTTGAACTCCTTCACCTAAAACAAGCAGATACTCTTCCCTTCCCCCAACCATTTCTCAGTGGTATGGCATTATGGCAAGCCAGTTACATTGGAAGCTAAAAGTACAATATAGTTATTCTTCTTAGGGCCTGGCATTTGTAGGGATATGCTCATCAAGACATGAGAGGCAAGGCCTCTCAAAACCCTAATAATACATGTAATAACAGAAAATGCATTTCACCCTCCCAAATTCAGATCTCCATGTAATGAAGCCTTCAAAACAACGTACCAGATTTGCAAACTGGATTTTTCCTCCGGAATTTGGATTAAAAAAAAAATCTAGATTGCGGAGGGGATGCAATGAAATTTAAATTGTCTCACAAAGTAATTTCCATCAAATCATATATTTTCTCATTTTTCTAATCTTACTTTTTTATTTGTAAACTATATTTGAAATAATGCATTTATATTTGAAATGTTTTAGTATCTTGTACTGTACTATAAATAGTACAAGCAAGTTGACATCTTTTCTGAGGCCTCAATACCTACTATGAGGGCGTGCATATACCTACTTTGTTTTTCTTTGTGTGTACTCGCCTAGTTGTGCTTGCGGGGGTTGAGCATCGGCTCTTTGGTCTCGCCTCTTAACCGTCACTCAACTGGTGTACAGATTCCTGAGCCTATTGGGCTCTGTCATATCTTCATTTGAAACCGTGTATGGAGTCTGTCTCCATCACATCACTGCCTAATGCATTCCATTTGTTAACTACTCTGACACTAAAAAAATTCCTTTTAATGTGTCTATGGCTCATTTGAGTACTCAGTTTCCACCTCAGTTCCACCTCATTTGAATACTTGGACTCCTTGTGTTTATACCACCTGTGTTAAACAGTTTTTATCTACCCTATCAGTTCCTTTGAGAATCTTGTATGTGATGATCATACTTAACTCTCTTTTTTTTCTGTCAGCAATGTGAGGTTCAGTTCTTGTAGTCTCTCCTTGTAGCTCATACGCTCTCAGCTTGGGTACCAGTCTGGTGGCATACCTTTGCACCTTCTCGAATTTAATCTTGTGCTTAACTAGATATGGGCTCCACGATTGGTCTGACATGTGGTATACAAGGTCCTAAATGATTCCTTACACAAGTTTCTAAAGGCAGTTCTGATACTGGCCAACCGAGCATATGCCTCCTTCAGGAGACAGGTCTGGTGTGATGTCAGAACCCAGGTCTTTCTTTTCCCAAATTCCCAGATTTTGTGTGTGTAATTACCTAAGTGTAGTTTTAGGATGAGAGCTATACTCATGGTATCCTGTCTTCCAAGTATGTGTGCATGTGCTTTGATCTCTCATTACTCAAGCATTTTCACTGACTTTTTTTCTGATATATCATTATTTGCGAGTTTTGGCCATTGTTGTGTTGTAAACATAGTACAGTGTTATGCATATCAGACAAGAGTACATCTAACTTCCTTACTCGGGACAATAATGCAGAGCTATGAGAAAATTATGATCGTGACTGGCAGAGGAGTATGGCATTGGTATTTATGGATTTAGATGATGTCTTTACCAGTGATTTATGCAGCACTGTTGCCTGGGACTGACTGTTAGTGGTGGCCAGTTGCAGTGTGTTCAGTATAATGGCATTAATTATGGGCATTGAGAACTTCAAGGCCAGTTCAAAGTGACTGTTGAAATTTGAGAGATTGCATGATAGTAGCAATCAGCATTTTTTGACTTATCAACTAGCCTCTGTTTTAGAATGGTAAGTGAGCAAATTCATTTTGTATTTTTTTGCTTAATTATTATACACAAAATCAGTATTTTTATATTGTCTTAAGTATTTGCAGAAACATAATGTATCACTTTCTATATAAAATTGGAAAAATTTGATGACAAATAGCCCAAAAAGGACATGCTTAAAAATCTAGATTTGGCATAAATCTGGATTGGGTTTGGAGTGATACGTTCTGGATTGGGTTTGGAGTGATACGTTCTGGATTGGGTTTGGAGTGATACGTTCTGGTTTTTGGAGGTGCCACTGTATTATCATTTACATTGTTTTCAGTTCTGTAAATCATGGGCCCCATGAAAAAGAAAAAATGGCATTTCTTCACAATGATTTTGGAAATTGTGTTTTTATGTACATTATTTTATCCCCCTACTCCTCACATACCCATTAATTATTGTTTGCAATATAAGAACATAATTCAGTTCAATTACTTGTAGCTTTTTGTATATTTTAATCTCTTATTTGACACTACTGCTGCTTGCTTGTGTTGGGACAGGGTAGTTGGTATGGTATGGTTCACTTGTCACAATCAGCATATACACTTACTTTTACTTAGTGATTTTTATTACTTTCATATAAAGTTTCATATTTCAGATGTGTAAATAAAAATGTGAATTTTGGCAATGACCAGTGAAAGACGACACACCTACGACACTGCTCATCATGTATATCTTTCTTGGTCAAGTCTGTTTAAACATGCTAGCTTAGCACACTATTTTATATTTAAAATCCCTCAAACCACATAATTATATTTGCAATTGAAGATGATACCTTATTGGCATGATATTGCTGCTTTATTGAATGATCAATAAGGTGATCTGCTTTCCAAACAATTTCCCATTTATTATTTCCTTCAGTCAAAATGAAACCAATACACATAGTAGTTTTAAAATAATGATTATTAAATGCTACTGTGTGATTAAGCTTTTTTTTAGCTTTTAAATCATTTAGAAACATGTTTTTGGAGTTAGTATTTGAAAATAATATCCTGGAGTAGGCTATTATTTTCTTATTATCATAGTTAGTTTTACATTTATCAATCTATCACTTTATTACTGTCTGGTCTTAATTACACCAACTGCAGGAAAGAAAGGGCAAAATTAGTTCAGGTTCTATAACACAAGTACAGGTAACTGTATTTTTTTTTAATAAATACATNGGCAAGCACAATCTATACTATAAGAGAGAATATGTGTGTCCATAGTTAGAAGCCCCAAAATTTGGTGAGGCTGGTTTTGGGCTAGCCTCGCCAAATTTTGGAGGGATGGTGGGAGAGGGTGAAGGCCTTTGGTAAGGGGCAGACACAGGGTGGTTGAGGGGTAGGCCTAAGGGTCTCTATCAATACTTTAAGAAATATTACCATTTATAGAGACCCGCAATGCTATTTTCATGGCGTCAAGTGTGAAGCATTAGGTGTGATTACCCTAGAGTATTCAGTGATCATAATAGATTTTCTGAGAGACCCATATACAGTTGTTCAAGTGTTTCTTAATAATACTAAGCTACTCTATCTCTTTGAGATGTATTTTTTCATGATAAACATACTTAAACTTTTTCCGAGAGAAGGAAAAGTGAGGGGGGGGGGAAGGGGCAAAGAGTGGGAAGACCCTAAAAGTAGGGAGTTCATATATATATATATATGTGAACATATATATATATATATATATATATATATATATATATATATATATATATATATATATATATATATATATATATATATATATATATATATATGTGTGTGTGTGTGTGTGTGTGTATGAATATAAATAAATAAATAATATATGTTTATTCAGGTAAAAGTACATACATACAAGATGAGTTACAAATAGAATGTTGTATTTCTAGATAGAGCTAATACAGTACATATTTGTTTAAAGCCACTAATACCCACACCGTTTCAGGCAATGATTATCCTCAAGACATCTTTTTATAACTACGAACTTAATTTAGTTTTGAACCTGCTGGACGCATATCTTGTAAAAAAAAATATAGTAGATTTATATGGTGGTATTCTTTTAATGATGTAGAATTATATACAGTACTGTATTACCTTTTAATGTTGTTTTGTATTAGTTCTTTTTGCTATTAGCAGGCTGTATGTAGCAGGCTAGTGGCATGTGAAAATCATAGCAATTTTGGCAAGTGGTGACCAGATTGATTGATGAAAATTAAGCCACCCAACAGGTGGCACGGGCATGAATAGCCCGTAAGTGGTGGCCCTTTTGAGCCATTGCCAGTATCATTAGCTGATACTGGAGATCTGTGGAGGGGCGACTGCACCCTGCGTAAAAGTGTTGACCAGTCTAAAGTTCTCCCATATACAAGTAAGGAAGAGATACTAGTGTGAGTGATTGTGTGTGAGAGTGACTATGAATGTCATGTTTGACTGGAGCGCACTGTTACTGCCGCGCTGTGATTGGCCAACATCACTCCTGACGTAACTTCATGAGATCTGTAGGAGAGTATAGATTCCTTGACTGTCATTACGCTCCATGTAGAAGCTTTCATAGAGAATCTAGGCTTCTTCCCTCAGGTCAGGCAATTTCCGTGAGCTTGTTTGCTCTGTGTGGCGATGCTTATTTGTTCGTCATGTTCGTCATTTTAGTGTTTATTGTATTTTCGATCTTATGATGGTGACTTCTGTTGTCATTCTTCTAAAGGACTCTTTCCTCGTTATTTCAGTAATTATATGAGGTGTAGCACAAAGGCCCAGTGGAAATGGATTGACTATACAAGAGTATGGTAAGAGGCACGTCTGTTCAAATGGTCGTGTTGTCGAAATTCATACAATTTATTCGTAGGCGCATAACATCTTGATAAATTATTATATCTCGAATTAAACTGCTTTCTCAGCTCTGGGAATATGTTGGCTACCGCGCACTAGTGTAGAGTAATATCGGTGTCACCAGTAGTCGTCGGGTCAAAGTGTTTTAGCACAGTGGGGAATGTTTGAGGGAAGTGCTCGCTGAGCGTGCTGACGGCCCAGCTCAACCTTCATTTCAGTTTCATTCCTGTAGTGGTACGGTGATTGACACAGTTCCCCTAATGTACATCGGGGAGCTGAGCAACCTGTTACTGGGGTAATTTATAATGTGTGTGTGTGTTTCAAAAGTCGTTTGTGAGAGCCATATTTGCTGAAATGGTAATCCTTTGTATATGCTGTATAATGAAATACAGTACTGTACCTAGATTTCAGAATTCCTTGTTGTCATGCAGGATAATTTCCACTTTGTTGCTTGTTTTGGTACAGAGGTGTTAAACTTTGTGACACCATGATTACAGTGGAAGCAATGCTGTTTTGTGTGTTGCCATGCATAAAGAAACCAGACTTGGTGTAAGGCATCGTTCACTGATAACTTTTGATGGGGTCTGATACACACTGTTAGATTTAGTTAATTTGATTTATGTTATTCTTAAGTTGCATGTTGTTAGGTTTGGCCTAAATTATATTTGGTTAGGGTTCATTACTTATAGCTAATGTTCAATTAGGTTGTTAGGCTAAACAACTTTTATCAGTAAAGTAAAAAACAAACTTGAAGGATGGCAGTGCACAGTTTTTTCACTCAGCATATTCACAATAAGAATACAAATATGAATGGAATTATTTAAGACTTATTTATTGGGGGGTGGCTGAATGAAAAAGTTAGGTTACAAAGTTATACTTTCATGTATCCAAATAGCATAATACCTTATCAGGCATTCAAAGTGATCGGTGTTCCATTGAAATGAGGACACAGGTGATGACCAGTTGCACTATTATAGTTTTCTTGCATTCAGGATTCAGCTTATGAGTATTAATTTAAAAAATGTATTGACATTAACCTTATTTCCCTGTCATAAATGCCCAATGTCTACCACTATGTGGCATGCTACAAGAATGTGGCTAAGTAAAGCAGTAGTGCTTTAAAGCAGCAAGGAAAATAGTTATGAGGTAGATTTTGTAAGAAAATTTTGTGTTCTGCACTCTTCGTATTACAAGAAATCTTGAAGCAAGATAAAAATCTTTTAGGCAGAAGATTTGATAAAATTTGAGAGTGCAACTTTGTTATAGTTAAAATTACATGAAGATTTATCAACATACTTTATTTAATTTTCAATTTGTAGATGAAATTTTCTGTCTTCATTTTCATTAGTTACCCTGGAAACTTAGAAAGATTTTGACAGGGGTTCAGGCCCTAGCTGGTGAGGATTAACTCTTTGCCCCTTTTTCACCCAGCAATAATTGGAGACTTAGTTGTAAATGAAATAGTGGATTGTGTTCCAGGAAAACTAGTACAGTATGGTAAGGCTTAACATGAGCTGTGTGAAGGGAAAGCTCTAAGCCTGCTAACAAGTCAGTTGTCTGCTCCTCTACCCACCTTGTAAGACACTGCATATTTGCATACAAACCTAAGAGGCAACATTCCATTTGATACAGGATTAAAAGCTGTCACTGCTGCTGGTATAATTATGGTTGCATAATTCTATACCCAAATTCAGTACATATTATAGTGCAATTACTTCTGAATTGTTTGTTTTTTTGATAGGGTCCTCTTTCCAGGGATGCACAAATCTTCATCACTGTTAATACGTTGTGTATAGCTAGTTAACTTAGGCAAGATTCATTTGGTTAGGTTATGACATAGCCTAATGCTAGATTCCTATCAATTTAATTCACTTGGTTAGGTTACACAAGGGTCAAGTTGGTCAGGTAAGGCAAATTAAAGATAGGTTTGGTAATGCTTGCATGGCTAGGTAGTGTAAAGCTTGCATGGGCATTATGTACGTTAAGTAGGTTTTTAAGGCTTGTATACCTGACTTGAATGCAATGATATGCAAACAAATGCCTTCCACCCCACTCTCCCTGGTGTTGAACAGCAAATACTGTTGAGCAGGCAGCAGCCAACCCGGATATCAACAGTGACCATGCTACCAGCCCCAGTAACCGTGAGTTATTGTCAAATCGTCAATAATTTAAACATTTTTTTTCGTGTATTTTATATGAATTAATATTTTCATAAACTTTTCTCCATATTTCTTATGTCAAGTAAATGTGAAACTGTTTTAGTTTCATTGCAGTAATAGGTTGCTTTTGAATCTAGAAAACTTTGTATGATCTTAACACATCTGGTGAATGTGTGTATTCCTCCATGAATAGCAGTCCCCATGGTGCAGTGGTAAAGCACTCGCCTGGCGCTTCGCAAGTGCTTTGGCCTGGGTTCGTATCCTGGCCGGGGAGGATTGACTGGGCGCAAATCCTTAACTGTAGTCCCTGGTCACCCAGCAGTGTATGGGTACCTGTTTGTTAAACAATTTGGCAGGTCGTATTCCAGGGAAAATTACTGTAGTATTAAGGACCTGCCTGAAACGCTGTGTGTGCTAGTGGCGTTACAAAAATGTAAGAACCCTTGTATATATAAATAAAAATATTGAAAAACAATTTGTAAAAACCTTTTCAGTTCCAAGAGGCTTAACTTTGTAATCAAAGTTTTAACATTAAATTTTTCTAAGGCATTTCAGACAATATTTTATTTGTTTCTTGTGGACAGGAGGATTTTTCTAAAGATTACACGTTTTGGTTTGAGTCTTCATAGTGATTTGTTAAAAGTGTGCAGATCTTTTTGACACAACAAAATTGTGTGCTGAAATTAATGTACTGTACCAGTAATTGCTGTACTGATAAGGCACTGTACTGGTATAGTAGTTAATAAATGTATTAGTACTGTATACAGTACTGTTCTGTAGATGTTATGTATGCTAAGAAAGTTTTCTTTGAATACAGTAAAATATACATAACTAGTTGCATAATACAATAAATAAAGAAAATTGGGTAAGCTTTGAATTAGACAGTGTAACTAAATATTGCAAAACTGTCTAATTAAAAGTGTACATATTGTGTACAATATTTAGTTTGCAGTTTTGGTTGAACACTCATGCCTTGGTTGAACACTCATGCCTTGGTTGAACACTCATGCCTTGGTTGAACACTCATGCCTTGGTTGAACACTCATGCCTTGGTTGAACACTTATGCCTTGGTTGAACACTCATGCCTTGGCTGAACACTCATGCCTTGGCTGAACACTCGTGCCTTGGCTGAACACTCGTGCCTTGGCTGAACACTCGTGCCTTGTATTCATCATGTTTACTCCTTCTCCTTTGCATTTGTGTACAATATGAAATACAGTACAGTATATAAAAGAAGGAATATCGAAGAGATCAGATCTACTTAGACATAAGGAAGTATACTTGTCCGTTGTCTATTCTCACATCTTGCATGAGATTGGATTGACAGGTCATTAATTTATTTATTATTAGCTGATTGATTACCCTCCCAAAGATAAATATTTGCATTATACAAACCTACTAGTCCCATAATACATTCATAGTACTACAATATATGATATATGGCTGTGATTATTACTATGCCTCACATTCTCTAATACTTTGTCTGTAAAGATGCTTCGATCCTATTATACTCTGAACACAACTATTCCTTGACTGATGCTATGAATATGATAATTTTTGTTTGTGTTTATTTCTATCATTCTATTTCCAGAGGTATTCTTGATTGAAAATGTTTATACATTTATGATAGGAAACATTAGTCTGTACAGTTTATGAAGTAAAAAAAAAATGAATACTGTATAGGGATAAAGCTTTAAACAGATGCAGGGTTCTCGGAGTTCCAGGAGGCCTGGTCGAGGACTGGGCCGCGGGGACACTAAAAAAGCCCTGAAATCATCTCGAGATAACCTTCTCTAATAAAATTTAATAAAAAGAAGTGATATGAAGAGTTGCAGTCCAAGTTTCCAGATTAACCATCAATATCAGTGAGGTTGCTCTAGAAGTTATTTCCAGCAGTAGACATGTTGATAGTAACATAAATACTAAAGGAAGCTTCAGAATTTGTCTTGACATTAAACTATAGCAGTGATCCCACTGTTCAGCCTAGCCAGGATTGTAAAGATTCTTTATAAGTTGTTACAAATAAAGCCTCAGTTCCTGTGGTGACTGTAAACATGCACTAGGATTCCTTCTCATGATGTGTCAGAGACTCATCTTGGTGCATTGTTAATGGTGTGTAGTATCACAGGTCTGCCACGGTTGAACAATCTGGGAAAGGAAAGGGAATATAATATTAATACTGGATTGAAAGTAATTTAATGATATTTCATGCTAGGCAAAGATTAACCTTCGGTGGTGACTCTTCAGAAGCGTGGATATCCTAACAGAAACTCTTGGTTGCATTGACTTTTTAGCTGAATTGTTATCCAATTCTTGTAGAGTGTATACAAAGACATTGAAATCCAGGAAAAATGAGTGTTATCTTTAACAGTAGGCAGTAAATTTATTGATGTTAACATATAAAGTTACATTGCAGATAATATTTGAACTCAAGAATTCAAAGTATTATAGAATATACATTAACACTTTAGCGCTTTCGGCGCAGCGTAAAAAACGAGAGCGAACCTGTGCTTTGGGCGTCGCGCGCTTAAGCGGTAGGAGCGAAAAGTGTATACTCTTTGTACTGTCCTGACACTAATTGTAGACCTACGTATTTAAATTTGGTATCACTGTGTTCGCAATAGAATTCTCTATAAGAACATACATATAAAATACTGCCAAACAGAAACTGTTTGAAACAGTTCAAACAGAAACAGAAGCTCTCGCCAAACTGTTTGGCGAGAGCGCCAAACAGCAACAAATGTTTCCACTCTCTTAATGATTGCGATGACCACATTTATCCTACATCATTGATTATGGTATCATTGGAACCACAATAAAATTCTCTATACGGACATATGCATATAATATAGAATCAATGTCGCAACCAACCCACAAGACGGTTGGAAGTGGCTGAAGTGTTACCCGCGGCGGCATATCGGCGCCATACAATTGTTATACCCAGATGAATCACTGCCATGCCGTTTTCTTTAATAAGCTCTTTGGTTATTAGAAAAAACGTAAATTTCATGGTGAACATTTTGAGACTAACTAAAATAAAATCGCATAATAAATAAAATTTATATAATTATTTAACCATTGGACGCCAGCCGGCGTCCAGAGGGCAGAATCAGGAAAAAAAAGATTGGACGCATATCGCGTCCGCTAAGCGCGAAAGTGTTAATTCAATTTCTGATATTAATAAATCTAATCAGCTTACAGTGGTGTTTTGTTATGTACACTACTTTATAATGAAAATGTGGTTAAGGGCTTTTATAGTCAATTCCCATTGAACAACATGGAAGGGATATACTTATGTTATCTCAAATTTCATGGCATCAATATTGAAAGGTGCAGGTTATAGTAATAATGCCAGCAATGTGAGTGCCATGTATTCAGAAGTGCTAGCTAGGTTTCCTGATGTTAAGTGGCTGAGTGTTTCATGTGCTGCTCATATTCTGATCAGATGCTATAATGCATTTGTATGTACACTATACTTTTACACTATTAGCAATTATTATTATGTGGGACATATTATATACAGTATTATAAATGTAATCTTTAATATTAAAATTTGCTATGGTATGTTATTATTTGAAACAATTAAAACTGGTTCACTGGTTCAGTATCTTATTTAAACTTCAGAGTTGTCTATTAACTGCTCTCTGCTGCTCACCACAAGATATTACATTAATACAGTACAGTATTATGATATCCTCTTAGCTCATAGACTATGGGTGTGTACTTGAATTTTCTCTAGTGCAATTTGTTTGCAAGTTTAAAAGCCAGGCAATAGTATTTGGGCAACATCCTGCAACATAAAGGAAGATAAGAAGCTTGACTCTTTGTGTGCCACTAGGGATGCAGGAGCTGTAAGTACAGACTGTTAAGGTTTTGATTTTCCACTCACGGCAGCTCATGTTAGCCTCGCTGCTGTCATTCCAAACTTTACTGAAAGCAACAATTGGAATGCTAGTATTGAATTAAATTTGATATTAAACTAGCTGGATAATTGGTTCTATATAAATGAGTCAGGACCTGCAGTGTTCCAATTTTGAGGAAAGATATGATAGATAAGATTAGGATAGCATTTATCTTTTTTTTTTTTAAGATAAGAGGAGCCATGCATGAGGCATGCTAGTGATGTTTATCTGGTGGGTTGATATGGTGCATGTTAACCTTGTAATGTAGATGGTTAGTGGCTGAAGGTACGAACAAACAGCATTGAAACAGTAAGAAATGGAAAGTCAGTATGCAAGAAAGGTTTAATGAGTGCATGCAAATAGAAAGGAAAAGTGTTTAACTGAAGTACAGGTATTGTGAAAGTTCTTGCACTAGTGCTCACAAGTGATAAGCGAAAGAAGAGATGCAGTTCCATTAAGATTTGGTAGGAGGTGCAAGATAAAACACAATGAAAGGTAAAGGTGCCATAAATAAAACTAACAACATTGTTGATAACAGGGGTGGAATAAGATGCATTCCATGAACAAAAATAGAGATTTTCAGGTGAGAATTTGGCAAGTTCCTACAGGCTGTACCAGGTTGTAATGACTAGACTATGTAGGTTTGTGGGATACATATAATGATGGCCAGACTGATTAAGTAGTTACTAGGGAAGCTTTCATAGATAAATCTATGTAGGATATGTTCTGACAATGTATCTAAAAAAATGTTACACGAAACAATTTTTTATGCTGTTGGTATTGTTTACTTTGAGAATGTACACTGTATTTGAACTATTTTAAGATCTCTTCTATTCCTGTAGCTTGGCTTATGGGCAACTTAATTTTGTGATTGCCTAATCAGCAAGTTGCTGCTTGCACCCTGCACCCTACAAGGAAACGTAGCTATCACAACCTAACTGATCACACATAAAGTCTATAATCAAGTGCCCACTTAAGGTTTTTGACAATGGTACTTAAATTTGCTGGTACAGTAACTGTTTAAAAAGCAACTGAGAACGAGTGGGTCAGTGGTGCCCTGAATATGAATGTTTTTTTAATCATTGTGTTTGATCATATGCTTATTGTACAGTAATTTGTAAATTTTTTACAAATAAATGTTTACAAATAATTGATTAAGCACATGGTAAAAATATAAAGATGTATGCATTGAGATTTATTGCTACCTGTCATATACCTGGCGATGAGACTGAGGATCAACATCTCCGCCGCCTGGTCTCTGACCAGGTCTCCTGGTTAGTGGTCTGGTTAATCAGGCAGTTCAATTCGGCTGCTTGCAGCCTGATGTCACAGTCTGGTTATCAGGTATCCTTTGAAATTGTTTATTAAGTTCTGTTTTGAACACTGCAAGAAGTCAGCCAGTTATGCCCCATATGTGCATGATGAGCGTGTTGAACAGTCTTTGGCCTTTGATGTTGATCGAGTTCTCTCTGTGTGCCTATTGCACCTTTGCTTTTCACTGTGACTATTTTGCATATCCTGCCATGCCTTCTGGTCTCATGTGGTGTAATTTGTGTATGCAGATTTGGAACCAGTCCTTCCAGTATTTTCCAAGTATAAATTATTATGTATAACTCCTGCCTGCACTCTTAAGGAATGCAGATTTCAAATTTTTAAACAATGCCAATAGTTTAGATGTCTTATTGAGTGTATTCTATTAGTAAAAGGTCTTTGCACCCTCTCCAGGTCAGCAATTTCTCCAGCTTTAAATGGAGCTGTTACTGTGCATCAGTATTCCACTAGAGAGCACTAGTGTCTTGAGTATCATCATTGGTTAGATTTTACACATAGTGTCATAGAAATCAGATGGTTTTTGAATGTTTCCCATAAAAATTAATGTGAATTGGGCCCCTTAATTGGGTCATTTATATTAGCTATTTGTATATTTTTATTTGTTTGACAGGTTCCTGTTATCCAACCTGGCATTTTTTTTTGCAATTGGGAAAGCTACTTTGTTGTGTACTTTAAAACTAAAAGTAAAGGCTTCAGGCATGATTGTTCTTAAATCTTTTACATTACTTTTTCTTTCAATATGACTGTTTGTTTTTATATTTAAATTTTTCCCAAAATGCAATAACTAGAACTTGTCCTTATTAAACATCCTATCATTTTCTGAGGCCCTTTGAAAGAATTAATTATCAGAGTGGAGGTTTGCCGTGTCCTCTATATTGTCTACTCGTATGAAAATCCTAGTGTTATCTGCAAAGGGTGATATAGTGCAACAATGCTATAGTTTGCATTGTTGTTTGTCTGATATGAAAATGGGAAAAAGTACCAGAGCAAGTATAGTACCTTGGTGGACTGAGCATTTTCACTGTGGATGATCTGAATTTTACTTTGTTGACTATTACACTCTGGGTTCTGTTCATCAGGAAGTCAAAGGTCAATCTCTCTACATAATTTTGCCTAAAGCAGCAAGTTAGAGCTGCAGAACAAGGAGGATAAGATCAAGGGTTTCAAATGGGTTAGGTACATAAACAAGGGGGATGAAACAGGGTTCTGAAACAGTTGAAACAGGTAGAGACCTTGGCCCTATGTGACGATGCTCTCAAATGCCTGAAATTTAAGTGATTCATGTATTTTTCTTATTTTGACAAACAGGACAGTGCCCCTTACGACAGAAAAGTTAAAAATGCAGTTATAATGAGTATACAGTACTCAAGAAAAGCAAGGGCCACCCTACTTGAGTCTGTGCATACTTATGGTATAATCAGGATGATAGTTGTGGGGGTTGAATATGTGATACGGAATTAACGCTGGGTTACATGACATTCAGGGGGTTTTCCCGGCTTCCCGAGAAGCACACAGCTGATACAGCTCATATGGTCCCGCGGCATTCATAGTTATGTGCCATAACAAACAGTAACAATAATACCACTATTAACTGCAACTAACATGACAAGGTGCCAGAGAGGGACGCGCAGCACAAGTGCTCACTATGAATGTCTGGGGCCAAATGAGCCTACCAGCTGTGCTCTTCAGGAAGTCCTGACAACATATACCCACCAGTGCTAACTTCTCTGTCTCCCATATTTCACCCCAACTATCATTCCTTTTATGCCATAAGTATGCACTTCCTCGAGTAAGGCGGCCCATACTTGTCAAGAACTGTGTACGGTATCTAGACAATAAACAAATTTAAGTCAAACAAAATACGTACTTGTTCAATACAATTAGATGAATGTAATGATTGAGTGCAAATGAATTCTTTTCTTTACAAATAAAAATGTTAATCTTATGAAATTCAATATTTACATGTTTAAAACTATTTTTAAGTTCAGAAATAAATACAGCATTGCTCATACCATTAACTTGTATTGGCACTGTACAACTGCCTAATAATAGCTTATTCACTTTAAAAAAATTCTTAATTCTATCTTTGTACTCGGTTTCGTTCCCAACTCTCAATCAAGATTCTGGGTTCAAATCCCGGCTGGAACAATAATGGCTGGGCGCATTTCCTATCACCTAGTGAAACTTTTCCGGTTAATATGAGATTGGTGAAAGAAGGGGAAACCTTTTTGTTGGTTGTTACAAAAATTCCATATTGTGTGAGAAATTTGTTTTACAGACACATTTGAATGTGATTCAAATGAATCCATGCTGAAACCTGTGATTCATCTAGCAGTAAATAGGTACACAGGAGTTACGTCAACTTATTATGAGGTTGCATCCTGGGGTGTCAGTAATATCGACCATGTTGTGCACCTCGATATAGCCTAGATGTGTATATACACTGGCTACCCTGTCCCTCAACACAATGAACATATATAATGAACTTACAGTGGCCCCTCCGTTTACGAGTTTAATCCGTTCCGTCCGTTCCCAGAGACGGTTCGTAACCCTAACAAATTTTCCCGTAAGAAAAATGTAATGTAAATTGAATTAGTCCATTCCACAATCCCAAAAATATTAACTTCAAAATACATTTCATACCTAATTCACACAAATATTAGGGTGCTATAGTATGTAAAAGTCATAGCTTACCTTTACTAATGACTCTTGTTGGTGTATGGAAGACGGTGAGGAGGGGGGAGATGAGGAGAGGTGTTAGTATTTGAAAAGGGGAGTCCCCTTCCATATAACATCAGGCACATGTGACTCTTTGGGGTACTCTCTCTCCTACACTTTGCCTGTATACCACATAGGACCTGGTTGTGGTCACTGCTTGCTTGTCTTACTGAAGAATCTGTCTAAAGACTTGTTTTTGTCCTACATTTTAACACTATTGTCTGTAATGAGATCTCACATTGGTCATTCAAAAGGTCAAGTGCAACGGCCAGCTAATCAGCTTTATCTAGGCGAGTGTTTTCACAAAACTTTGCAGTTCTTCCCATACTTCACACATTTCTTAATGAGGAAGGGACATCCTCTACTGCCTCAACTCAACTATTTTGCTTAGGTTGAACCTTACCTGACCTTTTCTTGGGACCCCATGGCATTAAAAGTACATGTGCAGGTAGTATTGTTAAAAAACCAAAAAAGCAGAAAAACAATAAAATTTTTTACAAAGCCTTCAAGCCTGATCGTCATTAGGCGAGAGACCACTGGAAACTGAAGCACGCCACGCACTCGGTCGGCCCATATGTGTATCAAGAAAGGCACAAGTTGAAGCAAATGCCCGAGTTTGAATTTTCCGACGAAATTGGTGTTCGTAACTCGAAAAATTCTGAAGGAGGCATTTGTAAGTCGAGGTTTCTACTCTATATGACGAACACTAATACTGTATTTATAAATTTCATGAAATTGGTAAATACAAAACTGGAAGTTTTAATATAACACCTTTAGTGCTTTCGGCGAAGCGTAAAAAAACTTACCCATATGCTGCTTTGGGCGTTCGCGCGCTTAACGCGGTACGAGCGAAAGTGTATATCTTTTTACTGTCCTGACACTAAATTGTAGACCTACGTATTTAAATTGGGTATCACTGTGTTCGCATATAGAATTGTCTATAAGAACATACATTATAAAATGCTGCCAAAGCATAAGGAATATCAACACCAAATAAAAATCCCTATTGACACACTTGCCGCAGAGCACGCCACCAAACATGGCAACAAAATGTTTCCCACTCTCTTAATGGACTGCGAAGGCCACATTTATCCCTACATCGTTGGATTATGGTATCATTGGACCGCAATAAATTCTCTATACGGACATATAGCATATGAAATATAGAATCAATGTTCGCAACCGACCCACAAGACGGTTGGAAGTGGCTGAACTGTTACCCGCAGCGGCATATCGGCGCCATATCGGCGAAATGTGTATATTCAATTTACTGTCCTGACATGAGTTTTTGATGTACGTATTTAATTTTGTACCAATGTGTTCGCAATAGAATGTTCTATAAAACATAAGTATAAACCATCACATAAGGATGCGTTTGACCGGCACACGACATGACAAACTACGTCGATCATACTCGTCGTGTCAATAATAAATTGTTATCCAAGATGATTCCCTGCCATGCCGTTTTCTTTAATAAGCTCTTCGGTTATTAGAAAAAAACGTAAATTTCATGCGAACATTTCTAAGATATCCCAAACAAAACGGATAAAAATGGAATTTATACAAATATTTTATCGTTGGACTTGAGGGTGCGTCGGCAAATATCACGGAGAGAAAAAAGATTGGACTATAACGCTTGTCCAGGGGGCGTGAAAGTGTTAAAAAAGATGTACATTACAATCATGACTGATTGAGTATAAAAGCCCAACCAGTAAATAAGGGTTAAATATTGCTCAATTTCTTTCCAACTTCACATGATTATTGGTGGGTGCTATATCCTAGATTTTCAGAAAATCATGAACAAACAACGGAGAAAAAATTAGGGTACGTAACCAATATATTTATAGCTAACAGAGCATACTAAACTGAATAAAGGCTTATTTTTTTTTTGCACCAGTGTTTTTGTGCCAAATTTCCAACTAATTTTAGATCATTTTTAATGTATCCAAGGTCTTTTCAACTTTTTTTCTGATGTTCAGTGATTCGGATCCCCTAAACTCACCATACTGCTGTCATGAACACAAAGTACAGAAAATTAGTAGCAATTCACGATGTGGTAAGCATGATGTTATTTACAATTCTACTGAATTCCAAAATGTAGCAGGCCTACCACTTACCTTGTCACTCAGCTGGTGAAGGTGTTGTTGCATTGGCGGCTACAGACATTATTTTATCAGCCTACCATCATCCTCTGTAAAACAGGATAAATTACAGACCAATATATGTATTAAAATATACAAAATAAACAAAATTCTGTAACAAATACCTTTTAGTTCTGATAAGTGCATAGGACAACACTTCACACTCCCTAGTAGTCATGGTCCATTGAAAGTGTCCGCATCCATATCTTGGCGTTTTGTTTAGTGACTCCTTTGGGAATTTAGGTTACATTTGTGGTTGTAACGTAGTTGATTTGTTATAACCCAATCTAGACCACAAACAAATTAGCAATTCATTGATAAGTACACGTAATTACAATACTGCAACCTGATTGTTTAAATTACAGAGGAAACCATTATGTAATTAAAATTTTTCACAATGTAATAGAAGATTGTTTTAACATTCAATTTTCCAACAAACATACCTTGTATAAACAAAAGCTAAAAATACAAAATATTAGAAAAATCAAGATTGAATAAAAAAGAATAAAGAGACACCGCAGCAAGCCATGGTCCATGTTAGTGGCTCCTGTTAAAATCCATCCCACCTCACCAACCTTTTCCTAACCTCATTTTCCGCACTCTCACTTTTTAACTTTGGTCCATCAAATGAGCATCATCCATTGGGAGGTTAGATGGATAAACTTAGGTTGAACCATATGTTCACAATACATCACTTCAAATTCTATGCATGTCATCAGAAAATGGGCCTACTCACGCAAGTGTATCTAATCAAATCATTCTAAAATCTGTTTCAAATGTTTATTTCAATAATGACTGACTGTACTTCAGCATAAACACCCAACCTCTCACATATTCAAATGAGATTTGATAACACCCTCCTAGGGATACCTGATCAACAGGGCAGTGATTCATGAATCTGGCTGCAAGAAGCTGTGTCCAACAGCCTGGTTGACCACCAACCAACCAGAACCTGTTCAAAGACCAGCCACAGATATGTCATTCAAGGAATCAGTGGTAAGGTCAACCACAATTTAATCACATCCAACCCTTTTTCACATATA
>WNGS01004374.1:6954898-6969518 GCA_020271785.1 Procambarus virginalis
CGTGTTGCCACTGTGTTACGCTCCACGGCACATCTGACGCAGCACCGGACCAGTGTGGGGACCTCCACAACACACCTGACGCAGCACGGGACCGGTGTGGGGACCTCCACAACACACCTGACGCAGCACCGGACCGGTGTGGGGACCTCCACAACACACCTGACGCAGCACCGGACCGGTGTGGGGACCTCCACAACACACCTGACGCAGCACCGGACCGGTGTGGGGACCTCCACAACACACCTGACGCAGCACCGGACCGGTGTGGGGACCTCCACAACACACCTGACGCAGCACCGGACCGGTGTGGGGACCTCCACAACACACCTGACGCAGCACCGGACCGGTGTGGGGACCTCCACAACACACCTGACGCAGCACCGGACCGGTGTGGGGACCTCCACAACACACCTGACGCAGCACCGGACCGGTGTGGGGACCTCCACAACACACCTGACGCAGCACCGGACCGGTGTGGGGACCTCCACAACACACCTGACGCAGCACCGGACCGGTGTGGGGACCTCCACAACACACCTGACGCAGCACCGGACCGGTGTGGGGACCTCCACAACACACCTGATGCAGCACAGGACCGGTGTGAGGACCTTCACAACACACCTGACGCAGCACCGGACCGGTATGGGGACTTCCACAACACACCTGACGCAGCACCAGGTGAGCAGCTTTACAACACACCTGGCACATAGCCACACACTCTAGTTAGCTTATATTTCCACCTTCTTAGTGATGGTCCAGTGACGTCTGACTGTCTATATCCAGCACCAAGAGGTCCCACCACCAGCACAGTCACAGCCCCGCTCCTGTGCCAGGTACGTTCACTACGGGATCACCATAGCCCGTGCTACTCGCAACTTTTGTTCCCAGTAACTGAATCTAAAAAACAACAACATTCCTATCATGAGGCTGTAACACTGTGCCAGGAAATCTCGACTCAAAACTACCTCAGACACAATTACCCTATATAAATTACTACTTAGAACAATAACAAACTCTAACCCCCTGACATTATGCATCACCTTAATTTAAACCACTGAACTTGCTAAATATGAAAACTATGCGTACATTCTCAAGCGTAAATTTTCAAAACTTTAGAGTATAATGTCTGTCCAGACGTTAAAACACTTCGAGGGGAGGCTGCAACAGAACCCATAGACACCAACATGGGAAATAAGTATCTATTTAATTTCCTAAGAGTCCGACTTAAAGTAGAAATGTCAAGCAAATGAAGTGACATTAGTCGTGTGAAGTGAAAATTAGTGACATTAGTGAAGTGAAAATTGCGGGGTCTAAATTGCGGGATAGACTCCTAAATGCAATAAAATGCTATACTACCTTTTACACATTTAAAAAACAAAATATTAACTTGCTGACATAATGTAATCGTTTATATATCTACTACATCAGATAATATAAACCTCCCGTAGAGTCTTCACCCTTAGCCAGCTGTGTTTGTTGTTATTCTTAAGCTTTTAAGTGCAATACTACGGGCTCATAGCCCGTGCTACTTGAGACTTTTTGTTCCAGGTAGCGAATCTTAAACAACAAATGCAATAATATACTTGAATTTACCTGAGGGCCACTATGTTTAGTGGCCTCGCCGGGACAGGCAGCCGGCGGCTTGTTAAAGTTCCCCCGTTGTTCCTGATAATTTTTTTCCAGCTGAATTAATATTCTATTAATATTATAACACTTCTCATGTTAAATTCAATATTTACCAATAAAGCTATAGAATCTAAAAATAAAGTACTCTACACACTTTTGCATTAAGTATCAATCTAGAACACCATAGTAGCATCATTCTTGTTTTAACATTTGTTAATTACATCTTTTGAATATTAAATATGACCCTTAAAAGTAATAACTCACACATTACTATAAGGTTTGCAAGATTGGTTTTTAAAAATATAAAAATGCCAACTGTAAACATTGCAATCAGACGCTATGTAATATTATTTTTTATTACAAATAAAATGGATATTATTATTATTCTTATGTATAAGATAAATGTTTCCAACGAACGACTGGGGTTATAGTAGAGTTAAACACTTCGAAGCTGCACTTCAAGTTTCCTAGTTTGAACTCTCATAACACTTCCATACTAAACATTAAAAGTATAATAATAGACTTTATGTTAGCAACTCTAGCTGTTTCTTGGACGCTTTTAACTCGGTATTATTTAATTTATGGATGTTCTAATGTCACTTCATCATTATTGAGCTGAACTATTATATATCAATAAGCAGGGTCTGATGTAGACGGATCAATACAATAACGACATCGTCAGAAGCACGAGAACTTGGACAGCAACGAGCCAAAGTGGTTTGTCGAGGTTGCTGCTGCTGTTAGAGTCTTCATTTGGCCTCTGGTTGCGTGGTGATGTACGGCCAGACATTGACGGAGACTCTGTTGAGTACGTCTGGTATTGAGTTCTTGTGGTCGTTGTCATCGTGTGCGAAGGAAGAGGAGGCGTCGAGCGAGATGAAATATGAGAATCATAAGTCCTTGTTGTGTGAAACATTACGGGTGTTGTAGAGGTTTCTTCATTATAACCATTCGCATATTTACAGTATAAATCATCCTCACACTCTCCTCTGTGGTTCGGTATCTGGCAAGTACTAGAACATGACATGTGATATCTCAAAGTTGATGTCGGGAAGACGTCTTCAGTTGTTGTGGTTGTAGGCTTAAATGTGGAGGTGGTGGAACGTCCATATAACGGCAGTCCATGACGAATAGCGCAGTCTGTGTCCAGCTCGCACTTGCATTGTGCCGTGTTCACGTGACATTCTTCTCTGCACGGGGAGCAATATCCAATGCCGGTGGTCCCAGGTGCCTGAGTCCCTGTTCTCCATCCGTAACTTGGAGAACCTGGGGGATCTGAGAACCCACGTTTACTTCGTAGAGAAGCTCTACTCCCAAACCCAGGAGGGCCTTCAGGTGGGCCTGACGCGAGAGAAGCGTGGTCCGTTTTGACCATGTAGAACCGCAGGAAGACAATCAGTAGCAGTGATAAGATTCTCTCCATGATGGTGGAGTGTAGAAGCGCCCGTGGTGGAGACGCTGAATGACACCTGAAATAGTAGTTTCAAGTAACGTCTCTCGACCAGGAGTGATGGTGTGTAGGGCAAGAGATGAAAATGGCAAGTGCTGGAGAGTGGTAGAGCAGCCGGTGTTATGGGGTAACCAGGCGGCAGTATGACGCATCACGGCACTCCCGCCTCCTGAGTAATGCCTCTGCACACCCGCCATTTCCTGCAACTAATAATCTCCTTACTTTCAAGTAATTGATCATGTTTTCCTGGCCTAGCTACCTTTCTTATCATGTATTGTAACTGCTCATGATTGACCAGTGGATCCTGCTGTAGTTACTCTTCTCTGGTTTACTACTGTTGGGATAATAATGTATTTTCCACCTGTTGTTCTCGTGGCTCTGCTTCTTCAATATTGCGAAATGTTGAGCTGATTCCACCAGAACACCTGTTAGTGCGCTGTCACGACTGCAACTTCAGAATTCACTGACTTTTACACAAGTGGAATATAATATACATTTATATACATGTATTAAATCAACAACGGTATCGTCGAAAGATTACACATTCCGCTGACTTACTTTCGAACTTCTAATAGTTGGACATTCTCAAAATGTCCAACTTTACTCTCAAGATTTGGATCGTGTGACCTCGAAATGAGCTACTGACACGACAAGTTCAAAATAGTTATTCAGTTTCTATTTTACCGAACACTCTATGACGTTCTTAAATTACAATCTTATACTTCCAGTTCAGACTTCATGTTAGCAACTCTTTGTGGCAGAGTTTGTCACAAACAGTGACCTAGGAATTCCTCAACCCTATAGTATATCCACGTCTCTTTTTATTAATCTCCCGAAGGCTGTGAGCTCCATCCTTATCACGCAATAGGATGATGCGTTACAATGCTTGGTGGGATTTTCTGTTATTATTAGTGAGCCTATGTACACAGCACCATATATATGGGGTAAGAGACTTTAAATCAAAAGTTAGTTTGGTTCACCTAATAATAATATCCCCATCTCTCAGCATGGTTTGTGGTAAATAGTATGAGTCGACTCTAGTAGCCTACACTTGAAAACTTCAGGCAGGCGGTAAAGATACCTTTCAGTAAATAACCATGTT
Source organism: Procambarus virginalis (assembly GCA_020271785.1). Lineage (NCBI taxonomy): Eukaryota > Metazoa > Arthropoda > Malacostraca > Decapoda > Cambaridae > Procambarus > Procambarus virginalis. The sequence goes on from WNGS01004374.1 coordinate 6,959,077, forward strand.
TTTGTTCATTTCCTTAAGTGTGCCATTTGTGAGCCAGGAATTGTTTAATCTCTTGTGAATGATTAATTATCATTAACTTTAGACCAAATAGCGTATATACCTGCAGCTGTATGTGTCGCTTTACTTCTACACATACAGGGCAGACATGTCCTATTTGTTCTAAAATTAACTCATTGATAATTAATCACTCACAAAAGAATAGGCAATCCTTGACACACAAATGGCATGCTTAACCCGTGGAGCAAAATATTCTGAAGAATACATAACCTACCACTAAGGGTCTGTGGCTGAGTGGTCAGCGCTACGAATTCGTAGTCCTGTGGACCGGGATCGATGGCGGAAACGAATGGGCAGAGTTTCTTTCACCCTGATGCCTCTGTTACCTAGCAATAAATAGGTACCTAGGAGTTAGACAGCTGCTACGGGCTGCTTCCTGGGGGTGTGTAACAAAATGGAGGCCTGGTCGAGGACCGGGCCGCGGGAACGCTAAGCCCCGAAATCATCTCAAGATAAACTAGAATCTGCCCGGGTCCGTTAGGCGTCTGGAGTCACCAACTTTGTAGCCATTCCAAGTTTTACATATAACCCACATCGTCTGGTGTAGGCAATGAGTTCTTCATTAAATGCTCCCTTCAAATATACAAGGAAATCACAAAAAATGTGTGTCTGGACGGGAGATCGAACCCAGGACACTGGTTCATGGGTTCTGGGTTCCAGTTCCAATGAGTTTTCATGGATATATGTTATTGTTATTTCCTTGTGTATTGGAAGGGAGCGATGGTGGAGAACTCCATTACCTACACCAGAGTGTATGCGGGTTATGTGTCGAACTTGAGTTGGTTATCAGCTCGGTGCCTCCAGATTCCTAGTTGATCCTAGCGAAACCTAGGTTATATAAAGTTTTAGTCTTTAATGTTTTTCCTGCCCGAAACGCTTTGCGCAATAGTGGCTTTAGGCATTGTATGTACTAGCTCTATCTATAAATCCATCAACTTCTGTATCTTACCTTGTATGTATGTACTTTACCTGAATAAAAATATGTATTTGTATATAATTATCATACGTGGTCCATGGGCTAAGGCGTAACCTGGGTGCTTTGATTCCCGTCCTCCTCCTCCTCCTCCTCCTCCAAAGATTTTCTCAAGAGACTTAACTTCAATAATGACATACGGCTCATAACCAAAAAGAACTCTCTAAAATTGTTGTTATATTCTAAAATATCAGACACCATGTCCCCACTCGAATGCTCTTCTCGCACTGTACTTCAAATGCAAATGCAAATGCAAATGTTTATTCAGGTAAAAGTACATACATAGAAGATGAGTTACAAACATACTGTTTGATTTAAAGATAGAGCTAGTACGTACAACACCTAAAGCCACTAATATTCATAGCGTTTCGGGCAAGGTGTGGGGGAAAAAGTCACTTAGACTAAAACATAATACTAATTGAGATTAAAGTATAAATAGTATTGAAAAGGTGGGGGGAGTGGACATGGCAGAACTCGTCAATTAAACAAGTTGGTCAACAAACAGTATTGTTTGAAAATAGCAAGACATGGGTTGACAATTAGGGGGTCAGGTAGTTTACATGGAGTTTATTAGGTAGTACTTAATTTTTCTATTAAACTGGTTGAGAGAGGTACAGCCTTTGACATGATTAGGAAGGTCATTCCATATTCTGGGTCCATTGATTTGCAGAGCATTTCTAGCCTGAGTAAATCGCACTCATGAAATATCAAATAGGTATTTGTTTCTGGTGTGGTGCCCATGGATTCTGTTACAACCTTCTAGGAAGCGTTGAAGGTCAGGATTGGCATTATAGTTCAGAGTTTTAAATATATAGAGTACACTTGAGAGGATGTGCAGTGACTTAATATCTAACATATTTAAAATTTAAGCAAGGTTATCGAGTGCTGTCTGGGGCCAGAGTTTGATATTGTTCTAACAGCAGATATGTGTTGAGTAATTAGAGGACGTAGATAATTTTGGGTAGTAGAACCCCAAGAACAGATACCATAATTTAGATATGGATAGATGAGAGAGTAATAAAGCGTCACCAGAGCAGGGCGAGGTACACAATATCTGATCTTAGAAAGAATGCCAAGAGTTTTAGAAACTTTTTTTTTGCTATTTAGAATGTGTTCCTGGAAATTCAGCTTGTTATCGATGAGGACACCAAGGAATTTACCATCTACTTTGTTACTAATTTGGATATTGTTTATCTTAGATTAATTTGATCTGAGGATTTATTACCAAACAAAATATAGAAGGTTTTGTCAAAGGGTTTTTGTCACCCTTTGTTTTGTTAAGGGTGAGTTTATTAGCAGTTAGCCAAAGATGGACTTTATTTAGTTCAGTATTCACTGTAACATTCAGAGCAAGAGGGTCAGGACTGGGGAAAATGAAGGTTGTGTCATCAGCAAATAAATTTAGTTTGAGGTGTTGAGAGGCAATTTGGAAGGTCATTAATGCAGATGAGAAAGAGAAGAGGGCCTTGTATAGTGCCATGTGGAACACCAATGTTAATGGGTCGGGTGGGAGAAATGGAATTATTCACAGAAACATACTGAAGCCTGTCACTAAGGTAAGACCGAAGGTATAGGAGGGAGTGACCTCTGACGACTAATGATGTAATTTTAAGAAGAAGGTTTTGGTGGTTGACAGTGTCAAAAGCCTTACGTAGGTCAACAAATAAACGTCTCATTTAATATACCCCTATCTAACTTATGGTACCTGTGCATGGGGTTCAACCCCTGCAAACTACATCAAACCCATCAATGCCGAGCAACTAAACAAGGCCTAACTATACAACAAGTTCTAATATATAATTATATTCATTTATATTTGAGAATATTTTTTTTTTTTGAGATATATACAAGAGTTGTTACATTCTTGTACAGCCACTAGTACGCGTAGCGTTTCTGGCAGGTCCCTGGAATACGATCCCCCGCCGCGAAGAATTGTTTTTTCATCCAAGTACACATTTTACTGTTGCGTTAAACAGAGGCTACAGTTAAGGAATTGTGCCCAGTAAATCCTCCCTGCCCAGGATACGAACCAATGACATAGCGCTCGCGGAACGCCAGGCGAGTGTCTTACCACTACACCACGGAGACTAGTAGTGGTAGTCTATATAATATATACAAAATATCGGTATACAAAATATACCGATTTTGAATACAAACTACGTTTATTAGGGTCGGGCGCAGCTTGGATAAGCTTAATTTAAGGTGAGGACGGGTTGTATAATCTGTGAGTGTATATACACCGAGGAACAGGATACACCTCTCGGTGTGTGTAACACCTCTACGTGGAGGTGTTACACTTACACAAAGTCAAGTGCCCTTGCTAAAATACCAACTCTAATTTACAAAAAAAGCCTCTAGATTTCTAGTTCGGGCCATTGCATTGCTCTACAACAAATCACTTGAACTCCAAACCTTTCCTGATTTTCTAAAAAAAAAAAAAACAGCGAGAGTAACCCCAGTCCACAAATATGGTGATCTCACTGATGTCAACAATTTCAGACCTATATAAATTCTGCCACCCTTGTCTAAAATATTTGAAAAGATAATCTATAAGCAGTTTTACTCTTATCTAGCTACATAGCCTTCCCGGTTTGGTGCCTTCTTTTGATAATTACTTACTTACTTACTTACTCTTATCTAGCAAGACACAATATACTTAGGTCTTGTTAATATGGCTTCAGACCCCCCAAAAAGCACCAACGATGCACTGATTAGTATGAATAACTTGATACATGCAGCTCTTGATAAAAATGAGTTCCCTGTTGGGTTATTTGTTGACCTGCGTAATGCTTCTGACACTGTCAACCACCACAACCTTCTTCTTAAATTACATCATTATGGAGTCAAAGGTCACTCCCTCCAATAGTCTTTCTGTAGGCGAATAACCTGTCAGTCTCACCTAACTGACAAGCTCCAGTATGTTTCTGTGAATGATTTCATTCCTCCCACCCTACCCATCAACACTGGTGTTCCGCTGGCGCTGGTGGCTGAGTGGACAGCACGCTGGATACGTAGTCTTGTGGTCCGGGGTTCGATTCCCGGCGGTGGCGGGAACAAAAAATGGGCAGGGTTTCTTTTACCCTGAAGCCCCTGTTACCTAGCAGTAAATAGGTACCTAGGAGTTACAGCTGTTACGGGCTGCTTCCTGGGCGTGTATATGTGTGTAAAAAAAATAGTAGTAGTTAGTAACGGTTGATTGATTGACAGTTGAGAGGCGGGCCGAAAGAGCACAGCTCAATCCCCGCAAGCACAACTACGTGAATACAACTAGGTGAATGCAGGGCAGTGTACTTGACCTCTTCTCTTTCTCATCTACATTAATGACCTTCCAAATATCTCTCAACATCTCAAGCAAATTATTATTTGCTGATGACACAACCTTCATTTTCTCCAATCCTAATCCTCTTATTTTGAATGACACTGAGAATACTGAACTAAATAAAGTCCATCTTTGGCTAACTGCGGACAAACTCACCCTAAACATCGACAAAACCTTCTATATTTTGTTTGTTAATAAATCCTCAGATCAAATAAATCTAAGAATTAACAATATCCAAATTAGTAACAAAGTAGATGGTAAATTCCTTGGTGTTCTCATTGACAACAAGCTGAATTTCCAGGGTCATTCAAAAAATATAAAAAATTCTAAAACAGTTCGCATTCTTTCTAAAATCAGATGCTATGTACCTCGCTCTGCCCTGGTAACGCTCTATTACTCTCTCATCTACCCTTATCTCAATTATGGTATCTGCGCTTGGGGCTCTACTACCCAAAATCATCTACGTCCTCTAATTACTCAACACAAATCTGTTATTAGAACAATAACAAACTCTGGCCCCAGACAGTACTCAGCCCCTATCTTTGAATATGTTAGATATTAGGTCACTGCACATCTTCTCAAGTGTACTCTATATGTTTAAAACTCTAAGCTGTAATCCCAATCCTGACCTTCAACGCTTCCTAGAAGGTTGTAACAGAATCCATAGGCACCACACCAGAAACAAATACCTATTTGATATTCCAAGAGTGCGATTTACTCAGGCTAGAAATGCTCTGCAAATCAAGGGACCCAGAATGTGGAATGACCTTCCTAATCATGTCAAAGACTGTCCCTCTCTCAGCCAGTTTAAGAGAAATTACAGGTACTACCTAATAAACTCCGTGCAACCTACATTATACCCTAAATGTCAACCTATGTCTTGCTATTTTGAAACAATATTGATTATTGACCAACTTGTATAACTGCTGATATCCGCCAGGCATAAACTGGAAGAAAATTGTAGTCTTATATTTATTTAGTTAAAAAGACTTCTGCTGTTCTGTTTCAATTTTTGTGGTTCCATCCATCATGTAATTATTGTCTTTATAGTCTTAAGCATTTTTCACACCCTTTGCCCGAAACGCTGTGCGAATTAGTGGCTTTAGGCATAGTATATACGTACTGTACAATAGCTCTATCTAGAAATCCAACATTCTGTTTGTAACTCATCTTGTATGGATGTATATATGTACTTTTACCTGAATAAACATTTATTATTTATTTAATTATTATTATATTATTTATTGTAAGTGTAGACGACTCACCTTAACATTAAAATAATTTTCGGGACACCAGTTTTGTTTATAACTGTTTTGTTAGTTCCATTATTTGCTAAAACTCCATCTTTCTGACCTGTTGGTATTTGTAGTGGTTTTGCGAGTTGACTAAGTCATACATTTTTCAGATCTTCATTATCGACTTCGCTAGGTTCAGACGTTTATTTGTTACCACATTTCTTAGTCTTGTAAGTAAGTAATTTGTGCTTCTTTGTAAGTCTGAATTTTTCACCTACGTCTATTTCCGCTTATGTTTCAATTGAGAGCAATCTCCCCTGTTATGTCCGAGTTGTAGTCGGTATTTGATTTATATGATTATTTTAGGAAGTGTCTGTTACGTCCTTTAATAGGATTCTGTTTGATATACACCAATAAGCCAAATTAACCGCTCATAAATTGGATTTATAACTTAACATCCGGGTTGCCTTTCTCAGTCAAAGGTAACACAGCCCTAAATATAACTAACAATATGACACAAATTTCTCCAAAATCGTTATCGTGATGTCAACGGTAGAGATTCTCTTGTCTGCTTGGTGCAGGGCTGATAAGCGTAGCGTTGTCCCACGTGAGACTTGCACTCCAGGAGAGTGAAAAGCATGAAGTCACTGAATGGTCCAGGACGGACCGAAACGTCGTCGTCCCTTCACCTTCTAGTGTGTGGTCTGGTCAATATGAAGTCACTGTTTGTGAGGTCACCGTCGNCTAGGAACACTTAACAAATTAGCTTTATTTGTAATTAAAGTACTGTACAGTATTAATAATAATAATCACAATATGTGACAAGCACTAAAATATATAAGAAATTAATAAATTACTGTAGGCTTTATAACTAGATAAATATACCACAGTTTATATAAAAATTGGTGATATGATACAAACTTTTAAAATCACTCACTTTCATATTTATCAAGTCCCATGAAGAGCGTGACAGGCGGATCCACCACTGCAAGGAAATGTATAGTACTGTATAGTATATTAAAAATAATATTTGTTTTATCTCTTGTAAATGACAAAACTATAAATTAGGATTTGAACAAGGTTGAACAAGGTATTTGTTGCTCAAGTTGCTACAGTTATGGTTTCAGTTTTTTGTGGTTTATACAGTATATGAACTATCAATTAAATCTTACACAAGATTTTTACTGTGGGTTCAACAGTTTGAATAGTTTTGCTTAATATTGCTGTGTTTTTTGAATAGATACAAATATTACTTTCACTTTTCTAAAATTTTCACAACTCATTTGATATAAAATAGTATGGAAAATTATATTTTTAGTTTTCATTACTCCAAAATTGTACTTTTTACCTCATCTGGAGTAATTTAGCCCTTTCCTCCCCGACCTCTGGTCTAACCTAATAATATATATACCATTTTGATACTGTAATAAGAATATGAGCTTTGTCGAGATGCCTTTAATACAATTTGTAGAGTTCCAGTTAATGGCATGAGCTATGTCGCAATGGTAAGCAAGCCACAAGTTATAATAAATTGTTTTTGTCTGGGATGGTCACCCTGAGTACTGCATATTAGAACATAAGAATCAAGGAAACTGCAGAAGGCCTATTGGCCCAAATGTGGCAGCTCCTACTATGTCCACCCTAACTCGCTCATATTTTTTTTTTTTTTTTGAGATTATACAAGAGTTGTTACATTCTTGTACAGCCACTAGTACGCGTAGCGTTTCGGGCAGATCCCTGGAATACGATCCCCTGTTGCGAAGAATCGCTTTTTCATCCAAGTACACATTTTACTGTTGCATTAAACAGAGGCTACAGTTAAGGAATTGCGCCCAGTAAATCCTCCCCGGCCAGGATACGAACCCATGACATAGCGCTCGCGGAACGCCAGGCGAGTGTCTTACCACTACACCACGGAGACTGTAAATATACAGTCCAACCTATACAAGTCCAACAGTCCAACCTATACATATACAAGTCCAACCTACGCTTGAAACAATTAAGGTACTGTATCCTATATCTATTATGTTATAATAGATATAGTACTTCTTGGAAATAAAATTATTATTATTATTATAATTATACCTGTCCTGCCCGAGATTCGAACCCGGGATTCCCGATTGAGTCGAGAACGAACTCAACTGTACTACCGAGCGTCTACCAAACAAATCATCATTGACAGGACAGAAGGTGTTTTAGTTTTGTTTTTGATCTAATATGAGTCTAACAAATGTTGTAACTTTTTAATTACATAATCTGTGAGAAACTAAATAATTGTTGTTTCTCAGGGATACTGTCGATGGCCGCACACAACAAATTCTCCCCTTTTATTCGAATTCAGTTTTCTAACCAAAAACAGCCAAATATTTTGTCAAGAAAGAGAACCATAACAGCATTTACCTTTACTAGTAAAATAAAAGACCATAGTGAGCGATTAATAAAAGCCAGTGTATGTGAAGATAGAGGAGCAGCGTGGCCGGACCAGCTGACACACGTGTAAACACTGGTCGCCAGTGTTGCCACACCTCCGCCACTGTTGCCACACCTCCGCCACTGTTGCCACACCTCCGCCACTGTTGCCACACCTTCGCCACTGTTGCCATAGCCCGCCCTATCTCTTCCCTCCCCTGGTAACACAGGGGCCTTACATTTAATGTTCTCTCCTGATTCCATGTATGGCTAGCCCTCCTGTGTGATAGGGATGTTGGATGAGCTTGTAGCTCATGCAGAAAATCGTAAAGTTGCTGTTTAGTCAGAGTTTAGTCAGTCAGAAAAGACCTAGTACATCTTATTTGAAAGCAAATCAACACATTCAATTCTCAAATGCAGAGTATACAAATGCAGTTGTATACTCTCCAAAATCAGATATATGTGCTAACTCTGTTTTTCTCTCATTATATTAAGCACTAATCTATCCCTATCTTAATTATAGTGTCTGTGCATGGGGTTCAACCACTGCAAACCACCTCAAGTCCATCATCACCCAGCAAAAATCTGCTATCAGAACAATAACAAACTCTGCTTTCAGACAACACTCAGCCCCCTGTTTAAATCCCTAAACATGCTAAACATAAACTCACTCCATACATTCTCTCGTGCCATTTACATTTACAAAATCCTGTTCTAAAATGCAAACCCTGCTCTGAAACTCTCCCTGGACAGATGTATAGGACCCATAATCAGAAATAAATATATTTATCATCAAAATAAATTTATCTTTGACATCCCCAGAGTCAAACTTAATCTGTGTAAACACTCTATGCAAATAAAGGGATCAAGTCTATGGAACTCACTCCCTAATGAATTGAAAAGTTGTCCAAACTTTTACCTCATTCAAAAACAAAACCAAAAGGTACCTAATTTCATCTTCACAGTTTCCTACCTAGTGCTTTAAACTCGCACTATATCTAGTGCTACCCAATCTCCCAATATTTATGTACCTAAGCCAAACAACTTTACCATTATGATCATTTGCTTTCATCTCAAATGTGCTATCAATATGCCTTATTGAGCCTATTAATCTTTGTCAAATTATCAATCAAGCTGTCAGTGCTATCAATCAGAGCTATCGACGTACTTTTCTTTAGCATGCCAGTGAAATGGTAATTCAAAATACAAATGTGAAATTTTAGGGTCCAGCAGTCCATTTTTATACGTTTTTTTTACATATAGACTGAATTAACACGCTTCCCGTCGATTCCTAGTCATGTAACTAATTAATATAATACGAAAGAACAAAATACAATTGCCTATTCACGCATCTGACCACAAATTATATCAGAGACTGATGACCAATGACTATTTTATATATATATATATATATATATATATATATTATATATATTATATAATATTATATATATATATATATTATATATATATATATATATATATGAATATATATAATATTATATATAGTATTATATATAATATATAATAATATATATATATTATATAAAAAAAGAGGAAAAACCACAAAGAATGGAGAAAGGGGGGGGGTGAACGTTTGGCTTATCTAAGGCCCTTATCAACACATGACTGTCATGTGTTGGACAACGGCCTTAAAGCCGAACGTTCACCCCCTTTCTCCAATTCTTTGTGGTTTTTCCGCATACAAATGATCAGTGTTAGTGATGTATTGCTATATATTATATATATATATATATATATATATATATATATATATATATCTATATATATATATATATATATATATAACAGTTGCATATAGTCCTGGGGACCATTCGGCTTGTTCGTATATAATAAGTTACATTATGTAGGACTGAAATGAGAGATCTTTTTCACCGTCTTTTATAAACCCATGGAACCGCCTACCCGCCGAAGTTGTTGCTGTTGTTTTAGATTCAGCTACTCAGAACAAGAGTTCCAGAGTAGCACGGGCTATGGTGAGCCCGTAATTACTTCACTGCACCTCAAGGGGGGTGCAGTGCGAATTTTATAGATGCCGAAGCTCTGGTGGACCTGTCATTTCCTATCCTGTTTTTCTATATGTCACACGATTAAGTATTTCGTGTTTGTACTCATTAATTACCATAAAATATAATTATCAAACAATAAAAAATTGAAGAAGTTATAACACTAAGTGCTCACAAGATACAAGCAGTGAGAAGTTTCACAATAGTTTCCACGAAGGATGGTCACCTCTGTAATTTAGGTAAATTGGGTGACTATAAGTAGGGACCATGGAGGAGTTCCTGCAGGGAACAGGAACTAGGAACCAGGGGGGAAGGAACTACCTTAATCTAACAGATAATATTAAGTAGGCAATTCTAGCAAAATTATAAAATGTTAATAGGTACATTGTAAGGAAAAAATGAGAGATTAGTTGGTATATTAA
>WNGS01004374.1:6993457-7013345 GCA_020271785.1 Procambarus virginalis
TGTACGAGGGTGGGATTGTACAGGCTGTGGTAAAGGTCGAGGGTGAGGCGCACTCACTAAGTCGGAGAGTCCAACCTTCAGAGCCATAGGGGGGAGGAGGGACGGGGGAGGGGACCCCAAAGTAAAGCCTTGTAAGGACTGGAGAGTGAACAAAAGACGATCGGCCTTAGGGGGAAGAAGAATAAGTGGGAAGAAAAAGGAAGATTTGACGAAAACCAGAGCAGGTGGAAGGGCAATTAAGGGGGACTGGGTAGCCGTGTGTGGGGGAATGCAGAAGCACAGCAGTTGTTGCTATTTAGATTCAGCTACTGGGAACAAAAGTTCCAAGTAGCACGGGCACGGGCTATGGTGAGCCCGTAGTGGACTTACCTGGCACAGGAGCGGGGCTGTAACTTGTGTGAGCGCAACAGTCCACAATATCTCATATATGGTGTTGCTTCCCATCATCGGGGACAGGAAGTCTATTAGGTTTATCGAGGTCTCTCTAGGCCAACTACTAACCTTTCCCAGGATGGAACCCTCAATAGTTGACTATGTTGTTGTTTTAAATTTAGCTACTCAACGAAATGTCCAGTAGCACGGGCTATGGTGAGCCCGTAACCCTAGTTGACTGATGATAAAGATTAAGCCACCCAAGAAGATTCTTGGGTGGCTTAATCTTTATCATCAGTCAACTAGGGTTCCAGGCCAGAAAACATATTGTCAAATATTGATACTGTTCTTGAAAGATTCCCCCATTTTGCACCCGCAAGATAACGTTACCTTTTAAGGGCTGATAGATGTTAATCTTCTTGTTTGAGGAGCTGTTCACTTGAGGCAGTTAAGCAAGTCCCAGCGGTCTGGGTACAAGTGACAAGATGAAGAACCCAGCGGGTTTTCTTCCTATTGGGGAGTGTTGTACATGCTGCTATGGCGGTGTGTCCACTCACAGGATGAGTGGACATACCTATACATTCAAGAGTTGTATTTAACTATTTTACTTCTGATGATGTGATGATTAAACACGACAGTGCTCAAGTCCATTCTGCTTTCATTTTTCTTTCATGGTTAAATATTTCTCACATTATTCGTCATGTGTTAATGTCTTTGTGATTTACACACGTACCATTGTATATATAATATCCTTATTAATTTGACTTGTCATCGCAAAAGTTAACTCTATCAATTCTTCCTCAACATTCTGATATCTGTAAAGAAAGTCAATATCAAAGAAGAAAACAGTACCTCAGTTTGATTAATAAAAGGGCAAATCATTGAAAAGGATAATTAATTGACATTATTAAAAGAACATTATAGTTGCCACTAAAAGTCGATCACAGGAAAAGGTTATCATGTATAACCAAACTCAATTATGGGCTCACCATAGCCCGTGCTACATGGACACTTCATCCTGAGTAGCTAAATCTTTAACAACAACAACAACACTAACAGTCGGATCATAGACACAGCCCCGCTCCTGTGCCAGGTTAGTCCACTACGGGCTCACCATAGCCTGTGCTACTTGCCCCAACGTCCTGTGCCAGGTAAGTTACGGGCTCACCATAGCCTGTGCTACTTGCCCCAATCCTGTGCCAGGTAAGTTACGGGCTCACCATAGCTTGTGCTACTTGCCCCGCTCCTGTGCCAGGTAAGTTACGGGCTCACCATAGCCTGCACTACTTGCCCCGCTCCTGTGCCAGGTAAGTTACGGGCTCACCATAGCCGGCCCGTGCTACTTGGAACTTGTTCTGAGTAGCTGAATCTATAACAACAACAACACTAAAAGTCGACAGCCCCACTCCTGTGCCAGGTAAGTCCACTACGGGCTCACCATAGCCCGTGCTACTTCGAACTTTTGTTCCCAGTAGCTGAATCTTAAACAACAAAAACCACTAAAATATCATAACAGATACTTGATAACTCAAACTAAGCATGATGCAGTGTGTGTATCTTGTGGAGAACCGAGAAGTGAACGGATGGGGTTAGGGAGGCTGCATGGGTCAATCAGTGTTACCCGTGAGTAGTATCTTACGGGCTATTCATGCCCGTGCCACATCTTGGGTGGCTTAATCTTCATCAATCAATCAGTCGAATAGTGTCATTAGTGTCCCCCCGCACCCTCCGGCAGGTGTTCCGTAACCGATGGGTAAATAGGGAGCTGCCACTCCGCCAGCTATTACCTGAGGATTAAAGCTGTCCGCCGGTGAAGGCCCACAACCGTTCGCCTGTACCCGTCCACACTCATATGTGCGGACAAAATCAAAATGTTGCTGCAAGGTGCATGAACTCCAGCTAATTGCAATATTATTGTTACAGCTTTATAATTTTCAGAATCCAACTATAAAACCCTCGGAATGATCAAGAGTATCTTTGACAGATCCACTCACCCTCACCCTCTCAGTCTTACTCCTCTACAGACTGGGCCTCATTACATACAAATGTAAAGTTATGATGAAAGGAACAGTAGTGAGGAGAGCCTTGCAGCAGTATAGGCCTACACAATGAAGATGAGGCAGATTCCTGCATTAGAAAATGAAACAGACGTGACAGTGTACACAACCACAGATCTAGTGCCACAGGCACATATTAGCTGAATAACGTTAAAAGCATTTGCTTGGTAAAGTGGCCGACGTTCGGATAGCGTTCACGAACTTAAATAAGAAACCTTCCGAGTGCTATATACAACCTACGTGAGACCTACTTTGAGTATGCAGTACCGGAACAGAACCCCCACCTAAAAAATCAGAAAACAAAACTAGAAGAGGTCCACAGCGAGGCAACAAGGCTCGTTCCTGAGTTTAAGGGCTTTAGCTATGAGGGAAAACGCATACTCACATCAAAGTGAGTATGCGAAGAAGTTAAGTTTAATGTTATTTTTTTTAATTTTGTCCCAAAATGAGAGTTTACTGAGAGGAATCCCTTATTCTGAGTGAACATACTGCTATAATAGCAATGTGTAAAACTATTATAAAGAAAACCTACGGGGTTCTTCATCCTGTCACTTTGTATCTGTATCTAGGCGCTATTGGGACCTTAAGTGAAAATGTACAACAAGGAGAGTATAATATTTATCATCCTTTAAGATTACGTTGTCTTGCGGGTTTGAATTAAATATTTCAAGACCAGTATCTATATTTTACTAATAATGATATCCTAACTCAAAGTGAAATCTAAGTGAGGAGAAAATGGAGGAAGGATCCCTTTCTCCACTAGCGGGAGAACTGAGGATAAGAATAATCCTTAATTATATTAAAGAATATAAATGATTCTTGATTTAATCAAATCATTAATGTCACTAATATTTATGCACAATATAAACTAGTTGCTGTAAGGTTGTATTGCATATTTAGCCCAGATAATAATATTTTGTAGAGGAATGAATTCTTAAATAATGTAAGAGCCAAGGACAGAGCTGATAACGTCCAACTCCCCGGCTGGAATAGCAGCCAATGTTATCTTTATTTTTATGGGAGCCTCCTTTACGCGGTGAGAGGTGCTGCCCACTAAATTAAAGCCTCGTAAATTGCCCAATCTAATCACTATAGATTATATCCATTTCTGAGTCTGAATATGACAATGAGTGACGGCTCCAATCTCAAAATTTAAGGAGGGGTTGGAGGGGCCTGGTATGATAGCAAAGCTGCCACCCTATTGTGAAATTTAAAACGGCTGTCTAATATGTTATACTTAACTAAGGTCCATAGACGGAGTGGAAATTTGATTGCGTAATTTTAGTTTTATAAGGTAACCAACTCCATCAATGTTAAATTGTACTGACCCTACTTATGACAAATCAATCAATTAACATATCAATGAATCCCAGCCCAACCTCACGGTTTCACTCATGGCCTCATGCATTCCGGTCGTAGTCTAAGAATTCTACCTCCAACGCTTCTTTTCAAATGCACAAGTAGATCATATTAATATGATGTATCAGTGCGAAAATCAATAGGGGGCCATGAGAAGGATTCGAACCTGCATATGCTCTGCATATTCCCAAACAAACGCCTTAGATCACTACACCACAGCATGGTCAAAAGCAATGCAATCAGAGACTGCCCCCCCCTGCACCAGAATGCATGCGGGCAATGCGTGAAACCCTGGATAGGCTTCAATTAGTCCTAAATCTACCAAATCCTTATTCTACCAGATAAAGTAAGAGTATTTAAAAGTATATTGTAGTAAAATTCAACATAATAACTATAATATACATGGATGGTATTGATTATACTGATGAAGTTGCATGCCTTAAGTATTAGGATTATGCGAGTGGGTAGCACAAGATACAGTGTGAGTTTGAAGCAAAAGGTTGGAAACTATTAGGAGGAAGTAAAAAAGGTACCAAAGGAAATTTGGTACATTTTTGGGGTTTTCTTTTGAATAAAGCATAGGTTCGACAATTTCCTTAATTCATTAGCGAGTGAGTTCCATGGACTGGGTCCTTTTAATTGCATGGAGTATTTGCACAGATTTAGTCTGACTCTAGGGATATCATATATATATTTATTCCTAGTGTGGTGCTCATGGGTTCTGTTACATCTATCAAGAAAGAGTTTCAGCTCGGGATTAGCATTTAGGAACAAGGTTTTGCACATGTAAATAGTACGAGAGAATGTGTAAAGTGAGTATGTTCAGCACGTTTAGGATTTAAACAGAGGGGCTGTTGGTGCTACATAGCCTTCCCGGCTTGGTGCCTTCTTTTGATAATTATAAATAATAATAAATAATAATAAATAAATATAATAATAAATATGTTTATTCAGGTAAGTTACATACATAAAGTGATTTTACATAAATGGATCGATTTATAGATAGAGATTAGTACATACAATGCCTAAAGCCACTATTACGCAATGCGTTTCGGGCAGGAAAAACATTAATATCTAAAACTTAATACTAATTGAGCATAAAGAATAAAATGTGTTGGGAACAAATACAAATAATGATAAAAGAAGGGGGGAACATGACTGAAAAAGCAGCACAAATACAATAGGTCGACAAACAGCGTTGATTAAAAAAAATAACAGACATGGGTTGACAATAGAGGGGTAAGGTAGGTTACAGGGAATTTATTAGGTAGTGTTTAGTTTTAATCTTAAACTGGTTGAGAGAAGTACAGTCTTTAACATGGTTGGGAAGGTCATTCCACATTCTGGGTCCTTTGATTTGTAGAGCATTTCTAGTTTGATTAAGTCGTACTCTTGGAATATCAAAACTGTATTTATTTCTGGTGTGGTGCTCATGGGTTCTGTTACAACCTTCAATGAAGCTTTTGAGCTCAGGATTGGCATTACAGTTCAGCTTTTTATATATGTATACTACACATGAGAGAATGTGCAGTGACTTAATATCTAACATATTCAGAGATTTGAGTAGGGGTACCGAGTGATGTCTGGGGCCAGAGTTGGATATTGTCCTAATAGCAGCTTTGTGTTGAGTAATTAGAGGACGTAAATGATTTTGGGTAGTAGAACCCCAAGCACAAATACCATAGTTGAGGTATGGATAGATGAGGGAGTAATAGAGAGTAACCAGGGCAGGGCGGGGTACATAATATCTGATCTTAGAAAGAATGCCAACAGTTTTTGAAACTTTTTTTGATATATTTAGAATGTGTCCCTGGAAATTCAGCTTGTGATCAATGAGAACGCCAAGGAATTTTCCATCTAATTTGTTACAAATTTGGGTATTGTTTATTTTGAGATTTATTTGATTAGAGGATTTATTGCCAAACAGAATATAGAAAGTTTTGTCAATGTTATGGGTGAGTTTGTTGGCAGTTAGCCAAAGATGGACTTTATTTAGCTCAGTATTTACTGTGGCATTTAGAGCAAGGGGGTCAGGACTGGAGTAAATGAAGGTTGTGTCGTCAGCAAATAGAATTGGTTTGAGGTGTTGGGAGGCATTTGGAAGGTCATTAATGAAGATGAGAAAGAGGAGAGGGCCAAGTATACTGCCCTGAGGAACACCAATGTTGATGGGTAGGGTGGGAGAAATTGAATTGTTCACAGAAACATACTGGAGCCTGTCAGTAAGGAAAGATTTGAGGTATTGCAGGGAGTGTCCTCTGACTCCATAATGATGTAATTTAAGAAGACGGTTTTGGTGGTTGACAGTCAAAAGCCTTACGCAGGTCCACAAATAGCCCAACAGGGAGCTCATTTTTATCAAGAGCTGCATGAATTAAGTTAATCATACTAATAAGTGCATCGTTAGTGCATTTTTTGGGTCTGAAGCCAAATTGGCAAGAGCTAAGCATATTGTGCTTGGCTAGATAAGAGTAAAGCTGCTTGTAGATTTGTTTTTCAAAATTTTTGATAAGTTAGGCAGGATTGAAATAGGTCTGTAGTTGTTAACATCTGTGAGATCACCACATTTGTGGACAGGGGTTACTCTCGCTTTTTTTAGAATATCTGGAAAGGTTTGGAGTTCAAGTGACTTGTTGAAGAGCAATGCGATTGCAGGGGCTAAGGATCTGGAGGCTTTTTTGTAAATTAATGTTGGTATCTCCTCAAGGGCACTAGACTTGGTTTTAAGGGAAAGGATTATCTCATTGACGTTAGTGGAATTAGTAGGCTTTAGGTACAGAGACTGTGAATAGTTACCTGTAAGATAGTCCTTAACATCAGTACTGGAAGATGGAATATCATTTGCAATGATGGAATATGGAATATGGAAGATGGAATATCATTACTTACTTACAGAGGGGCCGTGCGTTGTCTGAAGACAGAATTTGTTACAGTTTTGAATTTACCTGTCCTCGACGAAGACAGGAAGTCGGTGGTTTGTCTAAGATCCCCCTCATTTGCCCTGATGATTTTTTCCAGCTGTATTTTAAAACCCAGAGAGTTTTGGTGTTTACGGCTTCGGCGGGTAAGCGGATTTTTGCTGGGTGATGATGGGCTTGAGGTAATTTGCATAGATTTGCTGAAGTGCTGTCTCTTGTTTAGGTATAGGCCAAGAAACTTTCCGTAATTTGTAATGCTAATGTTAACATTGTCTATCTGAAGGTGAATTTGATTTGATGATTTACTTCTAAAGGAAATGCAGTAGATCTTTTCTGTGTTTAGTGTAAGTTTGTTGGTTGACATCCATGAGTGGACTTTTCTTTATTCGTTATTTACAGTAATATTTAATTTATTTAATGTGTACTGTAGGTTGGATACTCACAGTATCAGAGTTATCACAGGCATACATGCGAGCTAGTCAACTGTTGTGGAGATGCATCACTGGGAGAGTCAGTAGTTCGACCTTAGATGCCAGAGTAACGAATGCATATACACAGGCTACTTAAATCCTCCTTCAAAACAAATTATTATTAACATATATGACAGAGCTTCAATCTGGCATTGCACTCTGCATGAGTCAAAGTCGTTGATCTTTAATGATCTTCTTGGCTGGTGAGGGGAGGGAAGGAGAGTTAATGTACCCGACTAAATATAAGGTTGTCGTTGCATTAGGGGCAACGACGACGACCATAGGACGAGAGATATACGAGAGAGAGGCGCTCAATCATTTTCAGGTTTGGCGGGTGTGTGGCGGGTTGTGTCTTGGACCGCGGGGCGGCGCCACACACGGCCAGCCAGGTGTCAGCTGCTCCTGCCACACTTGCGACGCAGATAACCCACTCCAGCAGGTACCCGCTCTTCCACACCATGTCATCCACGGAGGAAATTGAAGTTAAAGCTGGACATCCTCCTGCGAGTAAGTGTCAAACATTGGTAAATTGGAATAATTAATTTGTGGAGTATGAAGGGGGTCTTGTCAAGTATTTGCTCCGGCCTCTTGTTGCTAGGACATATCCGGCGGTCTTGACCGATCATTAAATGTTTGCTGCTCTGACATAGTGCAAATAAATGTCTCTGTACCTTTGGAGTGCGCAGCATTTCTCCATGGACATTCATTTTGTTGATTGTTAAATATAAACACTTGTAGAAACCGAGGAAAGGTGTAAAATGTATGGCAGGTGGACGGGTGCAGGAGGCTGGCTACGTGCTGCCTCCTGCACATGCCATGGCCCACCTCTGGAGCTGCCCACGGCACACCTGACCACCAACGACCACTTCACACTAATATACGCTATGGTTAGATAATAGAAACTGCTACTACGGCATATTTGACGTGTGTAGCCTAGTGCAGTAAACCTACAGAGATGCGAAAGCAAGTCTGTATCATATTTGCATTTTGCGTGCTACATATTCTTTCTGGCGTGGCGCGTCTTTTATTAATTATTTGCTTGCACTTGGGTTTGGTGAGGTGAACTATATGGACAGAACAGTGTTGTCATTTCATCTTCAATGCATTGCATTGGCAGTTTGATATAGTATTTTCAGTAGAAAGTACTCAACGTCATCGTAACCAGAGTGGCCTTGTCGGGAGAAGAAATTTTATGGCTTGTGGAAGCTTCCCACATTTTGTTTCCAAGTAATATTTTAAAGTTGTGAGCAGATGGTGATGTTGCTTTAAATAACCGAATTGGGTTGAATTTACCCGAGAGCCACTAACACTTAAGTGGCCTCAATGAGGACAAGAAGACTGTGCCTTGTGAAAGGTCCCCCCCCCCCATTTGTCCTAATGATTTTTTCAAACTGGATTTTAAAATTTAAGCGCATTTTGGCATTTATGGCCAAGGCGGGTAGGCTGTTCCACAAATTTATAACCCTGTGGGTGAAAAGGTAACTCCTGTTTTCAGTCCTACATTGTGTCTTGTTGAGTTTGAAACTGTTGCTCTTTGCTTGTTTCAATGTGCTCTATGAGCAGTACATTAAAATATGCAGTAAAATAATCCATTTCATGTTATCACTACATAAACAGAAGTCTGTAATGCCTACATGTATGTATATTCTGAAATGTAGTTATTTGCAGAACAAAGTTAGTGCCATTGTCCCATAGTACACCTGCATTGTTCACAGCACTACTGTGGGCATGTATCCTACCACCAATATACTGTAACTATGTTGGCCAGGAGATGAAGGCCTTGTTTTATTTTTTAATTCCTAAAATTAGTTTTTATACTTTTAAATATTCATAGATTAGAGATGGAGATGTTTTTTAAGGGAGTTAAAATACTATAATACTGTACACATACTGATACATCTAAAACATCCGTTAACATCTGTTTCTTGTACAGTGAAGGTCGGTGGGGTACGCATTCCTCAGCGAAGGAGGAGTGCAGAAGAGAAGGAAGGAACCCCACCTAAACCAAGAAAGGATAGTGAAAATGATGAAGAGGATGATGAAGAGCAACTTGTGGCAAAGAGGTATGTATTTTTTATTAAAATTTGAATGTTTACGTAATATGGTTGTTTAACCAGTCTACATTCTGTATTGATTTCCTATAAACATTCTTCATAAAGTAGAACGTGTACAAAAAAAATGGTTTGAAAAAAAAGTTAAGATTTAAAGCTGTATGACATCATTCTAGTAATGTCCTTGGATTCCCTTGGTTCTTACTATATGGAAGCATTTCTTTGGGAAAAGTATAGGTCTTCTCTTATTGTCTAGGACCATAAGCACATTTAGTGTCCCGAGTAAAGTTATAAGGCACATTTAGTGTCCAGAGTAAAGTTCCATCTTAAAGCTTACATTAATTAATTGTATATTTAGTCATTACATGAGTCGGTATTGATTAATTATAAAGTTGGTATTATAGAACTAATTTTTTCATATACCTGCACAGTATCTTGAAAATAACATTTAATTCAACAAATAATTTTTATATAGGGTTACTATACATTCCAACTTATTTAATGCATTTTCACATTACAAAAAGTTTATTTTAAAACAGCCCTCCAAGAGCTCCAATAGTGGTGTCAGGTGTAGTTGGCAAAGTGGATAGAGACTTCCCCACAGCAGCAGTAAAGCACACACATGAGAAGCCAGTACCCACTCATGAAGTACGTACTGCTCATAATACAAAGCCACCAGTCATTCAGCAACCCAGGAAGTAGAGAAGAAATATTAAATGTCCATATGCCATTCAGGATGTTAGCCGTCTCATCTCCTAACTGCCTGTGACCAGGATACAAGTATTGGGGCTATGTATTATAGCCAATAAGGACCAAAATATTTGAGTGATAGTATTTGTGCAGATATTGATAAATAGTTGGATAAAAAAGAATGAGTATTCTTTGATAACTTACAGTTTGTAGTTCGACCTTAACACAACTCGCTCAAATATTCAGGGTAAGATTGCCAGGTACTCACTGTTAATGTTGGTAGTGATGGAATAAATAGGAATCTTTTGTTGCAGTGTAACACTGAGAAGGATTATTCAGAAGTGATCACCCAATTACTTTTGTAGGTGTGTGTGTACTTTTACAGTTCTTAAGGCTACTGTGCTTAATATTACAGTAAATGATGTGACTTTAAAGTAGTACAAATACACTATGGTTGCGTGATAATTAAAAGGGGTAATCTTTACTAGCAGACTATCATTAATAATTAGCTTATATTGTTTAAAAAGCTGTTAAATCAATGGTGCAGTTATATATGGTGCACATCCTAGCAATATTGAATTCAACTCTAACCACATTGGATGGCTACTGATATTTAAATATCGATGAGTGACTTAATCATCGAGTTGGATACTAGCAAGATATTTCATATATAAAATAAGAGCTTGGTATATTGTTGCCAAGAATAAATAGCATAAAGCAGTATGGTAAGTTGCAGAGATTTTTCATTTTGAACAATGGTTTCCAGTATTGTGAACAGGCAGCCCATTAGTTTATTGAGGTCTCCTAATGTTTATGACTGATCTTTCCCAGGATGCTACCCATAAGTTGCCAAATTCCTAGGTTCTGATTTATTGCCAGGTGAACAGAGGCATAAAATGTAATGGAAATTGCAAAAACATCTCATCCATCATAATACAGTACAGTAATTGAATCCAGGATCATCGGTTGTGAGCAGAATTTGCTACAGGGCACCTTAATTATGACCTAATTCTTACCATATTACATACACATGATAATGGCATAAAATCTTCATTCCAGCATTATTACAACAATGAAACTAAAATTTTGTTTGTTACTGTGGTTGTGGAAAAAAGAATATACTGTAATAGTTGTTTGGGACAGCTATGATAGGTCCTAGATGCCCCCTTAGTTGGTCATTCTTCACAAACCTTTTGCATATAATTGTACTGCCACTTTACTATATTTGGGTCAAATATAGTGCTTGAAAAGCTTTGGAAGTTAAACTTCATTGTAGTTAGTATTTTGATACAGACCAAACAACTCGAGAAATTTCAGTCGTTCTATTCAGCTATATGTAGTTAAGGTTTACATTTATTTCCAAATACAAATGCTTGATATTTTCCTCATGATGTAGTGATGCAGGTTGAGTGTCATTGCATTTGTAAGACCCCAGCTATATTTACACATTAAAATACATAAATTAAGAACTTTTATGTAAAAATGGTGCAAATATGTTTTTGTTGGGTATTTTTTCTCTTGGGTAGGGTGAAGGGGAAAATCTTTGTGGGGTTAGTTTTTTGTTTATATTTAATCTATAAATGGCCTTTGTATATAAAACTTATATTAAGCTTGAAACTATAAGTAATGGGTAACTTGCAGCCAATAATTATACAGTATAAAAATTTCATACTATTTATATAATTTATTATTTCACTAAGAAGTTTATACAGTACACAGCCATGAAAACTTTGATGTCACAGTGTGGGAAGTCATAAGCTGCATTACTGTCATCAGTTCTTGTCTAGTTTAACACTTTTATATAATTTTACTTGACAGGAAAAATGGTATTTTGTAATGGAAATAAAAATTTGTTTTTAAAGATGAGAAGTAGGTATTCAGGGAGCTTGTTTGAATCAACATGGAACTCAGGAGCTATAATTGTCTTTGCTTCTAATTACTATAAAGTTTCTTGGTTGTGTGAAGAAATTATATATTGTTGACCTTTATATATTGGTGCTTCTCCTTTTCGTTTAAATTATTCCACTGTATGGGATCTTAAGTACACAGTTCAAATATAGTATTCAGAATGTCTTTACCAGTGAAAAGTAAAATTAAATTAGGATCGTTCCATTATGTTGTACAGCCAAGTACACAGTTCAAACTTTAAATAGACTTGTGTAAACAATGATTATCCATTTCATGGTCTTCTTTATTAAATGTCATTTTATGAAAGAACAGCGATCATTCATTTCGTAATTGAGAGCCCTCCATTTATCCAGTGAACTGGATATAACATGTGCTATAAATTGGTTGTCATTATCTATGAATTATATTTCTTATATTTAGGTAAGGTAAATTTTATTGGAAGTTTATTATATGTATTGGCCATCCTGCTTTTTGACCAAACCTGTACCAAATACTGAAAAAAAAAGTTTGGCATTGTGGATGTATCCTCATGCTCCCTCAATAATACTGAAAATGCACTACAATATAGGTGTAATATATGTAAAAGAAAAAAAATACGGGCACGTACTTTGCCCTCAGATGACTTAGGTGGGTGGATGCCAGGCTAGTTTGATGAAATATGATACACCCAATCAGTATGACATTTCCCAAAGTAGATATGATGCAGTGGACGGCTCAGTCCCTGCCCTTCCCCTTCTCGTCTTCAGATGACAAGGCAGTCCCTACTTTCCACCTGCAGATTGGTGGATTTTGGGGATGGGTAAGTTTATTGGCCTCTCACAGCCCAGAGATGGGGAGGATGTTGGACCAAAAATGTAACTGTTGTACATGTAATGTCTACAACCTTTTAGACCAACCAGCAGATGTGTACTGGAACACAGTAACAAGTGGCTATATATATACACATGTGTATGTATATATGTATATATATATATATATGTTGTACCTAGTAGCCAGAACGCACTTCTCAGCCTACTATGCAAGGCCCGATTTGCCTAATAAGCCAAGTTTTCATGAATTAATTATTTTTAGACTACCTAACCTACCCTAACTTTTTCGGCTACCTAATCTAACCTAACCTATAAAGATAGGTTAGGTTAGGTTAGGTAGGGTTGGTTAGGTTCGGTCATATATCTACGTTAATTTTAACTCCAATAAAAAAAAATTGACCTCGTATAATGAAATGGGTAGCTTTATCATTTCATAGGAAGAAAATATGAGAAAATATATTAATTCAGGAAAACTTGGCTTATTAGGCAAATCGGGCCTTGCATAGTAGGCTGAGAAGTGCGTTCTGGCTACTAGGTACGACATATATATATATATATATATATATATATATATATATATATATAATATATATACACAGTATATATTTATTTATTACATATACACACAGTAAATTATTGGTAAGTAATTTGAGGTGAAGCCAATACCAGGACCATTGCAAGGCAAAGGCTGGGGTGACAAGTCCTTGTTACTCCAAGGCAAAATGTTCTTTGCCAAGTTGGAGGCATATTTATGAAGGCTCTGGAGCTTGACTAATATTAACATCTCTATGGATGCTTTGGGAATGGTAAACCAAGTTGGATTGCTGTGCCAGTCCAACTTAGGCACTGTGGCATATGCTGATCCTTTGCTCCTAATTGTGGTGTAGGTATGGAACAGTTGTGGTATTGGGCAGGTCATTAGAGACGAATGTAGTTTGACTGTTTGAACAGAAGTCAGAAAATGGGATGGCCACTTCACTGTAAGTAAGTAGTGTGCAATTAAACTAGTCTAGCTTTTGGTGTAGCTAGTCATTTCAGTTCTGCAGATGAATTTTTAAGGCATAAAATGCCTTAAACATTCCTTGCTACTAAATTCATCTATTAAGGTTTTTCTGTTGCTTGTAGTATTTTTAAAAAGTTCTTATATTTCTATTAGATTTGCATTCTTTAATGACCATTTTTGTCAAAATACTGTGGCCATTTTTCTAATATATTTAAAAAATATTGTTTTCAATGTATGATATTCATAATGGTTTAAATATACGGCATTGTGTGCTTATCAACTATGTGTTGTGAGTTCTGGAGCTTACGTTTCCTGTTTTTTATAGCAATATACAATCTATTTGATGTGTACAGTATTCACAACCTTTGTCAAGTATGGGGTATAAAATTAATTTTATGATTTGTCTAACCTTACTGTTCAAGGTTGATATACTGTATTATGGATGTGCTCGGTACTAAATTGTTTTGAAATTTTTTAAGCAACATCATGTTTAATAAAAAAACAACTGATATGATGTTCTTTTGCCTGTTGGTTTGAGTAAAAATCTGCAAGTATGATTGTACTGGGGTTATTATTTTAATACCCAAAATCATCTGAAGTCATGTCATAACTGCAGCTATGTTTCTCTTTTTTTATATACTATAGGATATGGTTGATGATGCAAGTTACAGGGAAAGCTCAACTTCCATAATTAACCCTACCCAAATTATTCTGATAAAAGCGGCACAATGTACCCCTGCTCTAGTGCTGGCCTAAAACTATCACCCACACAGTATTACAAGCTCTATATGAACTAACCCCCAGAGGTCCCTGGGTCTTGTCACAGATACAATGTAACCCCCAATCTCCCTCAACATCCATACATGGTACTTGACATAATTACTTTAAATAGGCCTGGCCCCAGGTAATTTAACACAGATGATTGGACAAAAAACCTATTCCCTGTTACGGAGCTAAAATATTTAGTACCCTGAAACTTCTTATTGCGTGTACCCCACAAACAAATTTGTCTTGGCACAGTTGCTGAAATAGAGGTAATACAGAGAACATATACATAGCATAGCATAGCATAGATGCGATAAAGCACCTAAATTATTGGGATCGTCTCAAAGCCCTCCAAATGTACTCGCTAGAAAGAAGGCGAGAGAGATATCAAATATACACCTGGAAGATACTGGAGGGCCAAGTACCAAATCTACACAGTAAAGTAACAACGTACTGGAGTGAACGATATGGAAGGAAATGCAGAATAGAACCAGTGAAGAGCAGGGGTGCCATAGGCACAATCAGAGAACACTATATAAACATCAGAGGTCCGCGGTTGTTCAACACCCTCCCAGCAAGCATAAGAAATATTGCCGGAACAACCGTGGACATCAAGAGGAAACTAGATTTATTCCTCAAAGGAGTGCCGGACCAACCAGGCTGTGTTGGGTATGTGGGCCTGCGGGCTGCTCCAAGCAACAGCCTGGTGGACCACTCTCTCACAACTAAAGCCTGGCCTCGGGCTGGGCTTGGGGAGTAGAACTCCCAGAACCCCATCAACCAGTTAGTGACTTGTTCTGTGTAAATTTCAAACTTATTCTTGGCCAATATAATGAGAACTTTTTATGGTAACTTATTCTTGCCCAAGGCAAGGTGCTAATCATAACGTACGCAAGTGACATGTTTTCTAATGTTTTTTCTAAAACATTTTCAAATTAAATGGTCAACCAGTAGATTGTCAAATTGAAATTAGAATTGATGGTGCAAATATCCAGCCCATACTCTCGAGCTTTCACAATGTCACTAAACTGATGTATTAAATTTGCCGAACATAACTTAACAGGCTCCACTAATAGAAAATGGGACGTGTCAATTTGCAAACCAATCTTTTTCGTGATTTGCTATTGGTTAGGACACTACATAGTTTCCCCTCTACTTTGTATCTTTTCCTGATAATTGCTTAAGACTTGATTGTGAAGACAGGTTGAAATACCCAGAAGCAATTTGGATCTATTACTGTTGTTAATTAAATATTCAGAAACCATTGGATATAAAAAGCTTTATAGAGCTTGGTCATTTTATTAAATTATGAATAAATTTCAATTACCACAAATAGGTCAATTCATGTTCACAGTATACAGCACATGGAAGTATTATGGTACACACAGATTTTCATTAATTGCTAAAGACTTGCCAAACATGCTACTGATATGCAATATAACTTCTTGCGTTAGATACGTAAATCTTTGCTGCTGGTCATATATATTGAATTTTCCACTGATAGCACGGTGACATTGTTAAAGTTACCATTTGTAACTAGCATAAAACTTCTTTCTTTGAGTAATTATTCGTTGTCTGTCTTGCCACTAATGCATGCTGTAATTAGAATAACTTATTAAATAAGAAAGCAGGAAGGTAAAATTTTTTCCGTTCTTGATCCTCTTAAAAAAAAAAAAAAAAAAAAATTATAGGCACAAGTACACAACTGCAAACCTATTTTAAGTTTTGACTTTGCAATTTCCTATGAAAAGAACATGTCAGTGCACTAATGCATCACATAAAATCATCTGAATCTTCATCAGCTGCATCCTTGTTTGTCTTCATGTTTTCCGATGAGAACAAAGAATTGTAGCTCCTGGAAGCAGACAACATAAAAGAATAAAAAAAATAAATTAAATTTTCATCTATGCCAATTGCTTACCTTTGTGTTAACACAAAGATGTGTACTCTAACAAATATATATACTGTGGTGTGGTAAAGTAGAATGTGTGCCTCTGTCAAAGTTTGGAAGCCTTATGCTTGGGACTAGCCTCGCCCATCATTTAAGATGTCAGGTGGTATTAGGGGACTGTCATAGACTGATCGGGTCCTATGGAGTCTGAAGTGGTGGCTTGATTGTTCAGAGAATCTTTCAAATTTCTCAACTGTTCATCACACACAAAAATGTACCCATTATTTTAACTAGTTACATTATCTTGTGAATACAGATGGGCCCAGTACAGATCGACCAAGAGAAAAAAAAAAAAAACTCAAAACCTGTATAATAAATGGAGTATATGTAAATATGGGATATTGGGAAGAACATGTAAATATAATCGGACAAGAAAATGTAGAAATTCTTAGTTCAGTTTAGGTAAATGTTCCAAAGGTGCAATTTTTTTTTCCATCCAGAAGTTTGTAAACATTTACTAAAGAAAAAATAATGCCATGGCAGA
Organism: Procambarus virginalis; assembly: GCA_020271785.1. Taxonomy (NCBI): domain Eukaryota; kingdom Metazoa; phylum Arthropoda; class Malacostraca; order Decapoda; family Cambaridae; genus Procambarus; species Procambarus virginalis. Next base: position 7,010,295 of record WNGS01004374.1, read on the forward strand.
CTGTCTTAGCTTTTCATGCAAATTGACCAGCACTTCTAGGAATATATATTTTGATACACTGATATTGTAAGACATAATATTTATAAGTGGGCCTCCTAAATGATAAGAAAAAAATGCAATCCTAACTGAAACTGTTTGTGAAATATGGATATCAGACTACAATCTTTTCAGGTGTGACAGGGTGGGGTCAGCCAGTATATCAAAGACACTTGTGTGCACTATGCTGTTAACCACCATAAATGTCATGATGGTGGTTCTAATCAAAATCCTAAATGTGGTTATTATCCTGTTATATAACTTACCAGATGCAAATCCTCTGCAGTTTAAAGAACAATCAAAATAGAATAGTGCTTAAAAAACTTCAAGCCCAACTCCAATAACTATCTTACTTGGCAACTTCAATTTATGGCATCTAAAATGGAAGGATGTGACAAATAGTTATACAGTATTGGGAAATCCCAATAAAAAGCCTAAATCAACAGGCACATACAAATGCCCTCTTACAGATTCTACTATTTGCCTTAAACCAGCAAACAGTAGAGCCAAATAGAAAACAATCCTAGACCTTATTTTTACGATGATGAACTAGCCAGAAACATAAGGATTACTAACACATTACTTACCGGTAAATCAACCTAATCAAAGCTCATAAGCATGGGCAAGATCTTTGACTTAGCTGCTGCTTTATATGAGATCCAACTGGCTTGTATCATTTTCAGGGTTTCAATTTTTTCTAGATCGAAGAAATATGAATTTGTCAAATGTTAAACATCACATCATTTTATGTTGTCCATTGAGACTATTCAATATCTGATAGTGACAATACAAAAAAACGAGAGGCAAATTTTATACTCAAGTTAAAAATAGCTAATGTACATTAACAAGGTCTGTTACTTGGACTACATCAAATTTAAAGTAAATAGAGTATTGTATATCGGTACCAGGTTGACTGGTTGATACTTCGGTGAAGTAATGTACATGTTTAAGTGTATCATTGGTTGCAAAAAAGGATGCATTGAATCTATTTACAAACTTCTTAATATGAAGCATCTTATACCAACCTCTGTGGATAACTATCAGTCAACTGCACTATGAAATGTGTCAAACTACAGTACTATCAATGCTTCAGTGACTTACTTAAGTTCTTGTTCCTTCTTTCTTCTCTCTAATTCATCTTTTTCCTTCTGTTGCTTTTCCCTTAATTCCTTCTTTTGGGCATTTCGCTCTTGTTTATCTCGTTCTTCTCGCTCTAGTCTGAAATCTGGGTGAGATTCTGTCTTGGTCTTGTTCAGTCGGTTAATTATTTCATTCATGCGTTTTTCCAATTTCGAATTTGTTTTTGCGTACCTATGTTAAGAATACAGTATACACGTTAAAAAAAATTACTAGTACAATACTACATAAATCAAATACAGTACATATAACATATACCAAGAGCATTCATAATGTCTTAATACTTATTTACTGAAATATCATAGTTTAAAATAAAATGCATTTATACAAGAAAAGTTTCTAATTAGGGAACTACTGTAATTGTGTTACTGTACAGGATACTCTCAAGAGGAAATGTATAGGCACAGTATATTGATGTAGTGCAATTTTGTATTTACACTAGTAGGGGGAAATATGTAAACTTGTTATCTCTAGGATTTTTTCATATCATTCATGAAATAAAACTTTTGCCAGCATTAAAAACTGATGAGTTACTTTGCACATGAGAAGAATTCACGTCACTTTTTAAATGTATACAATGTTATAAAAACAGAGGTAATTATTTACAAAGTGCCTGAAGATAAGAACAAAGCTATTACACGGCCATAAGCTTGTTGCAACACACTTTAGGTCAGATTGATCTCAACTGAAATTATATTCTTGGTGAAATAAACTTGTAACATTTTATCAATATCTTTGATACCTTATTTCCCAAGAACCCATCATCTTTGAGGGGGATAGACTATTATTAATTTTCTCCATGCAAGTTGTCTGCTTTCAAGGGTGAATAGCTGAAGGAAGACTTGGAACCTTTACCAAATTTGCACATTTTGCAAATCACATAAGTAAAGGAGATAACAGTGTTAGAATGAGAAAGAAATACACTGTGAATGTGTGGGGCGAGAATGTTATAATACCAAGCATATAGAAGATGCAAAGTAGATTCAAACACTAACTTCACTGAAAAAAAAATCAGCCTTAAAAATATGACATGGACCAAAAGGTGACACACAGAAAGGAATGAATTCAATACAGAGACCAAGGAGGCTTTGGAGGAGAATAAGCCAGCCCAGAAATAAAAACTTCAGACACACCCTTCTGAAATGGCTAAAAAGATGTCCCATACCTAAAGAAAAACCTTAAAAACTGAACGATAAGATGTAGCAATTTTAAGCATCATCAAACATCCACCCCCCCTGCCCCCCCCTACCCCCCAAAAAAAAAACATGTACAGTAGTATAGTAAACTAAATAAGGTTTATTGAAGCATTTTACCAGAACTCACCTCCTTTTCACTGTGAAATCCAACTTGTCCAACATCCATACCAGGGTCTTGCGAAGGTTGGACCACAGCGTATAAACCAAATCTACATTATCATCTTGTTGCCCTGAAAATTTTATAATTATAATTTAAGCTGCACACATAAAACTAACAGCATGAACAAACTCAATAACTTCATGAAACACTTCTTAGAATAAACAATACAGTATTCATTGAAATTAAATGAACATTTTAATACAAGTTGAAAAACTGTCACTGAATTCTAGTCCTTGAAGTTTCATTTTTGGGTACATTAGTGTTGAAACTTTTTAATTAAAAAGTATTGTATATACGGACTGAATTTAGTACAGTACAGTATACTATGCTCTATTTAGCCTATTTGATTATTTTGGCCTCAAGAAGTGCTTTGCTTAAATTCATCATAAATTTGCATTTTTCTTCTCTCACCAACATTAAAGTGTTCTAAGCACTACTTTATTATTATCCATTTGGCAAAAAATTTATTTTTCATCCAAATCCAAATTGAGAATCAATATAAAATAAAATTGCAAATCTCCC
>WNGS01004374.1:7035604-7067275 GCA_020271785.1 Procambarus virginalis
CCCTTAAATGATAACAGGAAGGGTGAGGTCCCTTTAATGATAACAGGAAGGGTGAGGTCCCTTAAATGATAACAGGAAGGTGTGAAGTTCCTGTGAACAATAAATGGAAAGGTGAGGTTCCGTGTGAAGTCCACTAGTTCCCAATCTTTTGGGGATCATCTCCACTTTTTAATCCTCAAAGGACTCCCAGAGAGAAAGTTAAATGTTTTTGATGTTCCAATCAACTTCAGGCAATCCTCACCAAAAATAATTGCAATGACATATCTTATTCATTCCACTTCCATCCATATAGTTTTGCCTTGAAGATACCTTCCCTGTAGCACATTGACTCAGTCGAAAAGTCCCGGGTTCGATCCTCTGCAGGACAAGACGTTTGGAGCCCTTTCTTTAAATATAATATTTATTAAGGAAAGAATAGTCCCTCCCACTTACCACCACCGATCTCCACCCAAGCCACTCTACATGGCCAAGGAGAACAAGTCTGCCCTTAACAAATACCTTCTGGCTGAGAACGTGGGGTTGGGGTGTTAGGGGGGAGGGGATAGTCTCCCAGACGAACGATAACTAAACTAAATCATTGTGGAGCGTTCAAGCAACTGAGGAATTCGTAGTTTGTCTGAGCGTAAAACGTAGATGAATGGACCGTGTTAATATGGACGGCCTCTCAGAATGGTGGTTGGGAAGTTGTTACATTAACTGAAAATAATTGACACGGAAGAAATTTTATGATACAAATTTTGAACTAACAAATTATATATAATGGTACGTTCATATTTAAATGTTGGTGATTTCGAAAGTTCCACTCCCGCAGACTAGGCCCAACCACTTGGGCTGGACGTGAGAGCGACTATCTGGCTTCATGCAGGTCGGCGTTCAATCCTCGACCGTCACAGTGGTTGGGCACCATTCCTTCCTCCCGTCTCATCCCAAATCCTTATCTGATCCCTTCTAAGTGGCTATCTAGTCGTAATGGCTTGGCGCTTTCCTCTGATAATTCCCTCCCTCCCTCTCGCAGTCTAGCCTGTGGCCAGCTTTCCCTGGTGATTGACTGATCTACTGGTGTGATCCACTGTTAGCCAGGGCACTGGTGGAATACACTGTTAGCCAGGACACTGTGTGACCCACTGTTAGCCAGAACACTGGTGGAATAAACAAAATTAGCCGAAATTCGTGTGATTCAGTCACCCAGGACACTGGTGGGATACACAGTTAGCTAGCTAGATACACACTGGTTGAGACCAGTGTCCTAGCTATTGTTTTAGTTGTTCTACTCCAGCTGGTGGTTATCATGGGAGCCTAGCACCTGGGCGGAGGCTCCAGCTGGTGCTGGCATGGGGAGCCTAGCACCTGGGCGGAGGCTCCAGCTGGGGCTGGCATGGGGAGCCTAGCACCTGGGCGGAGGCTCCAGCTGGCTGGCATGGGGAGCCTAGCACCTGGGCGGAGGCTCCAGCTGGGGCTGGCATGGGGAGCCTAGCACCTGGGCGGAGGCTCCAGCTGGTCCTGGCATGGGGAGCCTAGCGTCTGGGCGGAGGCTAGGAACGTCGACCTGTCTTTTTTTCTGGTGCTCGTCTCTCTTGACATCTTCAGTTCATTGATGAAACTGGGCGTGGTGTTTAGGCATACCGTAAAGGGTACAAGCGCAGCTGGTCAGTGATACCGTAGTAACCGTAAGAGCGTCACTGATTTTACCCAATGAAATTGTATATTATATTGCTTAGTACATTATATTACATATTACAAAGCCTCTAGCAACAGGCATCCTGTTCAAGTCCACTTGTCTTCAAAGGTTGAAAAGAGGTAACGAGGCTATTAATAAGTCCATTAATCATGCATTAATGAATACATAAAATTAATGACCTCGCCGACACATGTAACGTTTATTCTATCAAGTAAGAGTGTGAATGCCCGAAATTACTTTTCTTGGACCCCTCCTGTTTGAATTATCGGGAATGCAATATGGCCGGCTACTCGCAGTGGCAATCAACAGGGTAAAATAGCTTAGCGCAACAAACAAAGAATTCAAGTGGATTTTGCCGGAATACTGGCTTAGTCTAACTCAACCTGTTAAGCAAGGAATTAGAATACTCGGTTCCATCAATATTTATATGACGTAGGGCTAACATGAATATGGTTCCCTTCAATGAGGACAACTGATTTTATACGAGGGAGAAAGGGACACTGATACAAGCACGTGAAGATTAAAGTAACTAATTTATTACCCTTAATCCTACGTACGTGGTTTGGGGGATTACTTTATGAAGCGTCACACACAAAGCTATAAAACAGTACTCGCCTCGCAGTACTTAAGCCTCGTAAGGTGCCCTGATGATTGATTGATTGATAAAGATTAAGCCACCCAAGAGGTGGCACGGGAGCTCAACCTTCGGGCATGAATAGCCCGTAAGTGCCCTGATCTTAACACTGCAATTATATGGCCCCGCTTCACTACATGTCACTGCCACGACTCAATGGGTTCGCAGGAGTTCCAATAGTATGCCCAGGGAATTAATTTGCATGCACAACATTAGTTTACATGTGTTGGAAATAATCACATCAAGTCTCGGGCCGGGCTTGGGGAGTACAAGAACTCCCAGAACCCCATCAACCAGGAATACACATGCGCTCTACACTTAAGAGGCATTCTGGAGAACCTTCACTCAAACTGGGCACACTAACCTAGAGTTAGGAGTCCCTCCAGTCTCTGCGAATACTATGCAATTTAGTCTAACTGGTCACATGGGTATGCCACGAATGTGAGGCAAATGTTGCCAAAATAAAATTGTAAGTACTTACATTAAACACCGGCGTACATACATACCTTTCCAATTACACACTTCATCGTCGCTTGTGACTGCAGATGGTTTCAACACTGATAATCTCATCTCCACTGCTTGCAGTCTTGGTACCACAGCAGGAGGGAAAATTACCGGAGGATGATGCTGGCGTCTCCGTGAATCCAAAGTAGCGTCGATGATCTCAGCTCTGCACAACGTGGGGGTTACTTACAAACCAAGCCACGGCTACCCTCACTATTAACTCGACAAGTTAATTAAATGTACTTGGTACTGCTCACCACGTGGCTCTATGTAGAGAGAGGGGCACGCGTCTAACAATTACAGCCACCAAGGAGCGAATGTTCTGTGGCCACAATGGCCCACACCTCTCACGTTCTCTTCACTGAATTATCCATACAGATACAGAAATTAAAATACTTTGTGGCTCATTTGGGTAGTTTCCACCTGTGTTCCCTTGTGCGAGTACCATCTGTGTTAAATAATCGGTCTACCCGATCAATTCCCCCTGAGAATTTTGTATATGGTAATCATGTCTCCCCTAACTCCTGTGTCTTCTTGTGACCTGAGGTTTAATTCGAGTAGTCTTTTCTCGTAGTTCATACCCCTTAGCTCAGGTACTAGTGTATTTACTATTTGTATCTGTAGAATCGAGCTATTAGCTCTTGGACTCCGCCTTTCTAACCAATCTATGTTTCTTCTTTAATATCTACTACATAAATTTCTATCTAACACACACACACACACACACACACACACACACACACACACACACACACACACATACACACATACAGGTGGCCTGGTAGCCTGCTGGATAGCACGCAGGACTCGTAATTCTGTGGCGCGGGTTCGATTCCCGCATCAGGCAGAAACAAATGGGCAAAGTTTCTTTCACTCTGAATGCCCCTGTTACCTAGCAGTACATAGGTACCTGGGAGTTAGTCAGATGTCACGGGTTGCTTCCTGGGGTGTGTATGTGTGTGTGTGGTGTGGGGGGAAAAAAGTAGTTAGTGAACAGTTGATTTACTTTTGAGAAGCGGGCCGAAAGAGCAAAGCTCAACCCCCGCAATCACAACTAGGTGAATACACACATACACAGTCTAGTCAAACATAAGACTAAACTGAAGAAGGTTCAAAGGTTTGCCACCAGACTAGTACTCGAGCTGAGAGGTATGAGCTACGAGGAGAGACTACGAGAGTTAAATCTCACGTCGCTGGAAGACAGAAGAGTTAGGGGGGACATGATCACCACATACAAGATTCTCAAAGGAATTGATAGGGTAGATAAGGATATGCTATTTAACACAAGTGGCACACGCACTAGGGGACACAGGTGGAAATTGAGTGCCCAAATGGGCCACAGAGATATTAGAAAGAACTTTTAAGTGTCAGAGTGGTTGACAAATGGAATGCATTAGGCAGTGATGTGGTGGAGGCTGACTCCATACACAGTTTCAAGTGTAGATATGATAGAGCCCAGTAGGCTCAGGAACTTGTACACCAGTTGATTGATAGTTGAGAGGCGGGACCAAAGAGCCAGAGCTCAACCCTCGCAAGCACAAATGAGTACAAATAGGTGAGTACACACACACATCCTCAGGATGCAGCCCGTAGCAGCTGTCTAACACCCAGGTACCTATTTACTGCTAGGTGAACAAAGGCATCAGAGTGAAAGAAACTCCCCATTTGTTTCCACCTCGGACGGGAATCGAACCCGGGCCCTGAGGACTATGACTCACGAATGCTGTCCACTCAGCCGCGAGGCCCCGCGTCTGTGTGTGTTTTGTGTGTACTCACCTATTTGTGCTTGCGGAGGTTGAGCTTTGGCTCTTTGGTCCCGCCTCTCAACCGTCAATCAACTGATGTAAAGAATCCTGAGCCTACTGGGCTCTATCATATCTACATTTAAAACTGTGTATGGAGTCATTAGTTCCCCATGTGTGTGTGTGTGTGTGTGTGTGTGTGTGTGTGTGTGTGTGTGTGTGTGTGTGTGTGTGTGTGTGGTTAATATTTAACAAAAAGGTCAAGCAATAGTATGATTATTACGAAAAAATTATAGTCCTAATTTCATATTCATTGCTGTAGTTAGCGTGATATTAAGAAATTTTCTTAATTCTAATTACTTTGCGAATTAAACATTGGAGAACATTCATCTTAGTGATGTCAAGTGTCGAGTGGTCGAGTGGTCGAGTGGTCGAGTGGTCGAGTGGTCGAGTGGTCGAGTGTCGAGTGTCGAGTGGTCGAGTGGTCGAGTGGTCGAGTGGTCGAGTGGTCGAGTCAGAGAGTGTGAAGACAGTGTCCTATGAAGGTGATTACCACTATATACCTGCAGACAGTGTACTGTGAAGATGATGACCACTATATACCTGCAGACAGTGTACTGTGAAGGTGATTACCACTATATACCTGCAGACAGTGTACTGTGAAGGTGATGACCACTATATACCTGCAGACAGTGTACTATGAAGATGATGACCACTATATACCTGCAGACAGTGTACTGTGAAGGTGATGACCCCTATATACCTGCAGACAGTGTACTGTGGGGGCGGTGACCACTATATACCTGCAGACAGTGTACTGTGAAGGTGATGACCACTATATACCTGCAGACAGTGTACTGTGAAGGTGATGACCACTATATACCTGCAGACAGTGTCCTATGAAGGTGATGACCCCTATATACCTGCAGACAGTGTACTGTGAAGGTGATGACCCCTATATACCTGCAGACAGTGTACTGTGAAGGTGATGACCACTATATACCTGCAGACAGTGTACTATGAAGGTGATGACCACTATATACCTGCAGACAGTGTCCTATGAAGGTGATGACCCCTATATACCTGCAGACAGTGTACTGTGAAGGTGATGACCCCTATATACCTGCAGACAGTGTCCTGTGAAGGTGATGACCCCTATATACCTGCAGACAGTGTCCTGTGGGGGCGGTGACCACTATATACCTGCAGACAGTGTCCTGTGGGGGCGGTGACCACTATATACCTGCAGACAGTGTCCTGTGAAGGTGATGACCACTATATACCTGCAGACAGTGTCCTGTGAAGGTGATGACCACTATATACCTGCAGACAGTGTCCTGTGAAGGTGATGACCACTATATACCTGCAGACAGTGTCCTGTGAAGGTGATGACCACTATATACCTGCAGACAGTGTCCTGTGGGGGCGGTGACCACTATATACCTGCAGACAGTGTCCTGTGAAGGTGATGACCACTATATACCTGCAGACAGTGTCCTATGGGGGCGGTGACCACTATATACATGCAGACAGTGTACTATGAAGGTGATGACCACTATATACCTGCAGACAGTGTCCTATGAAGGTGATGACCCCTATATACCTGCAGACAGTGTACTGTGAAGGTGATGACCCCTATATACCTGCAGACAGTGTCCTGTGAAGGTGATGACCCCTATATACCTGCAGACAGTGTCCTGTGGGGGCGGTGACCACTATATACCTGCAGACAGTGTCCTGTGAAGGTGATGACAACTATATACCTGCAGACAGTGTCCTGTGGGGGCGGTGACCACTATATACCTGCAGACAGTGTCCTGTGAAGGTGATGACAACTATATACCTGCAGACAGTGTCCTGTGAAGGTGATGACAACTATATACCTGCAGACAGTGTACTGTGAAGGTGATGACCACTATATACCTGCAGACAGTGTACTGTGAAGGTGATGACCCCTATATACCTGCAGACAGTGTCCTGTGAAGGTGATGACCCCTATATACCTGCAGACAGTGTCCTGTGGGGGCGGTGACCACTATATACCTGCAGACAGTGTCCTGTGAAGGTGATGACAACTATATACCTGCAGACAGTGTACTGTGAAGGTGATGACCACTATATACCTGCAGACAGTGTACTGTGAAGGTGATGACCACTATATACCTGCAGACAGTGTACTGTGGGGGCGGTGACCACTATATACCTGCAGACAGTGTCCTGTGAAGGTGATGACAACTATATACCTGCAGACAGTGTACTGTGAAGGTGATGACCACTATATACCTGCAGACAGTGTACTGTGAAGGTGATGACCACTATATACCTGCAGACAGTGTACTGTGGGGGCGGTGACCACTATATACCTGCAGACAGTGTACTGTGAAGGTGATGACCACTATATACCTGCAGACAGTGTACTGTGGGGGCGGTGACCACTATATACCTGCAGACAGTGTACTGTGAAGGTGATGACAACTATATACCTGCAGACAGTGTACTGTGAAGGTGATGACCACTATATACCTGCAGACAGTGTCCTGTGAAGGTGATGACCACTATATACCTGCAGACAGTGTCCTGTGGGGGCGGTGACCACTATATACCTGCAGACAGTGTACTGTGAAGGTGATGACCACTATATACCTGCAGACAGTGTACTGTGGGGGCGGTGACCACTATATACCTGCAGACAGTGTACTATGAAGGTGATGACCCCTATATACCTGCAGACAGTGTACTGTGAAGGTGATGACCACTATATACCTGCAGACAGTGTACTATGAAGGTGATGACCCCTATATACCTGCAGACAGTGTCCTGTGGGGGCGGTGACCACTATATAGCTACATATCTTTCAAAGTTTTGTTGATAAGTATTGACTTGTATTTGAGGATGGGACTGACAGTTGTTTGGGAGAGGTTTGTGGAAGTGGTAGTGTGTGCATGGCGGCCTTGATGGGAGTAGAGCAAGAGGGCACAGCTAGTGTTGTGGAGGTGGTCACGGCCACTGACCGCGCCACCCACACCACCCACACTGCCTCACACCAACGCCCATCCACTTTATCCCAATAATGTAGAGCTGTAGTAATGGTTTCAATACCGCTTTATGTTTTTATCCTATCTATCTATTTGTGCCTACGGTGAGTGACGTCTTGCTCAAGGGCATACTTATCTCTCTATATTATAGAATATATATATTCTTCTCTGAGATTCTCTCATATGGGAAAGTGTTCTGTTTATTAAATTCCATGCAAGTGTATGGTATACTCAAGACACGAATTTTCTCTAGTAAATATGATTGATAGAAAATGAGTGTTTGATCAGGAGCCATTCCTCAGATGCCATTGGGGAGGGAGATTTCGTGGTGGAAAACCCACCCAAATTTCCGTTGTTTTAACGATCTGAGGGGTGGCCTAATGGTTAATGCTCTGGCCAGTCACCTGCTGGCCCATGGTTCGATTCTCTCCTTTGGGGAAGTGTTCAGTTTGTTAAATTCCTTGTAAGTTCATGCAAATATATATATATATATATATATATATATATATATATATATATATATATATCACTAAGAACTCTTTGACCCGGCCAGGATTCGAACCCATGCCGTCCAGGATCACCCCTAAACGTACACAGTACCGTGACCACCGCACCAATGATCGTCATAAGGATTGGTCAGTCTTGGCGCTTATTAACTAAGCTCCCTGACTGACCAACCCCCGACGACTAAGCTCCCTTATTAACTAAGGGAGCTTAGTTAATAAGCGCCAAGACTGACCAATCCTTATGACGATCATTGGTGCGGTGGTCACGGTACTGTGTACGTTTAGGGGTGATCCTGGACGGCATGGGTTCGAATCCTGGCCGGGTCAAAGAGTTCTTAGTGATATATGGCTTGCGCGTTTATGCAGCTTTCTCACACACACACACACATATATATATATATATATATATATATATATATATATATATATATATTATATATATATATATTACTCACAACTACACACCTCTGTGATTAAATATGTATATACGTATGTATATGTACATGTAAATATAACATTAATAATTTGTAACTAGCGTCAAAAGATTGTTATTTGCTTAGCTAAACGAACTAGAGGGTTCAGTTCCTGAACCGATTATGTGCCTCTGTAATCCTTTACTCCACCGCCCACCGGATGGGTATGGGGTGCATAATAAAGAAAGAAATTGAAGAAAGAATTGGCGGAGCTGTGAATGTGCTCCCTCGCCCCCAGGTAAACCTGATGCCATCATCCCTTCTCGACATCTATCCCGTCTTCTTTCAAATTCTGACTGTTATTGTCTGTCTGTTATACAAATCATGAGTTCACCTATTATTGTCTGTCTGCCCGTATATGATTATTATCGTATACGGCCAGATTATCATATACGAATATGATTATTATCATATACGGGCAAGTTATTTTCAAATAACTTGAAAATTGATGGACGAATTTTGTTGATATTGGTTTGGTAGCAGGAGTAAATTTTTACATTTTTGGAGATACTTGTATACACAAGACTAAGAATGTTTTTTAATGAATCCAAAACAAGGGTAAGGGCGTGTCCCTTTTCCCAAAACGAGTTTTGTTAAATTTTATGGGAATACTGGGCAAGCCATTTTTAAAACTATTTTTTGAAAATTATGCTTGCAAAGTTGTTGGATAATTGACACAGAAACCAAATTCGGCTTTCAACACATGCTACGGGAAAGCGGGTGATTGTTCTGAAATTTGGTATGACATTATTAATAACAAAGCAATCACAGATATAGTGTTGGAGAGTATGTCTTAGCATTTGTTCACATAGTTTACAGTTGGTGCTTGTTCTCCCACGCAACATGAACTAATATATCGATGGAGGATGTAAGATAGATGTAGCATATCGTTTCATATATTTTCTTATTGTTGTAATAAGCCTCTGGATATACTATATATATTATTTAAATATTTTAGATCAAATGTATTGTTATTGCTGTGGATGTGCATTCATTTGTAATTGTTATACAAGTAGTTGTATATAAATATTTAAATTCTGTTCAGATCAGACCAGAAACTGGTTAGACAATATGAATTGTCCTCTAGAGATTTAGTTATTCGGTGATTGTTTATATCTTTAAGTCATTTCTTCATTCTTTTATTTTTGTACGAAAACCTACATTTCTTCATATGATTACGATGATCATTATTATTGACTCGAACCAGCGACCAGGGTACTCCCAGCCGCGACATTATATGAGGTATACATCCTGGGGATTCCACAGGAAGTCTGACGACATCTACTGAAGCCAGTCCAATTGTTACATAACCCCCCATCAGGCCTCATGCAGGCCTCTGGCGTAGGTAAAATACCCTGATCGCTGATTCCAATCACCTCATTGTTCCAATTGATTTCTCATTATTATTATTTTGCTATCGTATTTTGTTGGCCAATTTTGCTTTGATTTATTATTTTTACTTAGTTTTTGCATATGTATTACTTATAAACTAATGTATTCGTTTCTCACATTTACAAGTTATACATTTGAACGTTGAATGCGGTGTCACCTTGGCTCTCACACTCTCTCCCGGACAGTGAGTGCACGATTATGGCGGCCCTCGCCCTTCCACCCGCGCCCCTGGGCTCAATATTTTAACTGGGTTAGCACTTATAGGCTAAAACGCTCAAATATAAATTGGTGAACGAGTGGTATGGAAGCCAAGGCTGGTGTGATGTCATAAGGGCTGGTAGTCGGGGGTGCTAGTAGTGGTGGTTACTTTTATTCATTTATGGTGGACCTCATACTCATCCCTGCTAGTGATGTGTGGTGTTAGGCTAGCACAAGTACTAATAATAGTATTATTTATACTTGTAAAATGTAATACAAATTTTGAACTTGTTTGTGTACAGCAGTTCAGTTTTGTACATTCGACCAGCACTTGCCACGAATTGTTATATAGTGCCAGGATTACTTAGTATAGTCCCAGGAATTGTTAGAATAGTGCAAGGAATTGTTAGATTAGTGTCAGGAATTGTTAACATATTGCCAGGAATTGCTAGCATAATACCATGATAGGTTAGAATAGGTGCTAACATATTACGAGGTGAAAACATAGCCTAATATATTTTTTTTTGTCAGGATAGGTTCAAGTATATATTAAATAACACAAACAACATATTATGGTCGAGAAGCAAAACAAAACGCCTGGATAGAAGAACTAGGGTCGAGTCACGGCGGCTGCAACTTGAATGGGGAATGAGGAACGTAGTATATGTTTTCGTGCAAATTTCGTGCAGTTTCGCGTCACATGACGGGATGCTGAGTTATGCACCCTTACTCTTGCGGAGGAAATGCAGAGTGAATGAGAGGACGGAGTGGGAAGAGTGAGGGATGAGGCTTCTTGACATTCTAACTCATAAGTGGTCATCAGTGATGAAGATGGCCCGAGGTGGTCACCTTGGTGGAGTGGGAAGGTTGTCACTGCGAACGGTTATTATTGTAAACCACAAATATCTCAGAGGACACGGACACACACACACACACACACACACACACACACACACACACACACACACACACACACCACACACACACACACACACACACACACACACACACACACACACAGTGGATAAGGGAGTACCTAAGCAATAGGAAGCAGAGAGTTACAGTGAGGGTGAGACCTCAGACTGGCGTGAAGTCACCAGTGGAGTCCCACAGGGCTCTGTACTTGGACCTATCCTGTTTCTGATATACGTAAATGATCTCCCAGAGGGTATAGACTCATTCCTCTCAATGTTTGCTGACGACGCCAAAATTATGAGAAGGATTAAGACAGAGGAGGACAGCTTGAGACTTCAAGAAGACCTGGACAAGCTGCAGGAATGGTCGAACAAATGGCTGTTAGAGTTTAACCCAAGCAAATGTAATGTAATGAAGATAGGGGTAGGAAGCAGGAGACCAGATACAAGGTATCATTTGGGAGATGAAATACTTCAAGAGTCAGAGAGAGAGAAAGACCTGGGGGTTGATATCACGCCAGACCTGTCCCCTGAAGCTCATATCAAGAGGATAACATCAGCAGCATATGCCAGGTTGGCTAACATAAGAACGGCCTTTAGAAACTTGTGTAAGGAATCTTTCAGAACATTATATACCACATATGTCAGACCAATCCTGGAGTATGCGGCTCCAGCATGGAGTCCCTATCTAGTCAAGCATAAGACTAAACTGGAAAAGGTTCAAAGGTTTGCCACCAGACTAGTACCCGAGCTGAGAGGTATGAGCTACGAGGAGCGACTGCAGGAATTAAACCTCACTTCGTTGGAAGACAGAAGAGTTAGGGGGGACATGATCACCACATTCAAGATTCTCAGGGGAATCGACAGGGTTGATAAAGACAGGCTGTTTAACACAAGGGGCACACGCACTAGGGGACACAGGTGGAAACTGAGTGCCCAAATGAGCCACAGAGATATTAGAAAGAACTTTTTTAGTGTCAGAGTGGTTGACAAATGGAATGCATTAGGAAGCGATGTGGTGGAGGCTGACTCCATACACAGTTTCAAGTGTAGATATGATAGAGCCCATTAGGCTCAGGAAACTGTACACCTGTTGATTGACGGTTGAGAGGCGGGACCAAAGAGCCAGAGCTCAACCCCCGCAAGCACAACTAGGTGAGTACAACTAGGTGAGTACACACACACACACACACACACACACACACACACACACACACACACACACACACACACACACACACACACACACACACACACAACACACACACACACACACACACACAGGTGGAAACAGGAGGAGACACAGTGGAAACTTATACCCAGATGAGCCACAGAGACGTTAGAAAGAATTTTTTCAGTGTCAGAGTAGTTAATAAATGGAATGCACTAGGAAGTGATGTGGTGGAGGCTGACTCCATACACAGTTTCATATGTAGATATGATAAGCCCAGTAGGCTCGTGAATCTGTACTCCAGTTGATTGACAGTTGAGAGGCGGGACCAAAGAGCCAAAGCTCAACCCCCGCAAGCACAATAGTGAGTACAATTAGGTGAGTACACACACACACACACACACACACCACACACACACCACACACACCACACACACAACACACACACACACACACACACACACACACACACACACACACACACGTTAGGCAAATATAACTTCTCTTAACCATGTTCCCGGCATAAATAACACGGAGACACACACACCAAGTGAACCAGGGCAGACGTCTCCAGGTGGGCACTGGCACTACTACACACAGTGCCAGTGCCAGATAGGGGGCCAGGTAGCCTGGTGGATAGCGTGCAGGATTCGTAATTCTGTGGCGCGGGTTCGATTCCCGCACCCGGCAGAAACAATGGGCAAAGTTTCTTTCACCCTGTATGCCCCTGTTACCTAGCAGTAAATAGGTACCTGGGAGTTAGTCAGCTGTCACGGGCTGCTTCCTGGGGTGTGTGTGTGGTGTGGTGTGGGGAAAAAAAAAAAGTAGTTAGTGTAGTAGTAAACAGTTGATTGATTGTTGAGAGGCGGGCCGAAAGAGCAAAGCTCAACCCCGTAAAATACAAAACTAGTGAATACACACACACACACACACCAAAAGGCCTTTGATATAGTTCCTGATTGATTCATAAAGATTAAGCCACCCAAGAGGTGGCACGGGGATGAATAGCCCATAAATATAATAGCCTCATAAGAGACTACTGATGTACTGAAAATCATAGCGGTTCGCAAAATTGACGTGATGTTCCGTTCGTGGATCCTTAGTTAGGTTAGGTTTGGGCAATTTAGTACATCAGTTTAGTGACGTTGGGCACTCTCGAGAGAACGGGCTGCTTACACATAGGATCCATCATAGTTCCATGAATTAAGGGATGTCTCTTGTAATGTCAATAATTCGTAGTGAAAATTTTAGTTCTTAACTTTCACAAGCAAGAGTTTTAGCCTCCAACACTTCCATTTATCTCATTCATACTTATGTTTAACATACGCTTGAAACAATCCACCTATCTCATAATCTAACCAAATTTATCCTAGCAATGATAGTATCCAAGCAATAATAGTGTCCTAGCAATAATAGTATCCTAGCAATAATAGTATAATAGCAATAATAGTATCCTAGCAATAATAGTATCCTAGCAATAATAGTATCCTAGCAATAATAGTATCCTAGCAATAATAGTATCCTAGCAATAATAGTATCCTAGCAATAATAGTATCCTAGCAATAATAGTATCCTAGCAATAATAGTATCCTAGCAATAATAGTATCCTAGCAATAATAGTATCCTAGCAATAATAGTATCCTAGCAATAATAGTATCCTAGCAATAATAGTATCCTAGCAATAATAGTATCCTAGCAATAATAGTATCCTAGCAATAATAGTATCCTAGCAATAATAGTATCCTAGCAATAATAGTATCCTAGCAATAATAGTATCCTAGCAATAATAGTATCCTAGTAATAATAGTATCCTAGCAATAATAGTATCCTAGCAATAATAAAATGTTTATATGAACTATATGAGGCTTAAGATACGTTAGGTTAGGCCTAGGATTGGTTGAATTAATGATTTCGTTTTTCCTTCCTAATATTAAATAGTACAAAATGTGAACTTATTTATGTGGAGCAGTCTATTTTTGTGTGTGTGTATAAGCTTCCCTTTCGCTATATACACTTTCTTGATGGTGGGTGTAAAATGGTTATGTTTTGTGCTATATTGTTTGACGGGCAATCCAACTTCATAAAAAAAAATCCAACTGCAAAAATAGCCTACTTTTTGTTTGGTAATATATCTAACCTTTCTCCATATTCGGATAGTATATGTTCCTTAGTTTAGGACTTGTATCCCTTGTCTTTCAATGTCACAGGCACTAAGTAAGCAATCATTATTTCACTGGCCAGCATCGTAAGTTGAAGAGCCTGGTAAAGTAATTATGCCACCAAATAGTAAGAATACCCCCTTATAAGGAAGAATATACAAATTAAAACAGGATTGAATAGTCCTGAGGACGTTGCCATAAGGGGAATCATTCACATTTAAAAGGTATCTGAGAGAAACTCCATAAACCGCAAGACACGGGGTGTGAGGCGCGACTATAAACCTTGTGCCAGTGTTTCCGGCTTGTGAGCGTGGCCCCACTAGCCAGTTTCCAGCCATAAGGCGCGAGAAGCGGCAGCAGTCCCACCAGAGCACCGCGTGACGTCCACCGTCCCCGACCACGACCAGTCGTCTCCACCGTCCCCCCCATCACGACGCGTCTTGTCCACTGTCTCGCACCACGACCAGTCGTCTCATCCACTGTCTCGCACCACGACCAGTCGTCTCCACCGTCCCCCCCACCACGACCAGTCGTTTTGTCCACTGTCTCGCACCACGACCAGTCGTCTCGTCCACTGTCTCGCACCACGACCAGTCGTCTCCACTGTCCCACTACGACGCTGTCGGCCCCACCATCTCCCGCCACGACGGGTCGTCTTAACCGTCCCACAACGCGTTACCCCTCCACGACGCCGAAGCCTACATCACTACACGTCGCCCTCATTACGACACGTCACCTTCGATACGACACGTCGCCTCCCCCCACCACGACGCATCGCCCCCACCATCTATCGCTGTGCCACCCGCTTTGATACGTTATTAAACAATAACAGTGAAACCTAAAATATAATGAAATAAAAACAAGGCTAGCGCTATTGTGACATTTTTTTCTTTTCAATGCGAATTTAATTTAATAGACAACACTCAAATCAAGTTTCGCAAAAAAGACCCAAAATACAAGGAATTATTTAATGAAAATATTCAGCGAAGTGTTAAACTGTGAGCATCAGCGCCATGTGTGTCAAGGTAGGTCACGGTGGGTGTGGGTCTGCTGCCTGGTACACTGGTACACTCGCTCACAGCTCGGGCACAAGTACACTTACCCAGGGGTCTTACTCAGGGGTCTTACCCAGGGGTCTTACCCAGGGGTCTTACCCAGCAGTGATATGTGGGGTAACCCTACCCAGATTCTGGCAAGTTGGGGGTTCATTAGGCCAGGTAATGTAACTCGTTAAGTTATTCAGTGGCAGTTGTTTAATCGAACGCTATTCGCCAATTACTGATTAATGCATCGGAGCGTACAGTGAAGGAACTGTGCCCCCCCCCTACCCCAGTCGTCTCACCCTGTCCAGGGTTCGAACTCGGGACTTATGGACGAGCGGGTGAGGGTGCTAATGACTATACCGCAGGCTGCTGACCTTTGCTCTGTGCTAAACCCCTCCCGTCGAGGAGTTTGTGTTGAGTATCGTGATATATATAGCTGTAGAAATGGATGTAATGGGTCTTTGTGTTACGATCCACACATACCACCCAGGATAAGTGGTGTCAGGCGTGGATCGTAATTCAGATTGTTATTTAACAAAATAAAAGCTGTTGTGTAGTTTCAAGCGCTTGCGTGAGCACAGCACCACAACCTTAATAGGCTTAAGTGACGTGTTATTAAGGGAGGCGTTACCCCGAGTACGACTCGGGTACGACTCGTAGTTTCAAAGGATCAACGGCAACTCTGTGAGTTTGTTTTTGTTTTAAAAGTACGGTTAGCCTAAAGTGTAAATTTAGTTCCCTTGAAAAATAATAGGTTTAGATTACAAAACAGCCCAACACATACCGTGAAACATTAATTTTCAGTGATTTGAGACCACAGTTGAAAGCAAGGCACGTTACTCCCACCGATAGCTTTCATTGTATGTTGTTGTTGTTAAAGATTCGCCAGGCCAGCTCTTCGGAGGTGGGGGTGCGTGCCCAAGATACAGCAATCATTTCCTCTCTGGATCGTGACACTGAGGCGCTGGAACAGGAAACTGGCCGCTTCCTGAGTCTCTAGTTTGCCTAATGAGTTCCTCACCCACCTCCTTTAGGAACTTAAGAGTACATTTACCCCAGGCGCCCAGGGTCTCAGAGGCTATTATCACGAAACTGTATCTAATGTACATTACAGTTAAAACTAATTTGGTGATTGACACAAATTACTGGCAACTTCATCTTCAAGATGTAAGTTTTCCAGAGACCCCTGATAGTCTTGTATGCTTCTTCCAGGGATGTAATTACCTTTCCTGCTTCACTATGCAGTAACAAATATTATTTATAATTAGAACAATGATACTAACACGGCTACTATTAATAATAATGTTGTTGATAATAATACCAGTGGGGAAACTTACTACAATGCCGTAGTGCTTGATTGAAGATGAAGGAAAGATCCAATTTATTATAAGTGTATTTAAACCAAATTTTCTGATACAACCTACATCCTTTCTCTAAGTGATGTAAACAATGTTTACAACATCTTGAGGGAGGATGAAGGTTGCATCCGAAAATTTGGTTTTAATACACTTACACATATATTGGGTCTTTCTTTCACCTTCAGTAATAACAGCAATAATAATAATAATAATAATAATAATAATAATAATAATAATAATAATAATAATAATAATAATAATAATAATAATAATAGCAAATCAATGGGAATTATTACATATTATAATTATAACAATTATATAAATAATATTTATTTTGACCTAATCCATCAGTGATAAGTAATTCAATGTAAAAATATACCTTATACAGTGTTCTGTATTTGTAATTGATGATTATAGAGGCTATATATTTTGGTTCTGAAACGAATATTTTACTAGCGAGTATAATATATGAAACTAGTATAATATATATAAAGCGAGTACCTGTATAATAAATATATAACGAAGTTTACCATACTAACTACGCTCGAGTCTTCTTATTGTGAAATCATCCACAAAGACAGGAACCGGCAGGTATTTTTTTTTTTGCTTCAGAAGGCATCTTTAAGTTTATATATATGAAGATGTTTGTATAGGAATATTCTTTAGGAGGCCAATTTCTCCCAGTTTGACTAAGCGAGGTATTGCCATCACAATTCCCGTTTTCTCTCGCAAACATCGGAATTAAAGAACATGATTCTGCTCATTACCAAGAAATCACAAATCACCAAGAAAATTGAAGAGGGAAATACCGCAAGCGCTATTAGAGTCCTCACCAGTGACGAGAAAATTGCTCCTCGAAACTCAGCCACAGCGCGGGCCCTGCAAAGCAAGCACCCACCCAGAGCCCGACAAGGCGACAACATCGTTCCGCCATCAGCCGACACCATTTCAGACCCATTAACCGTCGGTGAATCTGAGGTCTACAAAGCAGCCCTTTCTTTTCCACCTGGGTCAGCAGGAGGCTTTACAGGGTTAAAACCTCAACACATCAAGCAAATGTTAAATCCTGCGGTTGGTGATGCTGCACAAGATCTTCTTATGGAACTAACAAGGTTCGTTAACATGTGCCTGGCTGGTGATATACCTGAGGTCATCAGGCCTCTCTTTTTCGGTGCCTCCCTCTGTGCTCTCAAAAAGAAGGACGATGGAATCAGGCCAATAGCTGTTGGCAACACTCTCCGACGCCTGATTGCCAAGGCTGCTACGAGGGTTGTCAGCCAGCAAGCGGCTGAATTACTGAAACCAATCCAGCTAGGATTTGGAATCCCCCAAGGCTGTGAAGCGGCTGCCCATGCAGCACGAGCATACATCACCAACATTTCTGATGAAAAGGCCCTGCTCAAACTGGATTTTAAGAATGCCTTCAACATGGTCAGAAGAGATGCAGTACTTTGTGCCGTACATCGCCATTTCCGGCCCCTCTACCCGTTCATACTATCGTGCTACAGTGGTGAGTCAAAACTGCTCTTTGGTGAACATGAAATCAGATCATGTGAAGGCGTTCAGCAAGGTGATCCTCTTGCTCCCCTTCTTTTCTGCTTAGTCTTAAAAGAAATCACCGAAAGCTTGTCCAGCGAGTTCAACATCTGGTTTTTGGATGATGGCACTATAGCTGGCACCGTAGACGACCTCTTGGCAGACATCAGGAAAATAAGGGAGCAAGAAGTAAGCCTGGGTCTTGTCCTGAACCCTTCCAAGTGTGAAGTAGTCTCCTCCAACCCAGACATCGTAGCTAGAATAAGGTCTGCCTTGCCTGGAGCCCATGTCATTAGGGCCGAGAACAGCACCCTCCTTGGAGCCCCCTCGGGTCTAATGCCATTGAGGAGATCCTTGACAAGAAAATCGCAGACCTTAGGAGGATGGAAGACAGAATAGGTGACATCGATGCCCACGATGCTTTTTATCTCCTCACCAAATGCCTATCCCTTCCGAGGCTAACCTACTTTCTGAGGTGCGCCCCATCTTACGACAACCGAAAGCTTGAAGAGTATGACCTCTTACTGAAGACCATGCTGGAAAAAGTTGTTAATCTCTCCCTCAACGAGTGCCAGTGGAAACAAGCCACTCTTCCTGTTAGGCTCGGTGGCTTGGGTGTCCGCACCGCCACCCAAATTGCTGTCCCAGCCTTCCTGTCTTCCTCCTCAGCATCAGATGACCTGGTTAAGGA
The DNA here is from genome assembly GCA_020271785.1 of Procambarus virginalis. Taxonomy (NCBI): domain Eukaryota; kingdom Metazoa; phylum Arthropoda; class Malacostraca; order Decapoda; family Cambaridae; genus Procambarus; species Procambarus virginalis. The sequence goes on from WNGS01004374.1 coordinate 7,054,639, forward strand.
AATTCTACCTGACACCCTCAGTGATGTAGCGGGATACAGGACCCCCACTACACGGAATGCGACACGAAATGGGGTGCCATGGCAGACCCAGCACTCAGACCAGCCATGCCGAAAGCCAAGAAACAATCCAGTTGGGACAGCCCCATTGCAGACAAAGAAGCCACAGCTTTGCTGGAGGCAGCAACAACCCCCAGTGATCGTGCACGCCTCACAGCTGTGCAGGCTCCCCATGCAGGGGACTTCCTTTTGGCAGTCCCTATGTCTGCGACAGGCACACGTCTTGATCCGCAGGAGCTCCGTATTGCAGTCGCTCTCCGTCTTGCTGCCCCTATCCACACTGTTCATAGGTGTATTTGCGGCGAGGCAGATGCTGACGAATATGGATTGCATGGCCTGCACTGTGGAAAATCTGGTGGTTGGCACACTAGACACGACGAAGTAAACGACATCATTAAAAGAAGCCTTGCCTCTGCCCAGTGTCCAGCGGAGAGAGAGCCCCGCAACCTTCTGAACCGTGACTCTGTTAGCTTTGCCGGCCGACCAGACGGAATCACACTGCGTCCGTGGAAGGGTGGCAGACAGTTGGCATGGGACTATACTTGCGTATCCACCCTGGCAGCCACATACATCAACCTCTCTGCCGGCACAGCAGGAGCCGCGGCGACACACAGAGAAAGAGACAAGTCAGCCAAGTATAGGCAATTAGATCATCGGTACAACTTCGTTCCAATAGGGTCTGAGACCCTAGGCCCATGGGGAGAGAGTGCAAGAAGGTTTCTAAAGGATCTTGGTTCCAAGCTCATTGACACCACAAGAGACCCTAGAGCGGCAAGTTTTCTCTTTCAGCGCCTCAGTGTCGCGATCCAGAGGGGGAATGCTCGCTGCATCCTCGGTTCCTGCCCAACGTCGGAGGAGTTCGAGGAAATCTACAGCCTCTAGGAAGCGAACTATTTTTGTGTCCTCTTAATGCTCATTTTTTGTATACAATCAGATATGTAACTGTATAACCTTGCTTAATAAAGTGTACACCATAAAAAAGGGGGGTGGTAGGAGAAGCGAACACCCTCATGTATTCAGAGTTAAATGGCAAGTTTTTCCCTGAATGCTCTGTGTTCCCTTCTCTGAGGCTGTGGGTCCCTATAATTGCACCAGAGGTGGTACCCCCCTATATATATATATATATATATATATATATATATATATATATATATATATATATATATATATATATATATATATATATATATATATATATATATATATATATATATATATATATATATATATATATGTGAGAAAGCTGCATGAACGCGCAAGCCATTTATCACTAAGAATCCTGGCCGGGTCAAAGAGTTCTTAGTGATATATATATATATATATATATATATATATATATATATATATATATATATTATATATATATATATATATATATATATATAGTACATGGGTCCATGCTTTCATTCAGGTGAACTCACATTGCCATCAACTCCGCGATAGGTATGATAGTCTGTAACAACAACTCATCCTCCTGTTTAGATAGTACTTACTGATAAACCAGCAAGTATAATTTAGACCCAAACATTGTTAAGGGCCAGAGTAAACTCTCAATGCTTATACACCGAAAAAAGTGGGGTACTTTTGTTTCATGTATCTGGTACAGTGGCAGTGTGTCAGGCACAATAGCCGTGTGTCAGGCACAGTAGCCGTGTGTCTAGCACAGTGGCGGCTTGTTCAGCCATAAACAGCAACAGCAACAAAAACACAGATATAGATCATTGTGGGACCAGATGCCAGAGACCCTCAAGCAAGGGGAAAAGAGAATGTGTGCGTGTGCAAACTCACCTAGATGTGCTTGCAGGTTTCGAGCTTGAGCTACTAGGCTCCGCCTTTTCAGTTTGGATCATCTGATACAATGATCCAGACTCGTACACTGAAGAAATGCTCCCTGACGTCCCTCTGGCTCTACATAAATTCTAGTTTCCATCTGTGGCTTCTCGCTCCGTCTGTGACCTTTCGTTCCATCTGTGGCTTCTTGTTCTCTTACATCCGTACTAAGCTGTTTGCTTATATTCACCTTGTCTATGTATCTGTGTCTCTTATATACTGTAATTAGATGGCCTTTTCTCAGATTTACAGACATGTAAAATTTATATACATTTATATCTGATTTACAGACATGTAAAGTTTATATTCATTTATATCTGATTTACAGACATGTAAAGTTTATATACATTCATATCTGATTTACAGACATGTAAAGTTCAGTTCTCTTAGTTTGTTCTTTTGGAGTATTCTTAATTCTTTTAGTAACCTTATGGTAAACCTCTGTCTGTACTCGCTAATGTCTTAATAATCTTACATTTAATTAGAGAAGGGTTCCATGCAGGTGCTACTTACCTCTAGTCTTACAAAGGTGATATTCAGTGTTTGATTAATTTTTGTTATAGTTCTTCTGTTTTCCAGCTTTGCATACCCTGCTGATGTTATTATATTAATATGTGGCTTAGTGCAGTGTATAAAAGGCCAAACATTGTCGCTGCGTCTTCTCTAAATGGTCTCACAGAGGTGATGTGCAGTGTAATAAAAGCACCCATGTTTAGATTCCCGACGGCTGCTCTAATATACACCAGCTTAGCATAAGTGTGTGAGGTGATTCTGCTCATGTGCACCACCAATGACAAGCTGGTTGCAAAGGTGTATCTCAGGTCTTTATTCATCTCTGTCACTTTAGGGTGTTGAAATTTGTGTGGTATTCCTTCGTTCTTCGTTATCCTGGCCTCGTTCTGGAGTTGATTTCTAGTTTCAGCTTGTCAGACCAGTTCTATAGTCCATCCACATCTTCCTGGATCATTTTAAACTCATCGATGGTAGTAATTCTTTTCGTGAGTTTTGCATCATCCACAAACATCGGTATAAAGGTATCAGAAAGGTGTCTATCTCTCCAGATAGACACCTTTCAAGTATAAGTATGCTTATCGAGACAAGAAAGAAATACATCTCAAAGGGATAAAGTAGCTTAGGCTATTTCTACCCCCCCCCCCAAGACACCTTTATATGCGTTTAACGTAACGCATATAAAGGTGTCTATATATCCTCGTTATCGTAAACGCATGCGTTTACGATAACGAGGAGCATCATAGGCTTGTGACTGTCCCTATGTTTCACAACACTTTTACACTCACGTTTTTTGTATTTTGTTCTTTTTCATTTACTCCATGTTTTCTGTTCATAGAGTAGTCTTACTCTAGAAGAATTTTCTAGTTTATGCAATAATCTATTATGTGAGTTACTGTCGACGTCGCACACACACACACACACACACACACACACACACACACACACACACACACACACACACACACAGGGGGCGAGGTAGCCTGGTGGATAGCGTGCAGGACTTGGAATTCTGTGGCGCGGGTTCGATTCCCGCACCCGGCAGAAACAAATGGGCAAAGTTTCTTTCACCCTGAATGCCCCTGTTACCTAGCAGTAAATAGGTACCTGGGAGTTAGTCAGCTGTCACGGGCTGCTTCCTGGGGTGTGTGTGTGTGTGTGTGGTGTGGAAAAAAAAAGTAGTTAGTGTAGTTAGTAAACAGTTGATTGACAGTTGAGAGGCGGGCCGAAAGAGCAAAGCTCAACCCCTGTAAAATACAACTAAGTGAATACAACTAAGTGAATACACACACACACACACACACACACACACACACACACACACACACACACACACACACACACACACACACACACACACACACACGTTACGAGGAAAGGCTGCGGGAAATGCACCTTACGACACTGGAAGACAGAAGAGTAAGGGAGATATGATCACAACCTACAAAATCCTCAGAGGAATCGACCGGGTAGACAAGGACAAACTATTCAACACTGGGGGGAAGCGAACAAGGGGACACAGGTGGAAACTGAGTACCCACATGAGCCACAGAGACGTTAGAAGGAACTTTTCAGTGTCAGAGTAGTTAACGGATGGAATGCACTAGGCAGTGATGTGGTGGAGGCTGACTCCATACACAGTTTCAAATGTAGATATGATAGAGCCCAGTAGGCTCAGGAATCTGTACACCAGTTGATTGACAGTTGAGAGGCGGGACCAAAGAGCCAGAGCTCAACCCCCGCAAGCACAAATAGGTGAGTACAAATATGTGAGCACACACACACACACACACACACACACACACACACACACACACACACACACACACACACACACACACACACACACACACACACAAAACAATAGAAAACAACAGTAAACACATGCTGTGTGTGTTTACTATTTGTTCCTGCCGGCTCGAGCAGATAGCTATTGGACACCTCGCCTTTCTTACCGTCGATCGTGTAATGTACTAACTAGACCTATTTTCCTATATCATATCTATCTTGAGGTGATTTCGGGGCTTAGTGTCCCGCGGCCCGGTCCTCGACCAGGCCTCCACCCCCAGGAAGCAGCCCGTGACAGCTGACTAACTCCCAGGTACCTATTTACTACTAGGTAACAGGGGCATCAGGGTGAAAGAATCTCTGCCCATTGTTTCTCGCCGGCGTCCGGGATCGAACCCGGGACCACAGGATCACGCGTGCAGTGTTCTGTCCGCTCAGCTACCGGCTCCGGTTACTACATAGTTTTCTCACTCACTCATACACATTACAAGGATGCAATCCATACCTGTTACCTGGTAGACAGTTACCTGTCTACCAGGTAACTATTTACTGCTAGGTGAAAGGGGCAGCAGCTGAAAGAAACTGCCCATTTGTTTCTTCCTCGGCCAGGAATCGAACCCGTGTCCTAAGGACTACGACCCGGAGCGGACAGCGCTCGGTTGTGTGTGTTATAGCGTGCTTGCGCGTATTATTGCCACTGTTGCGACAGTAAGATTACAACAGAAAAATAGTGTTATATTTGTATTCTAAATCAGGTTTACATACTTGAATTCTGCCTCATGTCATCATGTCATCAGCTAAAAATTCATGTTGACGTATTTCCTAATAACCCCTTCACCTGACAAGAGTCCAGAATAATCCTGCCGCATCTAATTCATGAAGCAATTAAAGGAGCAGCGACATTAATTAGCGATAAATTCAATTAAGTGTGAGACTTGAGTACGGGAGAAGCAGCGGCAGTAGTCTGAGCCAATCAGAGCGGGACTTTCTCCTGCCGCGTTTTCCTCGGCCCGCCTCCACCTTCCGTCCTCCAAGGTGACTCCTGACTCCTTTTTGTTCTCGAGGCGGCCTTGGCTCCGTAGAGGGACGGAAGGTGAGTGGAGGGATGATCCTGAGTGAGAGCCCCCGAAGGGGAACTTGATCTATATGGTTCTGCTATAGGAAAGAGGGGTGGGGAGGGGTCCGTCTTGAAGACCCCCCCTCTCGAGTTGTAGAGAATAGTTCCATTATTTGGAGCTCTATGGCCCTGTTGAGGGGATAAGTGAAAGATGCTGGATGAGATTTCCAAAGGAGTAGAGTTCCTGCGGTGGGGGTCCTTGACGAGGGCCTCCGACGGGTAGAGATTAACGACCAGACGAGAGCTTTATGGTCCTGCTGCTTAAGGACGAGGAAACTCTTCTGTGTCCATGCATCCCACACCACAGTCTCAAGGTCGCGCGTACGTGCATGATGGCATCATACGCTCACGTACATGTTGATATTACATGCACACGCTTACGTACATGCTGACATTACAAACACACGCTGACATTACTAGCAGACACCCACGTACATGCTGTAACTCATCCTGTAACCACACATAGCTCATTACACACACAGACTGTAGCAAGATGACATTCCCATCTTGAAAAAAACGGACTGAGAAAAACTAGAGATGTTAAGAGACTGGTGTTAGGGACGAGGCTGAGTTAGATGACAGGCTAAAACAGGCCTAACTCCAGTAGAAGAGAGAAGGACTAGATGAGTTATAATCTTAACGGAAGATCCTGAGGGTAATAGACCAGAGGACAGATTCACGAAAGCACTTACGAACATGTACATCTTTCCTCAATCTTTGATGGCTTTGGTTACATTTATTAAACAGTTTACAAGCATGAAAACTTCCCATTCAACTGTTGGTATAGTTATAAACAGCCTCCTGGTGCTTCGGAGCTCATTAATTGTTTAATAATTGTAAACAAAGCCGCCAAAGATTGAGAAAAGATGTACAGGTTCGTAAATGCTTGCGTAACTGCTTCGTGAATCTGGCCCCTGGTGTACAGAGGCAGTCTTTTTTTCCATGCTTTTTTCCATGTATGTCCATATGATAGGAAACAGAACGAAGGGTTATAGGTAGAAGCCGGAAACAACCATAATCTGAGAAATAGTAGCCGTGTGCGGGTGCAGGAGAGCAAGTGATGATCTAGGAGCAGATGTCGTGAAGGCTAAATACATTTACAATTTCAAAAGAAATGCATCGAAGTACAACAGTGTCAGACGAAATGTCTGCACCAGTAGATTAGTGATGAGGCGGGGCCCAAGATTCAGATATCACTCCCCGTAGACATAGGTAAGTGCAATCATTAGTTACCCGTTTTCACTTTTTCGGAACAAAGTGAAAAAAGAGAGAAACTAGACCAAAACCAGCATAAACAAGTAGTGTTAAAAAGACAGTTAAGTAAAGGCCGTGGCTAGTAGACGCCTTGAAGAACTGGAGGTTTTCAGGAGACAATTGGCCAACTGGAGTTGAGTAGTAAGGAATATATAGGCCTGCGTGCTGCTGCAATTAACAGCCTTAACGATGAGATTATCATCAGACAAGCCCCCGGCTGGGCTTTGAGAGTAGAAAACCCGCAGAACTAACTACAGGTCAACTGCTTTTGACCTGATTTGGTTCATGCGCTTGTAATATCACCTTCCACCTTACCTTGAAGACCACATCGTTGTTAGCGGCAGAACTAATTACAACGATTTAAACTGACGTTTCCGCGGCCTTGCTGGTCGACTGCCTCGCGACAGGTTACTGTATTTTGAGATGGGGTTTGAAAGACGACGATTATCCCCGAGGAAGGCCATAGGCTGCCACAACCCGGCGAAGGTTACTGCCGCTCACAGCTGATGGTAGTGTGGTTTTTGGTGTATGTGTGTGTTTACTATTTGTATCTGCAGAATCGAGCTATTAGCTCTTGGACCCCGCCTTTCTAACCAATTTATTTTTCTTCTATTATGTCTACTACATATATTTCTCTTACACACACACACGTGTGTGTGTGTGTGCTACTGTTGAGAGGCGGGACCAAAGAGCCAGAGCTCAACCTCTGCAAGCACAGCTCGGTGAATACATCCCCAGGAAGCAGCCCGAAGCAGCTGTCTAACACCCACATACCTACTTACAGCTAAGTGAATAGAGGTATCAAGCGAAAGAAACTACTTGTTTCTGTCTCGGCCGGGAATCGAACCCAGGCCCTGTCGACTACACCTTCCGAGCTGTGAATGGAGTTTTTGTATGTGTATTGTGTGTGTGTGTGGTGGGGGGGGGGGGGGGGAGAAATGGGAAGGCGGGTGTGAATGGGAAGCAGACGAGAGAATAGAGAAGAGTGCGCAGCGTCCGTACTCGCTGTGGTAATGGTTACAACCCAAGGCACTACGGGCTCACCATAGCCCGTGCTACTTGGAATTTTGCTCCAGGTAGCGAATCTTTAACAACAACAACAAGGTTACAATCCGTTCTCGCACTTGCTTATAGTCAATATTGGCTTATTTAATAAGTGCATATGTGACATACTAATTGATTGTGAATATTTTAGTTTACCTTGAAAAGCTTCATAGAAAACACCGACCTCACCTAACCTTCTTAGTATGTTAAGATAAGCATCTTATTGCTTCTTATGTACAATTATTACTTAACCTATCAACGGTATAGGTTAAGTAAGAAGGTTGTGTTGTGTATGAACACATACAACATGTATGTGTTCTTGACACTTTGCTTGCCATGTTCTTCGTGATGTCCATTATGGTGTTCTTGTAGGGGGGGGGGTGTTCCCCAGCGCCCTGTGTAGTGGTGGTGTAGGGAGTCACCGACTCTCCACCGGATGTCTGGCCCTGGCACTCCCTGACACACCTGTCTCACACACACACACACACACACACACACACACACACACACACACCTGCCACTACAGATGTAGCTGCGAGGAAACAAGGTGTGTCGCGGGTATACACTTTGCTCTGTGTTACTGGTATTCTGCCGCCTCTAGGTAGTGCCTTCCTGCTGTTTCTCTCTGATTTTAAGCAGTCAAATATTTTATTACAAGTGCATATCAGTGCTTAGTGCGGTGAGGCGATAAAGCTGAAATTTTTAATCTCGTCGTGGGACGTCTAGCTCATCTGGGACGAATTAATACTTATACATATTTTCAATGGAACTTAATGAGAAAGCTAATTAATTCGCTTCACGGAAGACATTTAGTGAGCGAGTGTGTGGTACAACGGTACGCGAAGATCTGTGGTGCATCACGGACCACACCACACCTCCAGCCAGCCTCCATGAACTCTCTTATCTAGTAAAGCGTCATTACTGACACTGGCGTGACGGGTGGTGGCGCCTGCGGTTGTGAGCCACCCCCGGCCAGGCTGCCACGCACATCATACCTCGCTGGTATTGTGAAACATTTGTGATCAAAGTGTTTGGTAAGATGGGGAACAAAGGGAAAGAAGGAGGGAGAGGCAAAGACACTGGGAACAAAAAGTTCCAAGTAGCACTGGCTATGGTGAGCCCGTAGTGGACTTACCTGGCACAGGAGCGGCACTGTAACTGAACGGTGGGCCAATAATGTAATTGATCTCAGATTAAGAAAGGGTTAGACGATGTTAAGTGTATGACTGCAGACCTTAATATGACTGGAATATCCGTGAGCAAGTTATATATTTTCCTATATATTTTACATTTTTCTAAATATAAATTTGTCTTATTTGAATCAGTTTTTTTTAAGTATATTCCTGCGCGGGCCCTAAGCCTCTGGCTGGCCCACTAAGTATTACTGCTGCTTGTTTCTGTCTTACTTAGGCGACGACTGAGTCTTGATAGTTTCTCTACATTGTTTATATTTCTCTTGTTAATGCCGCGCAGCCATTTATGTCCTTCGCTCATATCTTCCCGCATTCTGAGTTGAATCTTCTGTGTTGTAGGGTTTGAAGAAAAATTATGACCATTCTGTAGCAATACGACCTACACATAATTCAAGTCTCTCTAGCTCAAGGTAAAGTTCCAAGATAACATTAGATAACATAACAAGATAACAACCCGGGACTGTGAAGTATTATTATCTTGGCCTTATTACGTTCATTAATACACTGATTGTCTTTATATAGGCTTCTACTAATCACTGATGGATTTGCCAATATTCACATTGTTTCTGACTACTATTGTATTAGAGACGCATAAACACAACGTTCAGTGAACCTTTTGTTTCCAATCTCGACTCGAGTTCCTCAACAGGAAGCCTCAAATCGGAGGGGATGGAGCTCTGTCGTAAAAGACCACCAGATATGGAGTAATTTTACTGTACTGACCTAGTTGTGCTTGCGGGTGGGGGTTAAAAGTTGAAAAAGTTCTTTCTAACGCCCCCTGTGGCTCATTTGGGTACTCAGTTTCCACCTGTGTCCCCTTGTTCGTGTACCACCCGTGTTAAACAGTTATAGTGGATATTCTATCCTTTGTAGAAGCATTTCACAATGAATACTGGCAACAGTCATAAATATTTGGTCATGCTTATGTTACATGCCAAATATTGAAATTTCCAGAATTAAAGAACGCTCAGTATGGGAGGACTAGGGAGGGAAGGTGGGGTCATGCTTTCCAGGAAAATGTCAACATCCAAAACCTGATTTTTTTTACATTTAGGATGTAATTTCTCTTTAGCTGAGTTCACAGTACGAGTATGGAAAAAAACCTGTTTGTCGGATAGCAGACAACCGTCCTATGTTCGCGAGTCTTAATCTGACCCGAGACTTGACTTTATTGAACTTGCTTGACAAGCAAGTCCAGTAAAGTGTCATCGTGAAATATGCATAATATAGGGGGGGGAGGTGTGTGCTATATTATAAGATATTACCGCCCCTTGCTCTCTCTTTAAGGTTGTATATCAGAGCACCGTCGCTCTTCTCAATGGGTAAATGTTGCTCCAAACCTCAAGAAGACTACAAAACCAAAGAGGAACCCCAGTTGGGTCTATTAGAACTAGACCCCGGCGGCGGCGGCGACGACGACGACTTTAATATGTCGGGAGGAGCGATGATAACCAGTAGAGCCCCGGGCCGGTGGGGCGGGTCCCCTAGAGGAACATCACCAACCAAGAAGGCCACCATCGTCGCCGGCTCAGGCGTCCGTGCCTCCAATACCATCACCATAACGAAAGGGCCGGCGGGGACCACTACCGCGGGGGCCAGAGTAACCAAGACCTTCCAGTTCAGCAGCAGCGGTGCCGCCACGGAGACGGTGACCTACAATGGTCAGATGGGTCACGGCAACATGCGCTTCGTCACCACCAAGCAGGGGTATGTAAGCGGCGCGGTGACACGTACTTCCACCACCACCAATGTCCCCGTAACAGTGACAACAGCCCGTGTCCCTATCACAACTACCTCTCGTGTCCCTACCGTGTCTCGTGTTCCTACCACCCTGCGTGCCCGTGTCCCCACCATAACCACCACCGCCCGTGTTCCTACCACAGCACCAGCCGCCCGTGTCCCCACCATAACCACCACTGCCCGTGTCCCCATCACAACAACTTCCACCGCCGGTGTCCCCACCACCAACCTCACTAATGAGCGCAAGAAACGTTCCTTCTTCGGCATCTCATCACCCTTCGGCCAAAGGTAATTTGCATGCTCCATAAATCGCAGTTGCTTAGCATGTCCAACGATAACTGCCTTACACTACTTCTTTTCTAACCCTTCTTTTCCGGTGACGGGGTAAGTCGCTCGCTCCCTAACCCCGCATGATTAATCTATTTTTTTAATGCTTGGATGTTATTGTTACATTTATATTTTGTGTGAACATTGTGTAAAATATGTGGTGCCACAACTGACCCAACGCAGAGCCAAGTACTTTCTAGTACTTGCAACTGTGGATACCAGCCGTCACTCAGGAAAGCAAGGTTAGTTCTCTGAGTGTTCTCACTCACTCAGTAAGGTAGTTCTCTGCTTATTCTCACTCCTTCACGAAGGCAGTTCTCTGAGTGTTCTCACTCACTCACGAAGGCAGTTCTCTGAGTGTTCTCACTCGTTCTGTAAGGTCGCCTCTCTGGGAATTCTCCCTCTAGTATCTCACAGCCTAATTAAAATATATTTCCCTTTTCGCCAAACGTCAATTCGTTGGACACGATCCCATTAACATGACACAAACAAATGATTGTTGATTTTGGCTGCAATGAATTCTATACTATTTTGAACCAATTTCCTCTCTTGGCGAAATAAAAACATTGCAGGTAGGCTGAAAACCCATTTTTTTCTAATTTATTTCCATTGTGTACGGCTGACCGGCGTACCTTTGCGGAGACCTGCGCTCTCTCGTCAGTAACCTCCCCTCAACTCTTGCCGGCTCTATAAGCTGATTGTTCAGCTTGCTTAGCCTTGGTATACGTCTTAACTTTTCCGTCTCCTTCCGTCCTCCAGTTTACATCTTCCGTCCTCTACTCTACGACTCCTTCCGTCCCCCACCAGCTTGAGACCTGAGCCCTCACTCTTCCCGCCTGCAGGAGGAAGTCCCCGTCGCGCTCCTCTCTCTCTCTCGCCCTTGTTGCTCTCTCTTTATCCTCGAATGTCTGCCCCGTGCAGCCTCGCCCGGGTGTGGTGTTCTGTCCAGTGGTGAGTGCACGATCAGGGCGTGAGTGTAGGATTAGTGGGTGAGTGTAGGATTAGTGGTGAGTGTAGGATCAGTGGGTGAGTGTAGGATTAGTGGGTGAGTGCAGGATTAGTGGGTGAGTGTAGTATCAGTGGGTTAGTGCAGGATTAGTGGGTGAGGTGTTGGATCAGTGGGTGAGTATAGGATTAGTGGTGAGTGTAGGATCAGTGGGTGGTGTATGATTAGTGTGGTGAGTGTAGGATCAGTGGGTGAGTGTAGGATCAGTTGGTGAGTGTAGGATCAGTGGGTGAGTGCAGGATCAGGGGGTAACTGCATGATGAAGATATGAGTGGATGAAGTTGTGATTATGTTTGTATCGTCAATAGGCTACATAAGTCATCCCTCCATTTTGCAGGTAGAGAGCCTCTCTCTCTCCCCCCCCCCACCCCCCCACGTACCATCCTTGCTGAACGTGGTGGTGGCGGATGCTCTCTACCTCCATAATGGCGTGCTGCACCCACCCCCGCACACAGGGGTCACTGGCCACACAACCTATCGGCACACACACACACTCTCTCTACACAGCACTCTTACTCTCATTCATTCATTCACTTATCCTCACATATCTGACAGTCCCCGTGGTGTATGGTAAGACACTCGCCTGGTGTTCCGCGAGCGCTATGTCATGGGTTCGTATCCTGGCCGGGGAGGATTTACTGGGCGTAAATCCTTAACTGTAGCCTCTGTTTAACGCAACAGTAAAATGTGTACTTGAATGAAGATTTAAATGACGCATTTTAAATTAACAATAATAATGCAGCATTGCTATATAACTTTCGATTATTATAT
>WNGS01004374.1:7091534-7104548 GCA_020271785.1 Procambarus virginalis
TGAATTAAGAAATCAGTAACAATGTGTATACTCCAGTTAGTGAGCGTCAGGCGGTATCAGATAAATATTACTGTGGCCTTGACCCCACAGGAGGACCTGGTCAGCGAACTGGCCCATACCAGTTGCTGAGGGTCGAAGTTGTGCTACGACGGAAGACCTTGGTGCCCGCGGCGGTTCGCGCCTTGCCCACGCCCATCTGGGCTGGTGTCTTTCCACACCATCTGCGTGAAGTGGCACTGCCACGCCACAAGAACTCATTTAACGCTGCTCATTCTTATAGTATAGCGTTAGAATGTAGATAACATCATATGTTGTTAAGATTCGCTACCTGGAGACATAGTTCAAGTAGCAAACGGCTATGGTGAGCCCGTTTATCACATCATAGCAGTTAGTTACACACAGAAATCACCAATAGCGCTGATGCATCAAATGAGACAAAATCCACAAGGGCCGTGAAGAGGGTTCGACCTACGTCCGAGAGGATCCCAGACGCTGCCTTACTCGACTGAGTCTACGAGATAGGTCAAAAGGATTGCAACACGGGAAATCATCCTGATTTACCAACGGATCTGCAGTCTCCCGAGACACAACACAGGAGTTTCCGCACGGCCCTTCTGGATTTGTTCATAGCAGTAGTTATTTATAATGTTTCAGAGAGATAAAGATTATCAAAGACAAATAATCTATTGTGTAAGGGTTGTATAGTGGTGAGGTACGTACAGCAAGACACCCAATCAACACATCTAAAAACAAAGGAAGTGACGTTTCGGTCCGTCGGGACCATTATCGGAGCGAAACGTCACTTCCTTTATATTCTGATACCTGAGTTTGATGTTTATTTTTTTCTGACACGTTATTGTGACTTAATATCTGCATACGTATAGCAACTTCCCTTGACACTGACCCGATTTTAGGCGTGTTCCTTGAGGCTCCTCTCCAAACTTGTGTTCCTTGCTCTCCCCATACCACTTGTCCACCACCTGCTCCGGCTTCACCTGGGAACAGTTATCCAGTATATTAGTGCTGACACACCTACCCCAGCCGCTCCATGCCCCAAATACTACTCTCTGATAGTTTAATTAATTTTGAGTGTCATCACAGCAGTGGGGACTGAATTTGTATAAGTTGTGAATGACTGAAACCTCCTTTCATTACGAAGAGATGGAAGAGCATCATTTGTCGTTTAACACGAGTATATTTGTTTTCAAGATAATATAATAATATGGTTAACTGTTTTTTTATCAAATATTTCACTTCTTTCCAAATACAGTATTCATGCAAAATATTAAATTCAAATAAGTAGTTTGAGGAAAATAGCGGGACTCACCTTGAATTCCTTGGTGTTGGAGCTGAGGCAGAAGACATTTTCTCATACTTGTTATCCGGACGGAGAGCCAGCTTGTCCTCAGTCGCCATCTTTTTCGCCCATTCTTTAGCGTACTTGTTCATCTGCAGGAGGGGGTGAAGGGATACGGCCATAGGAGGCGAGGAGGATACCACAGCAGGGCGAGGAGATGAAGGCATTCACAGGAGACGAGGGTGACCTCAGCAGGATAGGAGGCCATAGGAAGCCGACGACAGCCACATCAGTATCAGGAGGGCAGTCACAGAAGGATGATCAGAGAAGTTGGGCGTAGGTGTCCACAGGAAAGCGAGGGAGAGGATGGGGAGAAGCAAGGAAGCGGACCCACACCAACAACAGGCAGTGGGATGAAAATCAGAAAAGATTGGGCACCAAGAGAATGAGGACAAAACGGAAAACATATATATCGGCAACAAAGGGGAGATAATAAGTGAAATTATATGGAAGTCGGAGCGAATTTCAGGGTAATATTGAACAAAGTAACACAAGTGAAATATTTAACAAATTAACATTGAGAAGGGATGAAACGCAGCCATTGAGTGAAATAAAGCGTAGGGAAAGAGGAATTGGGTGAGGGGGGGGAATGGAGAAAGGAGAACATATCGTTAGTATGTTAGTATGTTAACACCTTCCACTCATCCACAGCAACACCTGCCCTACACTGCCACCACATTAGCACCATACACCTCTGCTAGTTACACTACATACTAATATACAGTTTTGTTAAAATGCCAGCAGTGTATCACAGGATGGCTCCCAACTGGTAAACGCTACCATCACTGTTACAAGCGATTAGTCATCCGGAAACTATCTACATTTTTAATTCACAATACACAGGTTAGTGTGTATGAACGTAGCAAAACAAGTGTGTACTTATTATGTCATCGCAGTGTATATGGATGAACTTTATTATATAAACGTATATGTGTTGTTCTTCGACGGCCGGACCATGGTATATGAGCGGTGTTATTGCTTACACGAGGCCATACACATGGCACATAGTGGCCCAGCTTGTGGAAGTTGCTTCCTGCACGCGCCCTCACGCGGTGGGTGAAGGAGTAATGGGTCGTTGGTGGCTGAGAGGGAGGGAGGGGTGGGTGAAGGAGTGATGGGTCAAGGATGAGAGAGGGATGGGAGAGGGAGGAAGGGATAAAAGAAACATCGACGAGTCGCCAGTTCAACTTGCCATTTAGCTTAAGTCGAGGCCGTATGCTAGTGGTCACCCTTCCAGTTACAGGCCAACAACATGCTGAACTAACAGGCCGGAGTGCCTCGCGTCCTCCCACGCTCTGACACCCAACATCTGTTCATATAAGTCAACACGAGCAAACTTACTCTACTTATTTCATTACTTACATTTTTATTTGTAAGCTTTTCAATAATTGGAACATGTACGACATTTATTCCTCTGTAGCGATGCCGTTTATGATAACAGACTAGTTTTACAGCGATAATACCTACATAAATGCAAGAGACGCCAATTTAATCCTTGTATGTTTGCAATATGTGCACCAAATATGGAGCCACTCCAATCACCCGGGCAACAAAACAAGCCCGGCAACACAACTTGAAGTTAAGTAGGTGAAGGTCGACTGCCGCCCCCTACCCCCTGAATTATAAATACTCTCCGTGCCTAACTGGAGCAACATCAACAGGAATCGCGTTATGTTGTCGCTAATTACCGGGGTGGCGTACTGGTGGCCCAGCCACCGAGGTCATTCACCATGTTTTCTAGGACAAGGCCTCCGGGACACCCACACCCCCGTGTCTATGGTAACCAGCACCTCCCTCACTCACTCTCCTAACATAATATATTTACACACGTGAATAGTAGCACCATTATACCTTAAACAAAGAAATTAATTCATATTTATGAAAGCCATGAGAGCTCCAACAATGTTTCAACAGCGACGAAATTTGCCCACGAGGCTATAGCAGATTATATTCGCACACAAGCCACTCTATATACATATAACTTTACTACAGCACCTAGAGTACTCGCGCTGATCGCATTCAAGTGGAGACTTGGTGGCATGTTTGCCCGCCTCTCTCGCTGACGAGTTGAAAACAAATATAGCGTTACAAATATTTAAAACTTCTATAAAAGAAACGAGTTTATTAATATAGACAAGAAAATCACATTGCATTCGTGGCTCCTTCCCATTATCATAGGCGCTTCAGGAACTCTACAGCTTGTGACAACTAACTTTGTACTTTCTATGTAAGGAAGGAAGGAATTATCAGGGGAAGGCACCAAGCCATTACGACTATATAGCACTGGGAAGGGGTCAGGATAAGAATTTGGGATGGGACGGGGGAAAGGAATGGTGCCCCAACCACTTGGACGGTCGGGGATTGAACGCCGACCTGCATGAAGCGAGACATACACCTCATTAACCTGCCAAATGTGCCTAATTATTTTTTGTCAATTAATATTATTATTAACATCTTTATTGACAAAAAAATAATTAGACACATTTGGAAGGTTAGTGAGGCTGAGCCACTACCAGAATATTCAGCTTATAAACTCTGCTACAAACCTTTAATGCATTCACTAGAACACTATATTGTTGAATGTGAAACCGTATGTAACAATGTTGTAACATGTTTTGAAATGTAGTTTTAAATTAAATAAAATACAAAAAACAGAAAAAGAAGTATATTGTAGTTCAACTTTTATATTGTAGAAGACAATATGCAAGTACTGTACACGTGAAAGTCTCAAAAGGTTCCCCCCTTTCGTGGAGGCCCTTCGTGGTAGCAACGGAACCTCTTTAGGTGTTCAGGCACTGAAAAGGTCTTTCTGTCAGACGCAAGTCTTCCATTTATCCTTCCCAGTTCGTTCCTGTCCACCCCAACAGTAATTATGGACCTGGATGTACAGTAACCGCCAGAGCATGTTCCGGAGAAATCATGGCGCTGAATAGCCTAACCGGTTCCAGTAGATATATATCTCTTGAGCCTACATCTCAACAACGACAACAAAATCTGTGTTTGGCATGTAGTCACTATTTTGGGTTCATAAAATCTGGTGTTGATGGGAGGAAATTACACGTAGGAGATAATGTTAGGGTGTAGTGAGCGGGGCTCCCACACCACCCAGTCACCGCGCCGACAGGTTAGGTAGCAAACCCAGAGTTAAAGACCTCTATTATTTACATGTACAGTAGATAGGCCTCACCAGCAGGATCACGACGAACACCTGGGTGGAGAGAGGTGGTCTTCAGCACTCCTGCAGCCTCATTTGGCCTCAGCATTAACATATATTTTATTGGTCGATTAAAATGCATCGAGATATATAATTATTCATTAACGTAACACACACACACACACACACACACATGTAAAGGCAGGACCAAAGAGTCAGAGCTCAACTTCCGCAAGCACAACTAGGTAAGTACACACACACACACACTAACAATAGCAGGGTATATCGTAAATAAAAGTATACACAAACAATAACGGTATACACAAACAATAACGGAATACACAAACAATAACAGAATACACCGCCAATAACAGGAGGCTATACACAGTCTCACACACACACACACACACACACAAGCGATAATTCCATAGCAAAGCATAATCTTAATTAATATCGGTACGTATACGGCAAGTCTGACCAAACTGGTGAATTAAGAAAGTGGCGTCTGATTATGGCGGGAGGTACAAGGCAGTGAAACACCCCGGAGTAATGCTGTGGATCACGCTTCACTGCTGGGGAAACTCCTACACTATTACCCTTGGTAATATAATTTATGCTGTTACGATCTCATTCAGTTTCTTTTTACATTGTCCCTCGTTTATTCTCCATCACTAACTCCTTCATTCTTCGCCACTAATTTCCTTATTCACAGTGCATTCTAGCTTCCTCGTTAGTTAGTCACTGTAGCTCCTTCATCCACACTTAATCACTCCTTAATTCATTTGTTCGTTACTAATTCCCTCAATCAGTGTTTGCTACATGCAGCTTAAGTCATTTTCCACTACTAGTTCCTTGGTTCATTCTCTACATCTTGTTTTTTCATGAATTTTCTCCTTTATTCAGTCATCAATACTAGTGTCTTCATTAAGGCATCAACACTAGCGTCTTCATTAAGTCATCAACACTAGCGTCTTCATTAAGTCATCAACACTAGCGTCTTCATTAAATCATCAACACTAGCGTCTTCATTAAATCATCAATACTAGCTTCTTCATTCAGTCATCAACACCCGTCTCCATTCAGTCATCAACACTAGCGTCTCATTCAGTCATCAACACTCCGTCCATTCAGTCATCATTACCCGCCCTCCATTCAGTCATCATTACCCGTCCCTCCATTCAGTCATCATTACCCGTCCCTCCATTCAGTCATCATTACCCGTCCCTCCATTCAGTCATGACGACTAGCAAGGGGGGAGTAAGTGTGAGGTCACCACGTGTCCTGGACAATGGGTAATGGGAGACCAGCAAACAGCGCCTCACCATTATTGTGTCGTCACGCTAATGGCTCTTATATTACCCTTGTGTCAAGGTTACCAAAAAAAAACCTTATATGTGAAGGTTATGAGTGACATCAACCATTATATGCCAGTGAGGCGACATATCTAACATGACCAGGCGAAGGCACACTTGGACGGGCTATTCATGCCCGTGCCACCTCTTGGGTGGCTTAATCTTTATCATCATCGAAGGCATACTTCAACAGAGAGTTACAGCCCCGCTCCTGTGCCAGGTAAGTCCACTACGGGCTCACCATAGCCCGTGCTACTTGTAACTTTTTGTTCCCAGTAGCTGACTCTTAAATAACAACAGCACTCTTCAACACATGTCCGTCAAGGTTAAGGCAAGACTTAACGCTTGTACCAGAGTCAGACCATGATTTGCCAAGCATTTATGCAGCCATTTACGAAACCTGTACATCCTTCCTCACGCTAGCTTTCTTTACATTTATTAAAAAGTTTATGAGCTCCGAAGCACTACCGGGTTATTTATAACTACTTATAAATGTCAACAAAGCCGCCATGATTGATGAAAGATGTATAGATTTCGGAAGTGGTGTCGTAAATCCTTGATGATCCTGGTCCAGGATGGAATTTAACTCATGTATGCATGAGTAAGAGCTGAATTAAACCTCTCCGCGAAAGACTGATTTTAACCTCTATTTCGGGGAATAGAGTTAGATTTAACAAGGGCCTCAAAAGCTATCTCCTCCGTGAGTCAATCATTCCCCCGCTTGACTGGGGAATTGACTTCCATCAACCTGTGGAAGGCAAGAGCAGGTAACCCCCCTTGCTCCACTCCATCAACTGGGTGGAACCAACACTGGTCTTCCCTTGTACATCATCAGCCCCAGCCTGTGACCGGGCTCAAGTACGTATCCAAGTTAAAGGTTCGTTATTGAGAGAACTTCTCAGTATTAACAACCTGGTGCTATTTAATGGTAGATATGACAAGTGTGTGAAACAAAGGAATCTATATCTAGGGTCATTAATATTTCGGTGGAGAGCAAGGCCAACACTCCGCAAGTAGGTCATGAGCGGTCAATAGTGTGTACCAGCGCCCCCCCTCTCTCCCCCACCACACACCAGCATAACCACGAGCTGTACACACACTGCCGCGTGGAGCTTTAAATCTATGGTAGGGGTTGTGGCGCCAGTAACTGTAGGATGGATTTTGGCGCCAGTAGCTCTAGGGAAATTGTGTAACCAGTAACTCGAGGGTAGTGGCGTTAGTGGCTCTAGAGGTGTTGTTACCAGTAGCGCTAGAGGAAGGGCTGTGGCGCCAGCAGTTCTTGGGGGCAGGGGGGGAGAATCATGGCGCCAGGAATTCTTGTGATGGGGGGAGGGGGTAGCGCCAGCAGCGTAGATGGGTGGGGGGGGGGGGTAGCTCGAGTAGCTTGATAGTGAGTGAAAATGGAGGTGGGAACGGGGAAAATACGGCACACACTGAGCATTGTGGGGGGCAATGGTGGGAGTGGGGGAGAGGAGAAGGGCGCTGGGAGTATTGGCGCCACTAGCGGGGCCCCGTCAGCCATTTATGACCTCCGTACATTTATATATTCTCTCACGTTGTGTGTATAACATTACCTTACAAGCACGCAAACATTACACTACCTCTTCACTAACCTGGCCCCATTACACTACCTCTTCACTAACCTGGCGCCATTACACTACCTCTTCACTAACCTGGCGCCACCACCTTATGCCGTATTCCTCCACACACCTCTCGTCCGGTGTCGTACGCCACCCACACTACACCCCATACACCGCCATACACACCAACACCCACCTCTTTGTTGAGCTTGAGCTTGGACACCCCGTGCTTGGCCCTGTACTCGTTGACACTCTTGTGGACTCCCTTGGCGAAGTCGTCGTCGTCGCTCGAGTCCCCATCGTCAGCCTTACCGCTCTTCAACTTGATCCGGAACCCGCTCTTGCTAGACTTGGCTCCCCCAGACTCGACCTTCTCCTGCTGGGCCAAGAGACGCCCACAGAGGCGCGGGAGAATTAAGCCAGAGTGGCGAAACATCTGTAGTTTCTCTTATATTAACAATAAACAACAATATATTACCATTATCATCATCATCACCATCCGCAGCATCACCAGCATCCTCATCACCACCAGCAGCAGCATCACCATCATTATCATTAACATCATTAGTATCCCCACTAGCAGCGCCACCATCCTCACGGACCTTAGCATCAGCCACTAATTACCTTGCGTCCAGGATATGACATTCAATCTCCTGGAACGGTGGTGCGTGACACGACTCACCTTAGCGCTGCTCTTGGAGGACTTGGCCCGGTCTGGCGAAGACGAGGACGACGAGGACGAGGACTTGGTCCGCGCTCTCCGGGGCTTGGGCGAGTCTGGAGCATAACACCTTTTTATGGGTATATATATATATATATATTTCCTATGTATGTTTGCCCAACCACTTGGGCTGGACGATAGAGCGACTGTCTCGCTGCATGCATGTCGGCATTCAATCCCCGATCATCCACCAAGTGGTTGGGCACCATTCCTTTCCCCCGTCCCATCCCAAATCCTTATCCTGATCCCTTCCCAGTGCTATATAGTCGTAATGGCTTGGCGCTTTCCCCTGATAATGCCCTCCCTCCTAGGTATGTTTGTATGCATATGTAGTAGTTTGTGTGTGTGTGTGTGTGTGTGTGTGTGTGTGTGTGTGTGTGTGTGTGTGTGTGTGTGTGTGTGTGTGTGTGTGTGTGTGTGTATTCACTTAGTATTCACTTAGTTGTATTTTACGGGGGGTGAGCTTTGCTCTTTCGGCCCGCCTCTCAACTGTCAATCAACTGTTTACTAACTACACTACTTTTTTTTTTTTTCACACCACACCACACACACACACACACCCCAGGAAGCAGCCCGTGACAGCTGACTAACTCCCAGGTACCTATTTACTGCTAGGTAACAGGGGCATACAGGGTGAAAGAAACTTTGCCCATTTGTTTCTGCCGGGTGAGGGAATCGAACCCGCGCCACAGAATTACGAATCCTGCACGCTGAATTACGAATCCTGTGTGTGTGTGTGTGTGTGTGTGAGCACAATTACCTAAGTGTAGTTACATGGCGAGAAATAGCTCGTGGTATCGCTGCTGTCCTATAATCTTCGTCATATAACACAATGAAGCTACTGATGGTTTTGGCCTCCACCGTCACATCTAAATTAATCCAACCGCCCACAGTTCTGTGCGGAAAACAGAACTTTCCTATGTTGACCAGACCACACACTAGAAAGTGAAGGGACGACGACGTTTCGGTCCGCCCTGGACCATTCTCAAGTCGATGAGATTCTCAAGTTGATCGACTTGAGAATGGTCCAGGACGGACCGAAATGTCGTTGTCCCTTCACTTTCTAGTGTGTGGTCTGGTCAACATACTTCAGCCTCGTTATTGTGACTCTTCGCCTGCCTAGAACTTTCCTACGACTGTTCTGCACCACCTTTGTTTCCTTGACTTGAATCGATGGCTTCTTGTTCTTGAAGTTGCTGGATTAAAATAATCCTACTTGTCAACTTTTTCAATTCCTGTTTCGATTTTGTATGTGGTGAACATATCACCTGTTTCTCTTCAAACTGTCCAACTGCTTTATGATATTTAACGACTGAAGCTTCTCCTCATAGCTCTTTTTTTTTTAAATCCGGACGCCATTTAGTGGCCTGCCTTTGCACTTTCTCTTTAATGCTGCTGTGTTCTTGAGATATGAACATCAAACAACTGTTGCATATTCTAATTTTGGTTTCACGAATGTCACGAACAATTTTGTCAATATTTCCCTATCAATGAATTTATAAGCAATTTTGAAGTTAGCAAGCATAGCATTGGCCCTCACAACACCTCTGATGTGAGCCTCCGCTCACAGTTTACTGTCCATAACACACACACATCTCTTTCTTTGTCATACTTCTTTAGTATTTTTTGTCGCATAATTTATAAGTTGAGTGTGGCCTGTTTTCCGCTAGTCCACAGTCAATTACGTGGCATTTTCCCACATTGAATTCCATCTGCCACACGTTGCACCATTCATTTATTTTGTCTATGTTATTTAGAAGAGCATAACAGCCACTTAAGTCTTTAATTCTCTCTAGTAGCTTATTATCATCTGTGAACATGTTCATGTAAGACACCAAACTCACAAATCTGGAAATAAAAGAATTGACATTTTTTCGGTCCGTCCGAAAAGCCCGACAATAGGACGGACCGACACCAGTTTCAGTCCGTCCTGGACCATTATCAAGTCATGTCCAGCTCCAGGATGGACCGAAATGTCGTCAATTTTGATTTTCCCATTTGTGGATTGGGTGAATAACTATTCAGCTACGTTTTTATGACTTATGGTCAGAATGTTAATGTAACTCGAAATCCCCTTCCGGCGGATCGTTTATATAGCCAGGCGGTGCACATAATGAAGCTGGAGGTACTCCACTCTCAACATTTCTTCAGTCTGAAACATTTCCTCTAATCACTGCTCTAATTGTTCTGTTATATTATTTGTCATCCATATGAGTTGTGTGCCTGTCACCCCTCCTATATGTTCTAGATGCAGTCGACCCACCGTCTCTGTCCTGTAGTATCTCTATGGCTCTATCAGTAATGATAGGAAGATGTATTACACAAGACGTTTCAGTTGGTTAGACGAACTGTCTATCCGTTTTTGTAATTCCTTTTTTGGTATCCTATTTACTTGGTAGTAATTAATTTGTCAAAATATTTGACTGCCATACTTTCAGTGATAGAGGTCTATAGAGGGCCTTCTGTGTTACCATTAATATAGATTGAAGAAAAGATGTTAATGTTGCTGAATCTTACTCTCAGCTTTAAGACAAACAGAGATGTATTTGACAGCCAAAAAAAATACAAATTACGAAAAACGAGAAAATATTAACGACGTACAGCGGGTTCGATCCCGCATGGCACGGCCTCGATACTTCCCCACAGACACATCACCATTATACGGATAAAAGATGTACGAAAGAGCGCCACCAACCGTCAATAGCCGCTGCCAGCTGGGAGGTGGAGTAGGGGTCGAGGGCCCTGGTGGTGGTCTTGGTGGTCTTGGTCACGTTGCCAGCCTCGTCCTCCTTAGTCACGACCTCCACCGTCTCCTCGTACCGCTGCAACACCCACAACACAACGTCAGCAACACACCAGTGACATTAGCAACAAACCCCGCGCCAGTCACACCCAAGTGACATCCTTTACGCCAGTCACACCCAAGTGACATCCTTTACGCCAGTCACACCCAAGTGACATCCTTTACGCCAGTTAAACATTCAGTAACACAGGCATCATGTCGGTGACACCAGCATCATGAGGAAATTAGTAGGAGCCATGAGGAAGATCCCAACCTATGCCCTGGGTACTCCCAACCACACACACACACACATTTATATATATATATATATATATATATATATATATATATATATATATATATATATATATATATATATATATATATATATATATATATATATATACTCTGGAGTGCCACTTAGGTACCGTAAGTAACCTACTTCATCAATGTCCTATAGGTTGAAATCCACAACATTTATCCTAATTTCAAGCTAAATATAATTGTAACACATAATTTATTTATATGTATTACAAAGCATTTTGAGATGATAATAATGAATTTGATACAAGTATGACAAAATGGTTGGGAATGGTAATATGAAGTAAAGTGTCTGTAGTCGCAGAACTCGTCTTTGGTTACACACCTTTTGTAGTGGCATAACGTTTGTTAAGGCCCGTCCCTCAAGGCCAGCGAGAGCTGCTCTCTGGGTCTGGGAGGGTGAGTAGGGTATGGAGTGGAGGGGGGGGGGACGAAGCCTCATAGAAATCAATGGAATTCCGCAGCACACAGAGGCAGATTACGAAATACTTTAGAAGAATGGTACGAAATGTGAGTAAGTTGTACTTAATGGCAAAGAACATGAGTATAACTAGTAAACATGGCATTGTAACAACTATACGTTGTGCCTTGGACGGACGCTTTGCCTGCCCGAAACGCTTTGCGTAATAGTGGCTTTAGGCATTGTATGTACTAGCTCTATCTATAAATTCATCAATATTTGTACCACACCTTGTATGTAAATATATATAATATATATAAATCGAGTGTTGTTACCAAAAATATAGTACATTTATTTACCTAATAGTCATAATAACATGAAAACATGTAATAATTATAGTATTATAATCCTACCTTATCCTATAAGGTAGGAATAGCGTTAGGTAGGGTAAGCTAAGGTTAGGTACAGTTAGGTTGTGGTTGGCTGGGTTAGTGTACGTTAGGTTAGGGTTGGCTGGCTTATGTTAAGTTAGGGTTTGGTTAGGTTTAGGTTAGGTTAGGTTAGGTTAGTGTTGTTTAGGTTAGGTTATGTTGCTTTATCCAATCCAGTAGCAATACTCACGTTATTTGTCGCCCGATGGAAACACAACCAGGAGGCCTGGTCGGGGACCGGGCCGCGGGACAATTGAGCCCCGAAATCATCGTAAGATAACGCTAGCGGGCCACGTTACGCTGTCTGGCTACTAGATAACATAACATAACCCTTGCTGCTCACACCCGAAACGGTAGATAAAACCCAATTTAAACTCAAGTAAAAAAAAAACATTGACGTTACTTATATAGTTGCCGGTTGTGTGACGCTATTTTTATATTAGCAAAACTTGATCAACCAACTTAACCAACCTAACTTACTAACCTAAACCTAACTAACCTAACCTACTAACCTAACCGAAACTTAACCTAGCCTAACTATAACCTAGCCTAACTTAACCTAGCCTAACTTAACCAGTTAGTACCACTACTGCCTCTTCTCACACAACAACGTTGATCTCACACACACCGAAAAGAGGGAAAGAATTGATTAAGCGAATCATAGCAAACGGGGATTGTAAAAATATGTACGACGATCTGGATAACCTTCAGGAATGAATAAATCTACTGCGGGCTCACCATAGCCCGTGCCCGTGCTACTTGGAACTTGTGTCCGAGTAGCGAGTCTAACGATAACAACAACTTCAGGAATGGTAGGAAAAATGGCTACCTTGACTTCATCACCGGAGCTAAATGTAATTAATGAGAATTTAAGGAGCAAAAATACCTATTTATATTGCGAAATGAAAGGGAGATG
>WNGS01004374.1:7141934-7168138 GCA_020271785.1 Procambarus virginalis
ACACAGTGTTGAATTCATTTAGTACTTTCTCAACTGTTTTACTTTTGTCAGAACATGACAAAAGAACATATGTTTTGAATATATGAACATAATGAACATAAGTTATTTTCTCATATGGACCATGAGAAAACAACTGGTCCATATCAACAATGACTTCAATCCACTCCAGTGTGACTGCTAACCTGCCAATTATTGCTTCCATTTCCCAAACTGTCCCATCAATAGTCTTCTCTAGTGCATTCAAAAAATCTTAGAAATATTACAAAACATTGAATAACTCTAGCACATATTTAAACACTAAAAATATGTGATCACTAAAAGATTATTCAATCTTTTTCAACTTTATAAATGGTTTCCTCACATTTTAAAAGGTCTTTGTCTCTTCTATATAAATTAAGGCTGTTTTAATATACAGTACTGTAAATTACTTTACTGCAAATCTCTTTCAGGTCTATGAATACCATATACTACGTAACTTCAATTTCTTATAGATTAGATACATATGAATACAAAATATGAACTCACCTGGAGACTAGGATGACCTCCAAGCTCAAGAAGTGTCTTCACAACACCAACGTGCCCTTGTTGACTGCAACATGGAGAGGAGTCTGGCGGCGTTTACTGCGTGCATTTAAGTCTGCACCAGCACTGGCCAGGATCTGAACAACACCAGGCTCATCACCATAGGCAGCATGATGGATAGCACGGTCTCCGTCTTTGTCCTGCACCGAAAGAAAATAACGATGAAGAACTAATGCAAAATATAAATAAACATACACAATAAAGTATACATGAATGTACAATATAGATCATATATAACTGTGAAAGTGTGTGTATCTGAAAATTTGACATGCATTCAGACACCGTTGAATGGATTTTGACCAAATCTGGCACAATGGTTGACAGCCTTTAAGAAGAGGATGCAGGCTATAACTGGGCTTTGCCACAGGCTCTACAGGCCGTGGCAGGTCCTCTATACACATAAATATTGTCAAATGACCTGTGAATGAGTGTTTACTGGAGATTTCAATGAACAAATTTCCATTTGTCTTTTGATGACATCTCATATGATATTCCTTTTCAGTATAAAAGAAGCCTGTAAAAAACAGAATGAACAAAAAGATACATCTTTTGTCTATCCCTTCTTATCAATGCTCTTGCCTTTGCGACTATATAGTTTCATAATCTGGTCACACAGAAGCATAGGGATGTTTCAAGGCTAAGACTTCATTTCCTTAAATCCAGGAAGTTTATTTCGATACACCCGAACTGCTATCCATACTTCTGAGGGGAGGAGAGGTCTTTTCCTCCCTTAGGATAGTTAGATGCTTCAATCAATCGGCTTCCTTTTTTCATGTCATTTATTTTTTTTTTTTGCTTGGCTGGAATCTCAGGTGGCTTGGCAGGTGTTACACAGTGTAGCAACTCGGTTTCTGTATGTTTCTGTAATCTTGGGATTTGGTTTCCAGGCTGGCTAGTATTTCATTCAGGAATGGGGTGAATCTGCTCCCTCCCTCTTCTCTTCTTCCTTTGAGTACAATGCCACCCTTTTCCTTCTCTTGAATGGTTCATTTAAAGTGATTATGTTTATTTGTAGGTTCCCTCAAATCTCTCTGTTTCTCATGCTAAGGCAAGGTGGGGTTTAGTGACAGTGCCTACCAAGAGATGGAATATGTGTGTTGCAGTATTTAGTTTCCCTGTGGTATTTGTGCTGCTGGATTAGGGAAATTTGTTCATTACTTCAACAGGATTCCTTCCCTATTATCTTATTTTTGTTTAATGAGGTGCATTTCTGACAACTCCAGGTCCTTGCTTGCCATTTTTGAACAACTTGTTACAGCTCACATTGGGCTAGCATCCGTCTAACGGATGTGATCGAGTTCTTTGTCTGTCGGGAGATTTTCTCCACCCAGTTTCTGACTGGGTGTAAATGGTGGAACTGATCGTTTTGCCTGCATTTGTGTCAGAATATGTGGCCCAGGACAAAATGTCTGTGCTATTTTTTTGTGTTTCAGGTGCCAACTTCTTCACTGTGCACCTCACCTATGCTATATTGTGTACATGGTGTTGGGATGAATCTGCCCAAACCCTCTTACTGCTACTTCCTGCTTCACTGTGGGTATGTTACAGTGGGTCCTGGATGATTCACATGTCATTTCAGCAAATTCCACAACTTGTTTTGGCTGTCTTAATCCATTCATTGAAAGGAGAGTGAAGAAATTATTTGTAAACATTGTTTGTTGTGAGCCTGCTGCTTCAACTGCTTTTGAAGTAATTATTCATCAATAATCAGGTGTTTCTGCTCTGCCCACATTCCTTGCTCATCTATCTGGGTGTCAACTGTGGCTCACCAGATGATTTTAAGTCTTTTATAACTGGTTTTCATGAATTGTTAGGATGCCCACTGCATGTCCTCATCTGTATAAAATTTGAAGATTGGCTGGAATTTCGGGTTGTGCATCCACTTACTCTGCCCAAGCGTTTCTCTAAGAACTTAATTTGACTCCTGGAGCTTTCTCTGGTCAGTACCAGAATTGTTCTTAAGTTTAGCTCTTGAGATTATGGGGTGATTGCTTCATCTGTGTTTTCCATTTGATGAAGAACATATTCAGCTTTCTGGTAACCATACTGACATTCTTGCTCCAGCCAAAGCAGGATTGTGATTGAATTGAATTCATCTGGGATACCAGAGACCCTGTCTTTTCCTCCTGAGAACAGTGTTTGTTCAGCTATTTCCCAGTCTTTGCCTTCAGCCATGGTGTCACTTCTCACTTTTCAGGCTTTTGTCCTCACAGCATGTCTACATTTAAAGGATGTTAATTGTGTTTGCGAATGGCATCATTTATTTTCAACCTAATTTTACTAGTATACAGAGACCAGGTTGTCTTTCCTGTGGATATGAAAGATCATCAGGTTGATCCATATGGTACCTTAACATCTGTGAGGACACAACTTCCTTGTGAATGTGACTCCATTTTAAATACATGATATCTTATGCTGGGATGTGTGTCTCAACTGGAACCAATATGAAACATTTACACTGCTCCCATCTAGATGCTCTCCTTGTTCAATCAAAACATCCAAATTTAGCAGGTTGTCTGATATTTTCATTCTTCTGTGCCTGGGGTCAGCACTGGTTCCCAGCCCTGCTCTCAGGGTGCCCTATCCTGTCTTCATTCCTTGTTCTCCTCCTTCAATGTACATATTGAAAACTCTGTTATGTGAAAATTTACAATAATGTAGTAACAATGTGAATTTACATAAATTGTTTAAGTAAAATTAAAAAAAAAATACTGCACTTAAATTAATGATTTAACTGAACAATTAGGTCATTGATATATTATTATTTCCATACTTAGACTAAAGCTGTATTTCAAAACATGGAATATAAATTTAACACCAACCTCTTTTTCCACATGAGCATTGTGTCGAAGCAATATGTGTATGACCTCCAGGTGTCCATTCTGGCTAGCGGCTTGTAGTGCCGTGTGTCCAGCAAAAACCCCATTCACATCTACATCGCCTTTCTTTAAAATTTCATCAACCTGAAAATAAGAATAAAACAATTTCAGTATACTGTACGGTACTTGCTACTGATAATGACCCGATTCCATTTGTTACAATTTATATAATTCATTATAAAAATTTAAGATAATGTATACAACTTTATATTTTTTGTTTTTTATGTAAAATAGTTCTAAAATCATACTTTAGATTTGTAAGAAGCACCTCTCTGAGAATGTTAATCTGTTGTTCCCCAAGGCAAAATCTGCCAAGTCAATTGGAAAGGATCTCTTCACTACCAAGAAGAGTATACAAGAACAAAATAGGGATTATGCTTGTCACAGCACACATCCTAAAAAAATAGGCTCAGCAACTAATGAATAAGCAAGGAGAAAAAAGACCAAACCTATCCTAACATAACTAAGTCAATAATTCATGTTCTTAATATAATAATATTAATTGAAAAACTAATTTTAAGAGAAATATTTGACAATAACGCAAATTACTGCCTGTCAGGTAATTCGGGCTTTGCATACTAGGCCAAGTAGTGGCTATCTGGCTATTAAGTACCATATCAATATATATATACACAACGATCATGAAACACTGATCAAAGTATGCAGAAAACCACATTAAAAAATAAATTTACAGTAGTGCAGTTGAATATTATACAGTAGTGCAATTTTTGACTATCAGGTCTTCATACAGTAGCTAAACTGAACTAGAGCAGAAGGAAGGAATGGTTGTGAGGTCACCTGACTCACAGGTAGCAGACCCCCATAGAGAACAGATCACCAGACCACCAAGACAGCATGAGAATGATCCAAAAGACAACTCTTAAAGGGAAAGAGGGGGATGGTTTAAATATTTTAAGACATGTGAACAGTTGATGAACTTAACACTTACTGTACATCTTTCCCTCATTTTTTTTTTTATCGAAGAAATCGTGGACGAAATATTAAGCATATCAACCAAACGAGATTATAATTTTTAATCCCAGAGCCAACAACGATTGGTGTCGTTCTCCAACATGCAAGGGCTAACATTAAGACTATTGGGACATTAGTTAATTAGGGCTGACTCAATCAAATTTCGCTCAGTAAAACCCTTGCTCTGAGCATTGCATTTTACCCCTTATAAATCAATAGAATGATCATATAAACTGGAATGTAAATACAATACATTAAATTACTTTGCCATTCAAATCAAGTAAGAATGTTGAGATAAACTTGAAATTAAAGATTTATCCATCTAGATGTCCGATGTACACAAATGCACAATCATTGCAACAGATCGAATACACATAACCTGCTGCAGATGGGGGCGAGTTCTTAATCAAAATGGACTTAACTGTATTATTATTTTTGAGCACCTGATTAATACTGAAATTTCTTCAGAGCTGGGGAAAGTTTTATTAGTCCCTCAGAATCTGGTAAACCAAATGAGTTTCTATACTCTGGTTTAGTTTTGGGAGTATGACTGTAGAATGTACGTTTAGCTTGGCCAAACAAGACATCCAAGAAGGTTTTGGGATTTTGCAACTTCTTCCCAATTTCATATATCTTAGCTAGTTCTTCCTAAAAAAAATTCAGGGCTGCAAACCCTCAAGGCTCTGAGAAACATTCCATAAAATACTGCCTGAGTAACTTTATTATGATGATTTATTATGAGGAGTAAAAATTTAATTACTCTAATCATATACAGTATATAACCTAACAAAGTTACAGGTATTTGAAATTACATAACAAAAATATATGCATCATCAACACTACCTTCTGTGCATCTCCTGTGGCAGCAGCCTTAACTAATTCCTCATTCAGATCCCCAGAGACATGGGCTTCAAATATCTTCTTCAAAAGAGCACTTAATCTCTCTGGAGAAAAAACAGAAATAGGAATTAACTCGAACTCACCTTTTTAAACAGTGCAAATGATACCAAATTGAAAGACGTAGCACAAAAAATTGAAGTAAAAAAGCTGAAAAAGAGAATAAACATTGGAGTGGAGAGATCTCCGGAGAGACCTGCCTTGCAGTGCGCAGTGAGTCTAAACTATAAGAAAGAGAGACTAATAGGATCTTATATGTCAATATCCCTTTACAACATTCTAATGTTAACAATTTGATACTAAATTAAATGATGTAGCACGAAAATTGAGGTCAGAAAGCTAAAAAGAGTATAAACATTTTTGCGTGGTGGTGAGCTCTCTGCCTACCTTGCAGTGCAAGGCAGGTCTAAAGTGCTGTATAGGAAAGTGAGACTTGTATGTTCTTATATGCACATATTCCTTTAAAGTAGTCTATTGTGAACAATTTGATACCAAATGGTACAAGGGAGCAGGGATGGGGCTGTCAGGAAGAGAATGGGAATAACCAAGCTATCTGTTCAGAGAGAAGCTGTACATATACTGCACAGTATTGCATATTCAAAACCTTATTTCTGAACTATCCTACTTGGTTGCTTCCTAAGATAAACACACACGTCACGCACATGTCCATCCGTCCCTCCCACCCTCGCTCCCTCCCCCTCCTCCTCTCCCTGCTCTCCCCCCCCCCCTTCCTTTCTCTCTCTCTCTCCTTTCTTCCCTCCCCCCCAGACACTCACACAAACACCTACAAACTCAAGAACAAGAGGTCATAGATTCGAGATAAGGAAACAAGGTGCCAAAACTATATTAGAAAGTTCTCTTTTGTAAACAGAGTGGAAAAAGTTAACTGAGAAGGCAGTGGATCCCAGAACTCAGTATTTTCAGAGCATCAAATAACAAAGTGTACTTGGAAGACGGGAACCCACAAGCATAGCTGCACCCTATAACTACACTTTGGTAATTACACCCTCTCACTCTCTCACTCACACTAATATGCATACAGTATATTGTTACTGATAATACTCTTGACAGTTTATAAAAACTTTTCCATAATACCATATAATAAAAATTTATAAATAGCTCCAAGAAATGCAATATTCAGTATAACAAAATATAATTGTAAATATAATAATGTCACAAAATACACCAGTAAGGTAATCAGTACAGTACTGAATTAAATATTTTTCACCCTGTGACCCATTGAAAAACATCTCATGACTTTGAAGGATCCTTCCATATACAATACTCCTTTTATATTATATTATGAGACCTTATGCCTCTGTCATAGTTAAGAGTACAGTATCTGGTTCAAAACATTACCACAACACTTAAATCTTACCTCCACTAGCAGCACCAGGAACAGCACCGTCAGACGCAACCTTGGTAACTGCTGCAGGATTGTATGTCCAAGAGGTGCCACAAACTTCAACTTTGAGATCATTGTCATGGTATATTTGCTGTACTCGTCCAATCTTGCCTAAAGTCTGTTTCACAACAACAAGAGTACACACACTGTATTTAATTTTGCAGGATGCAATGAAGCAAAACAAGCATGTCTGGATAAAAGTTTGAACCATTAAAAATGAAGAGCCAGAGTCAAAGTGACATATTTGTGTCACCAAATGAGTCAGACCCACTGGTTGACACAGATGCATACAAGAATGACTAGCTGACTGACATTAGTCAGTCTAGTCATTCTAGTCATAGTCTAGAAGATAAGGAGTATGAGTGGTGAACTGAAACTAGATATTTGAAGTAAGACAGGCTCACTGACACATAAGATATAAGCAGTACAACTAGGCAATTAACATTGAACATAGAAAGAATAATTGGTTCAATGACACTAGAAAAATCCAGCTTTGAATGTAATGAAACACCTATTTCTTGTAGTCCCTTCAGAGCTACTCTCCTCGATTCCTCAAGCTTTAGTAACCCCATCAGGCTCTTACAAATCACGAGTGCCTACCAGAGATCAGTACCAGAATTTTGGCCCCCTGTTCAACAGAGACAACTGAAGATTGAAATGTGTAGATTGAAACCCAAGCTGAAACAAATAACTCGCCCTGAAAACAAGCAATTACATGGAAAACCGCTGATGTAAATTACATACACACTCATTACTTCAGAACCAACCACTAGTTAGCAACATTCACCATTAGATGGTAGCCCCAATGATTCAAGGTCAGAGTCAGCTGTACCAGTCAGTCATATACTGTATCTGGCAATTACCCCGTGAGTAGTTACAGGATGAGAACTACTGTATACTCACGGTGTCCCACCTATTGACACTTTTGGCATACACCACCTTCTCACTTAACTACGGTGGTGAAGGCGTGGGAACTACAGTGGTGAGGGTGTGAGGACTACGGTGATGAGGGTGTTTAACTTGTTCCAATTGTCTACCACTCTGTTTGCAAAAGAAAACTGTTTACTTTCTTTTACATTTTTTGTTTCCTTAGTTTGAATCTATGACCTCTTGTTCTTGAAGTTACAGGTTTCAATTTTGTAGATTCCTGTTGCTATCTTCCACATAATGATCATATTGCACCCTTTTCTTCCATGTTCCAGCTTTGCCAAATCTAACACCACTAGCCTCTCCTGGTAACTCTTGTTTTTGAATTCCAGTAACCATTTCATAGCATGTGACATACTCCAGGTGCCCTACTGCTCTTCAGGCTTCACAGCTCAGCTAAATGTTGGCTTTCTTTCAGATTTTGTCCAGTGCAGAGGCCTGTGCTGCTTCTTGTTCCTATTAAGCTTCACATGTTTATTTCCATGTTTATTTCAGCCACACTGTTCACAAAGCTTCAAGTCTGAGTGTATCTTGACTGCTTGTGGCTGAAAGTGTACAGGAGTCTGCCCCTAGTGTTTCCTCCTCTCAAGGTTCTTCATCTCAGGTAGTGCAAGTGCTTTCATTTCTCTGTTGAACCTGGTGGTTGGGGTGTTGTTTCTCTTTTGAGGGTGGAATATGGGTTTGTTTCTGGCTCTTGTCTTTCATAGTGGCTTGTGTCTCCTTTCTCCCTCATGTTCCCAGTTTGTGAGGTGGCAAAAGCAGAGAAAAACCAATGGAACTTTTAGAGTTGGCCCTTAACTGTATGCTGGGAAGCTCAGCGAGTTGCATAAAAGTCTAACATAAAAAGAGGAGAGGCACCAGAAAGAGACGTAAACTTATTACATGTGTTCATGACCAACTGCTACAGTTTCACCTCATAAAACAGCAGGGTTCAACTGCCTAGGTACACAAGATATTGCCAAAGACAGAACTGGGAGGCACAATCCTGTAATGCAGCTGCTGTCTACTAAGCTACTGATAAACTCGGGCACAGTTCTGAGAGGCACAAAACACATGTAAAGCAAAATATTGAACAATAACAAGGAATGGCCCCTCACGAAACTTAAGATTCCAGGGATAATGAACACCACTTAGCAAGCCAAGGCCGTGGATTGCCAGGGCTACCCTTCTGGTGGTTGGCAGGTGTATCTAAACAATTTCTCCTCGGTGATTATTGTTTGCATTGTTTTCAAAAAGGTTTCACATTTTCTTCAAGCAGTTTCTTGCTCTGGAGTCTTTTTGCTCTCAAGTGAAACTTTTTTGTTGCCATAGTGTGGTGATCTATGATTCGCAGACACACTGCCTCTGAGGGCCAGATTCTGGTCCTGGTCCTCAGTAGGCATTTGTGGGTCTCCAGAGGCCTGGTGTATTCCCCAAAGTTTGGCCGCTTCCAAGATGTAGCATCGTAGAGCTATTTAGCGTGTCATCCCAGAAAACACAAATGTGTACTTATACTGTATACAAATTTTACTTAAAATTAAATTTTCTCTAATACAGTAAATATTTTCTTTACCACTAAGATGTTGAATTGGATGTTTATCCATGATCTCTACTTTTAGCCATCATAAAGCAAACACTGACTAACGTTCATTAACTGACCGAGAAAATTTTATCCATATCTTCACACATACTTCTAAAAGAAAGAAGTTTGCATATATATAATTAAAAGTTCACTCTTAGGTTAACTCTCCTTAAATTTATGAGAATACTGAAACCACAGAGATATACTCACCGGAACCATAGCCTCAGCCCACTCCCCATGGCCACGCTGAAGGATCTTTATTCTCTCTAAATCAGCGCATATCTGCACAAGGTCCCCAACACTAAACTGCTGACTAGTGCTAGTATCAGTACTAACCACAACACCGCCACCAACTTTTGTCAAGACAGCTGGATTGAACGTCCACCTTATTGATATGAGAAGAGTGAAACAAATTAAATATCAGTCACAAGACCAAAAATTCAACTACGGAAAATATAATTGTATTATGGCAAATCACAAGAAATACAGTATTCACAGGTAGGAATATCTTCAAATAAAACATGATATGGTGAAATGGTTATGGCGTACTGTAATGAGTACATGATAATAATGATTGTGAGTTTGGTGGTGAGTTTCATCCCCCATAAGCCAATAATTCTCCAGTAACCTTATAATAGTTTCTGGTCATATGAACATGACAAGAATTCATTTAACCCTTAAAGTGCAGTTATCATCATGCATTGATCTGTTGATAATCGTCTGTTAAATTTAGTTATTATCACCTGGTTTTTTATTTTGTAAATGGTGTAAATATGGTTACACTACTGTTACATGGATTTAAATGATGTAAATATGGTTATAATACTGCTACATGGATTTAAATGATGTAAATATGTTATAATACTGCTACATGGATTTAAATGATGTAAATATGGTTAAAATACTGCTACATGGATTTAATAGTTAACCTAGACCAATGACAAAAATGCTATTATAATTTTTATTTGTTTATAAAGAGATGAGGGGGTAATATGTATTAATGGCTTGTGGTTAAGGTTAAATCACAATTTGGTGCTTCCCACTAGTTTTGAATATTTCTGGATGACATTACCAGACAGAATAGCAGCAAGCAAGTGGATTGCAAATCATTTCCTTTGAGCTGTGCTAGGAACAGATTTATATTTAATATAGGTGTATTTATTACATTGAAGGCCTCTCTATACAGAACTCAATCATTGTTTTTGTCAATTACGTACTTTGAGTAAATAAATCGAGTTATTCCACACATTGTGTAAAAGTGAAACAGCGAATATATAAACAAACTTGAACAAATAGCCCTATTCCTTACAGAGTGAGTCAACAAAATTGTGCCACTCCGCGTCCACACATCAATGACTCCCTCAGCACGATCCCCCCCAAAGTGCATGAAATTAAAAGAGACTACGATATTTGTGGGGGTTTTATTTTTTACTTTGTGGATTTTTCTTTCTTTTTATATGTAAATGTATAATTTTATAAAGATCTTTTCTCTATCTTCTTTTTCTTCTTAGGAAAGGAAAAACAACTCGATGCAACTGGAGTTGCACCGAGTTGAAATGAGTTGCCACATTCCCAGGATTAAATATATTGTACTAATAATATACAATCCTCGATTAATACAGTATTGTAGAATGCAGATTCAGTGATGTCTGGGTAAGCAATTCAATATCGAGTTTCAAAATCTAGAGGAGAATTTAAGCCATCTGCATACTGAACATTAATTAAAGTGGATAGTCCACACAAGTGGATTAATCACATACAACTTGGATAATGGTCCAGGACAGACCGAAACGTCATTTCTTCATCTTCTGGCGTGTGATTTGGTCATTAATCCACACAAATTTGCAGATCTACCACATCCTCGGCAGAATATTAGATTCACTCGCATGCAACAATCTCATTGTACAAAGTTTTAAACATTATATTCTTTGACATTTGTATGTGAAAATATTCTGAACTTTATTACAGTAGGTGCTGTATTTGTAGTGTGGAAAATGCAGGGAGAAAAAAATATACACAGTATTAACCATTAAAAATGTATTTTATTTAATTGAGTAGAACAAAAATAAAGAGCACTGAGTGTAATGAAATGCTCCTTTCTGAGTAGCACCTTAGTAGCTCCCTAGAGCTACTGACATTGCACCACAAGGCTCCACCAAACATCAGGCTTCTGAGATTTTCTCAGCCTACCAGAAAACCAAGACATCTGGCACCTTAAAAAAGGTAAGGGAGTATGTGGGGATCAACGATCAATCCATTACCAAAGTAGACTGTGCTAAAAGTCAAAAAGCCCCATTGAATATCCCACATCTCTATGGGGAACAATAAAGATTGTCAAACTGACTGATAATTGGAACGGGCAAACTACCCGTGCCCCAACTAATCTCTATTGCCATTAGGTGGCAGCCCAGGCTGCACAGGCAAGATGTGAAGAATGGCAGGAACATTGAAACTACCAAGTTTAAACACAGAAAGAAGAATTTTATTACAGTCAACACTACTTCTTTGTCAACGCCTTCAGTGGTTCCCTGGGACTTTCTCAAAATATTTTGTGACTCCTCATCAGCATAGATGGCAGATGGGACTGTAGTGATCTGCAAAGCAGGGGCAAATTCAAACCCCAAACCATGGGAGGGAAGAGGATGGGAAAAGGCATCAAGCTCAAATTGGGTAGGTGTATTAAACATATCCCCAACCTAGAGAAAGAGACTCTCCAGCCAGGGGACTATACAATAAGCTGGGTTAAACAGCATTTACAGTCCCTTCTCCAAATATCCATCACCAACACTTAGGAGGAAGGGCCAGAGTCTAAGCCCAAATTCAAACCAGAGCCCTAGTTTGGATTTGTAAAACTGGCAAATATAAGGACGGCATTTACACCCTGAGGAAATATTTAGAATAATATTTACAAGAATGTCTGGATCAGTTCAAGAGTATGCAGCACCAGTATTGAATTACTATCTTGTGAAAAGAAAATAGAGAGAAAATTAAAAAGTATCATTAATTTATACAGAATAATGCAACAGATCAGGGAGCTCAGTTATGTGAACAGAGAGCCTAATCTAACAACATTAGAAGAGAGAAGCCCCTGAGATGAGATGATCCTGACATCTAAGATACTGTACTGAAAGAAACAGGTAAAGTTGACAGATACTTTTTTTCAAGGAGTGCCTGTCAGCTGGATGGACAGCGCTTTGAATTCGTAGTCCTGAGGTTCTGGGTTCGATCCCCGGTGGAGGCGGAGACAAATGGGCAAAATGTTTCTTTCATCCTGATGCCCTTGTTACCTAGCAGTAAATAGGTACCTGGGATTTAGACAGCTGCTATGGGATGCTTCCTGGGGGATGTGTAACAAAAAGGAGACCTGGTCGAGGACCGGGCCACGAGGACGCTAAGCCCCAAAATCATCTCAAGATAACCTCAAGATGAGGGACCACAGATTGAGGTCAGTGCAGGTGGTAAACATTTGAAACATGCTTGAATATGATTAAGTGGAAACCACCCCAATTCAGTTTCAAAAGCAAGTATTTCAGAGCAGAAGAGCCTTAGGAGGAAAAATACACTGGGCACAATAGCTATCCCCCATCCCATGAAAGTGGGAATGTGATAGTGATAATACCATAGATACTATGTCTACCTACCTACCACAAGGTAGGTAGATACAGTTGGGAAAGTACAGTTAGGCAAGTACTCCCAAGAAAGCTTTGATATTACATATATACATACTTGATATGCACAATATGAAGTTCCTTTCACACCAGTCTACTCTTAAGCAACTTCAAACATTCTTACACACATGTTCGTCATACACTTGAGGGATCAGTTTTATCATAATTAAAGGAATATAACAACAGATCAATGAACCTTTGCCAACTTTACCGAAGGCAAATATTAACATACAACTACAAATAGATAAGCAATATGAAATAAAAAAATAGGAAATTTTACCTATTTCCAGAAGGATAAGCAACAACAATATCATGATCTTCGTCGATGCCGACCACAGTACCCGTGGTGCCGAGACACTCAAACATGCCATCCGTCCACCGCCATGTCCATGTTGCAGAGACTGTACAATCTCTAATTCCAGGTCAACATTTACCTAAAATTCAAAAGTTTTTGAGGAATTAATACACATCTTCAAAATTAAAAACTAAATACAGTCCAAATTTTAAAACTTAACCTAATACAAGTTTCCATATAATTTAATTAATACCAACTGTTATGTAATATTATTGAAAATACAGCAAGTATTACATTATTAAATCTTAATTGTATTACCACGATAAAACATTGCTGTTTGAACAAGAATATAATATTTTTTATTAATAAAAGAAATTACAGTACCTTTCAAACTGAACAAATAAAAATATATATAAAAACACACAATGAGTACTAAGGAATAAATTAATAACATCATAATATTGCATAAATATGTATGATTACTAATCAAAATTAATCGAGATCACCTGTCCTCAGCCATTTAAGCTACTTTTTAAGTTAGCCCTTTTGGTTGTTCCCTAAGATAAAATCTACTGATCTCTTTCTTAGGATCTTGTGCAATCAACATTCTAGTTTGGTACTGCGGGGAGGAACTTTTCAAACTGTCCTCACCAAATCATACTGGTGATCGGGCGACATGAAAATACTCAATCTATCCAGCTCGATCAAGATTCTCAGGTGGATCTATGTACTTGCATCTGACTGAAACCACAAGCTTCTTGTTAGTGGCATAATTATTGGATCATGACTTTTTGTGGTAGACACTGCCTGTAGACTAAAACCACTGAGATTATTTATAACCCTTAGTCCAGCTGGCAGCTTTTTGGAAATTTGAGATGTGTGTGTGCTACACAATTTTCCTAGCTTCCCTGTGGGTAGTTCAGCCCTGGTTCCCAATCTTGTTCTTCATAGTGCTCCAATTTTATTTAATTGCTTTTGGTAACAATTTAGAGTGACCCAACATTCTGCCTTTAAGCGATTGCATGCAACAAGCACTATGTGGTTATTTTGAGCAAGATAATA
The DNA here is from genome assembly GCA_020271785.1 of Procambarus virginalis. NCBI lineage: Eukaryota > Metazoa > Arthropoda > Malacostraca > Decapoda > Cambaridae > Procambarus > Procambarus virginalis. The sequence goes on from WNGS01004374.1 coordinate 7,156,183, forward strand.
TCTCTAATGTTTGCCAAGCAACATAAACAATCGTAGAGTTCAGATGATAGCTTTCAGAATGAGAAAGATGGAATGAATCTTTCGGGTCTGACTGACACACTGGTGAGAAGACAATAGTGCTAGAAGATAACAAATTACCATCTCTGGCAATAAGAGCCAGAGTCAAGGGCATGATTTGGTCTCAGAAGTCAATCAGGTGTGGAATGGGGTCTACCTTTGGCAAACAACCAAGTGGGGCTGCTAATTTGTCCACCAAATTTGGAGAGAGCCAATTAGATCCTATGTACCTAGACTTGGCCCTCATTGGCTAATAATGATGAGGAAATAGGTCCTTCAGGACCTTTCTGATGCCCATCAATCCAACCCGCCAAGCAAGAACTACTCTCAGAGTGTCCTAAGGCAAAAGGGTTCACCCAGGATGCTAATGCTTCTGTTTACAGAACTTTTCCAAGAAGCCTACCAGCAGTCAACCAGTAGACTAGGGTATGACTGGAATTCAGCATTCATTTTCAGAACCAATTGCTGAGCTGACTGCTTCATCATCTCGGTTTTTACCAAATTAGGAGAGTGAATGTGTACAGCTGTTTGTGATACCACACTCGTCAGCTCTCATCGATCCATTTTCACTTCCAATATCTCCAGCTTCAGTCCCCATTTTTGCCTTACCTCCTACACAAGTATGTGTAGTGGAACTAATTGTGAATGCATGCGTACACAAGAGCGTGTGGGCAAGATAACCACACTACCAACTTGACACTTCCTATGGCATGTGAGCGGGTTGCGAGTCATGTTTCTAACTTGGACCAATTTCATCATGATCCTAAAAATGTGAAGAGTGAGATATACCACTGTTTTAATTGTGTAGTGTTTATATATACCAGTACCATGCAGAGCACTCTAGCTTCCAGTCTCAGCAGGTGTAAGCATGCAAGCATTCATGAGGGGTCCTCTTGTAACCAGAGATCTGTTACTGAATTTGCTTCAACCTCAGTTCAGGATGGTATGTAGCACCCATACATGGGCACTTCAAGGATATAACTACCAGAGCTCATCCTTTGTGTTGCCTGTCAGCTACATTATCTCAACAGTGTACAGGTGAAGCTCTACACTGATTGTGTGTTGAAACCCATTTTTGCCATTTGTTTTTTGTGCATGTAATTATGATTACCCATTATTAACATTCCTATGAAGGTACATTCTCCTTTTACATTCTCACTGTTGAAGTGTTGAAGTACTACAAGTGCCAGAGTTCTCATATTGCAGTAGTATATTGCTTTAAATGCCCCAGACTACTTGTCATCAAAGTGCCTGTCAAGTTATGCCTATTAGATTTTGTATTATCCACTATGACCTGGTGAGGACAGTTTGAAAAGTTCCCTGCTGCATAGGAGTGTAGTATCAACCAGTTGAGAGGTCAACCTATACAATGATACCACAAGTTTATAAATGAAATACCTATAGGTAGTAAGATATTAACAAAAGTATGCTGGTGGCTGAAGTTTCACTTGTCCAACGGATCAGCCACCTTGCCACTGTGGGGATGGCTAGATAATCCCCCAAGTTTTTAGGTATTTTCATAAATATACACATGCATATTATATATATATTACACCTACCTATCTTTGTAATATCTTTATAATGTAAATGAATATGGTAACACATTTAATCAAGTCAGATCCGTTGGCGTTGGCATAATCTCCTGAGGTTCTTGAGATTATAATTCAGTGCTAGATCACCTGCCAACACTGAACGGCTCCCTGGAGCTATCCAGGGATAGCTCCAGGGAGTAACATATATATATTTTAACTATCTCCTTGATTCTAAATAAAGCCACAATACTCTTCCTCTCTCTCTTGCTAGTGCAATATTGTTGTGACAAATGTACATATTGGTCCCAAGACTTATGGATGAGCTACACTGGTCATCACTTTTCCCTTGCCTTCACTCAACTTTTCCCTAATACTAACACGCATACAAAAGTAAGTTGTAATAATTAGTGTCACTAAATTGGTATTGTCCACGTAAAAAATCTAAACAACAAATATGTATCTTCACAACCAATATGAATGCATATTTTGCCCGAGGCCTCATTCTTCCAACTATTTTTATATGATCATTTAATCTCACCAGAAGTATTTCATGGCACTTCCCACTAAAAGAGCATCAAACTTTTAATAGTGCCCTTCTGTAATAAATAATACAATTACAGTAATAGATATTACCTACCTAATATACATAAGATATAATATACCTAATACATAACTACCTAATGTATAAATATATCTTTCATAAGAGAAGCATAATTTCAATTATGCAAGATTCTTAAGGTCACCAATAATAGGAAATTTATATCAATTTTCAAAAGCAATTAAATTCTAATTCAAAAATTACTGCATGAAGAAAATGTTTCATTAAATATAGAATTGTACTTACACACATGACTTTCTAATGATGCATACTACGACTCTATAATAAACATACTACTGTACGTAATTCACACATTACGTAAAGTACTTACGGTTCAGTCAATTCAAATTTTTACAATACATTCAATATTCGCAAATAATCAAACAGCTCTATGGGACATTCTGAATAGTTACAAGTCACTATGCAGTCTGCAGGCAGGGAGACAGGCTGGAAGAAAGGCAGGGAGACAGGCTGGAAGAAAGGCAGGGAGACAGGCTGGAAGAAAGGCAGGGAGACAGGCTGGAAGAAAGGCAGGGAGACAGGCTGGAAAGCAGGCTGAAAGGCAGGCTGAGACAGGCTGGAAGACAGGCTGGAAGACAGGCTGCAAGACAGGCTGGAAGACAGGCTGGAAGACAGGCTGCAAGACAGGCTGGAAGACAGGCTGGAAGACAGGCTGGAAGACAGGCTGGAAGGCAGGCTGAAAGGCAGGCTGGAAGACAGGCTGAAAAGCAGGCTGGAAGGCAGGCAGGGAGGTTTTAGGTAGTGTTGTTGATGGGAACAAGACTAAACAAGCTCATTACGGTACTTTAATATAATAAATGCAAATGCTTCTTCACATTAATGGGAATAAAATCAGCTCTACAAGATGAATCAGGAGAGCAAAAAAAAAAAAGTGCTTCCACACATAAAATATCAAAGCTGGTACATTGGATCTTAAAATAAATTATCAACTTGATTTTTATTAACGTCTCAGTAATGGCTAGACATTTAAACACTTTTAACATTCAGTTGATGTTTTTTTTTTAGTAGCAGCCAAAATATATCATAAATATTTCAATGACACTAAAAACATGTCGTCTGATCTCAGAAGCTCCAACACTCACTCCCTTAAACATTGTTCTGCTTTTGTACTTTCATGACAAAACTCTTGAAATAAATAAACACACCCAAGTAAAGCATCAGTAGACCAACCAGAGAACACCTTAGCCAGCCACAACACCACTGATAAAGGTTACTCAGTCTGCCAGTGTATATTTTGTCTTAGCTTTGAAAATTACCTGATGAAAAAAGTACGAAAGATATATTGTATTTATTTTCTTTTTAAAGCTATATATACACCAATGTGAACACATTTTCATTTTTTAGATGAAAAAATACATGACTTATGTTGAAATACTTATAAACATTAGTACATTTAGCATTGTCTTGTATAATCTATTAAACCTACTTTTGCATCTACACTCTAGTGCATTCATTTTGTGAATATTGACAAAATGTCAGGATAGGTCAAAAGTATCCAACATTACAAGAAGAAATGAGGAAAGCAGAGATGCACCCGAGGCATTCTGCCAGTGTACTGGCATGAATCTGGGAAATACTAAAGTACTGATACAGCAGTACTGATATATAGAAGACAAGAAATTTAAATGATAAAATTATTCTGTGTGAATACTACTACATTAATGGCATAGATTTTTCTGCATTAAAAAACCAGTGTTGAATGTAATTAAATGTTAATTACTGGGTAAGCCCCAGTAGCTGCCTGAAGCTACAATGCTGATATAGTGCCAACTACTAGGTGCCATCAGTCATGGAGTTCCTTCAGGCCTACCGAGAACCAGAAGACAGAACCTAGTCCCCTCTAAAGAGGCAGAGAGAGCAGTGCCACTACGATAAAATTGTCAGTGAATTTCAATCGTGTCCACTAGCACCCGAGAGGCACCCACAAAGTCAGCGAAACAAAACAGACCACTGCTTGTTATAAGAAATAATCGCCTCAAAATCCCCAAAAGAAGTCCCCAACAATGTAAACAATAAAAATTCAGGAAACTAGCACTAGCTTGTTTGCCTTCTAATCTCATTTGGGGGAAGGAGAAACATAGACCGTGTTAGTCAGCTGCTCCACCCTCAGCTCGATGATGGTAAAAACCACCGCCAACTCCCTGGAAGAGGGAGGGTGTCGGGCTCACCCAGAAAATTAATGGAAACTCAAGTTATGCCAAAATCCATACAATATATATTAATTTATTTTAAAATACAGTACTTGTCACATTCTCTGATAAAATAATTTTCTTTAAATTTTGTCCCATTAAAGGAGGTAATTTAGCGAGCACCCATCATATCCTGCACTGGAAGAGCATCGGTAAACAATGGCAAAAGTATTCAAAATGAAAGCAAGAAAAAATTCTGAGCCTACCTGTATCATTAGTTTCACATACAGGCATTTCATTTTATGTAGTCCTTATAGGCAATATTGCTTGGAGTCTTTAGTTTGATTTTGATGTCTACTTTACAGTAATGAATAATGACTGATGATCATGTGGTTGAGAAGTGCTGTAATAGTTGAAATTTAGATAAATAATATTGAGTTGCATTAGATACAGTTTACTAAAATAATCTACCTGTATTTCAAAGAGAGAAGAGAAGAGAAGAAATACAAATTGATATAAAATTTATGTTTATAGTAACCTGTAACTGTATAAGAAGGACTGATTTTACGTTTAAGAAATAATAATTAGAAAAAATGAAGAACGTTATTGGCAAAATTAAAATACACTGTAAGGAGATGGGAATATTTTTGGTTTCAGTTATCAATGGAATTAAAACAAGCTGGCTAAAAGCTGTTACAGCAGTTCTATGTGAGGTGTAGGAGCTAGTAAGAGCTGGTCATAACTGTTACCATAGATGTTTTATATTTATAATACGAGGAAGCAACGTCACCTTAACTTGATTAATGAAATTAAAATATTCGAGAGTTTGTGTATTTGAAAGCAAAAGAAATAAAGAAGCAGATGCTGAAATAATTTATGCACAGTGTACAGGAAAATGAGCTGCAAGTGCTCTTCAAGCCTTCATGAATGGGCAGGCAGGTGTGAACTTTGCCTGGTACCTGCATGATGGAGAACATATTCCATCTCTTCTGTAAGGATAGTAAGTGTAAGTAGCATCACAAAAGCCATCCCACTAGCAGGCTTATGGCCAGCCACTGAGGTCCCTGGCCTTAAGACCCCCCCAGGAGGCATAAAGAAAATTAAGTGATGTTGACCTGTTAGAGTAATGTAACAGACACTAACAATCTCAAGCTCATAGCCATTTACCTATCCATCTGTTTAATTTTTCAGGCAGCCATGGTTTTGAACATAATGAAAAAGACTTGCATAATTGCACTGAATGCCCCACCTAAAAACTGACATATATGTACTGTATTTATATTTCAGTAAACTTAAACATACATATACTGTAGTGTGTAAGTAAGTAATTATCAAAAGAAGATGCCAAGCTACTGTAGTGTGTGTGAAAGCTGAAGATAAGAAAAAATTAATTGAGGGAGCACCTGTTTGAAATGGATGCCTCGGTAAGAGTCTGTGACTAGAGAGAGAAGCATTTTAACTTCTTCATAGAACTGCCCTGCTTGAAACAAGAAACAGGCTATGTGCACAGACCATATTTTGACTGAGAACAGAATTTGCTAACATCACATTATTTTAAATTCAATTAATTGCTTTACAAGGTGTATTCGTTGCTAATCCTACCCTTTTCATCAAGCTGAAGGAAAAAGAAGAGGTAACTGACAGTAGCAAAACTGATTAAATAATGTTTAACAGCCAAATATGTTAAATACAGTAATATATGCACTAGCCCAACTACAGTACAGTACTAACTTTTGCCACAAAATATCAAGATGTGATATACAGACAACATACATCAAATACTGAAATATTATATATCAGTTGCATTCCACAAACAAAATTAAACAAAAATAAATAAAACACACTGTACATTCATCACATAATAATAACCAATTGTTGTGGCCAACAACACTAACGAATGAGAAGTAATGATCTGAGGAAATCTTTTGTCATACAAGTAATTCAATATTTGCAGATTTTATCAGTTGTTATTACCCCTTTCCAGTTTCAATATTTTAATTTCAATATACGGTACTTGTATTGATGCATATGTACAAGTTTTAAATACAGCATGGCTAATATTCATACTACGTTTTAATTCAGCTTTATCTAACCACACCACAGCATTTGATATTGATGCATTTAATATTATCTGTAAAGGTTAAATTTGTTGCTTTATTTTGATATTTTGTACAATATCAATAAAAATCTTTACATGAAGAAAAGATATACCATATATATAAATAATTGACAAATGAATCTATGAATTGGGCAGAGGATCCACCTCAAGATCCATCAGAAAAGCAGCACAGATTATATTTGACAACTTATCTTTAAACAGATGTTTCTCTTGTGTTATTAGAATTATGCACCAATTTTTCTCTACTACCCCATCCATCTATTAGTGTGATTTGAGGTAGCTTGATGTTCACGACATCAAGCACATGAGATGTTAACTCACTTTTCATCATCAAATGATACAGTATCTTTTACATTATATCAGACTTCTTAATGTCAGCAAGTAATGTGCATGTGGTTGCTCATGTAAGTTAGGAAGTGACGAGCAATTTATATTTATACAACAAAAATTTCATATACAGTACTATTTTAGGACCTTCAATGCATTTGCTTGATTATATGGTTGCTATTGTGATCTTATGCCTGATTAATCAGTCTACCAACAATACTGATTATATTGAGTAAATGACAAAAAGAAGTAAAATTTACAAGTCTGTTTCCCCATGCTCTTCAAATGCCTAACCAATCTAGCCTAATAGCCTTAAACTAACCTTCCTTTGCCAAATCAAACAATCTGTTCAAAAATAAGGCAAATAAAACAACCTAACCTAGCAAAGTCAAACCATACCTTACCTAACAGTGTGCATTAGTCCAATAAATAAAACAAGCACAAGTTTGGTTGGTTTTCCACATACAGACTCATCACAATTTGTTCTGCCCTTCACTTATTCTTTATCTAAACAGCGTACCTGGTAAATTGAATGAAGAGACCTATGTTTGAGGAAATGGATTCATACACTCTAAATACCTTTAGGTCAGGAAATAGCTGATTACCAAATTATTACAAAACATAACTTTAAATGTAAATTATGAAATGGTTTTTAAGATAAACCACTCATGTAAATAATCAGGTCACATGCCAACCTGTTCTGTAATAAGCATGTGAGAGTTATGGCTGAATAAAAGGTAAAAGAAAACGATTATTAAACTAGGAGCCATGGACATCTTTAAATTAAATTACAGTGGAACCTCGGTTTTCAAATGCCCCCGTTTTCAATTTTTTCGGTTCTCGAGCTCAATTTCTTTGACAAATTCAACTCGGTGCTCGAGTTCGTTTATACACATATGGGCCGACCGAGCACATGGCACGCTTCAGTTTACCAGTGTCTCCTGCCTAGTGACGACCACACTTGAATTCTTTGTGAAGAATTTCATTGTTTTTGTGCTCTTTTGGTTTCTGAACATAAAGTTCTTATTATATCATGCCATGGGTTCCAAGAAAATCAGTGGTAAAGTTCAACCAAAGAAAATAGTTGTGAGGATGACAATACATAGAGGAAAACAAGAGATCATTCATAGTGAGAATGTGATGTCTCACTACAGACAAGTGTTAAAACATAGCAAAAACAAGTGTACATAGACAGAGTCTATTAAGACAAGCAAGCAGTGAGCCAACAACCAGGTCCTAGTGGTTAATTGGAAAATGAAAATAGGTGCAGAGAGTCAGAATTCGGATAAAAAATCACGCTCAGGTGTCAATTTTCCGATATTTCAGATATTTTGAAAACTGTAGGGGGGTTTGGGCAAAATATGACCCATCGCCGTTTTCAGTAATTGGCATATTTTCGGTATAAAAAGTCGTAATTTGAAAATGAAAATAGGTGCAGAGAGTCAGAATTCGGCTCAAAAATCACGCTCAGGTGTCAATTTTCCGATATTTCAGATATTTTGAAAACTGTAGGGGGGTTGGGCAAAATATGACCCATCGCCGTTTTCAGTAATTGGCATATTTTCGGTATAAAAAGTCGTAATTTGAAAATGAAAATAGGTGCAGAGAGTCAGAATTCGGCTCAAAAATCACGCTCAGGTGTCAATTTTCCGATATTTCAGATATTTTGAAAACTGTAGGGGGGTTTGGGCAAAATATGACCCATCGCCGTTTTCAGTAATTGGCATATTTTCGGTATAAAAAGTCGTAATTTGAAAATGAAAATAGGTGCAGAGAGTCAGAATTCGGCTCAAAAATCACGCTCAGGTGTCAATTTTCCGATATTTCAGATATTTTGAAAACTGTAGGGGGGTTTGGGCAAAATATGACCCATCGCCGTTTTCAGTAATTGGCATATTTTCGGTATAAAAAGTCGTAATTTGAAAATGAAAATAGGTGCAGAGAGTCAGAATTCGGCTCAAAAATCACGCTCAGGTGTCAATTTTCCGATATTTCAGATATTTTGAAAACTGTAGGGGGTTTGGGCAAAATATGACCCATCGCCGTTTTCAGTAATTGGCATATTTTCGGTATAAAAAGTCGTAATTTGAAAATGAAAATAGGTGCAGAGAGTCAGAATTCGGCTCAAAAATCACGCTCAGGTGTCAATTTTCCGATATTTCAGATATTTTGAAAACTGTAGGGGGGTTTGGGCAAAATATGACCCATCGCCGTTTTCAGTAATTGGCATATTTTCGGTATAAAAAGTCGTAATTTGAAAATGAAAATAGGTGCAGAGAGTCAGAATTCGGCTCAAAAATCACGCTCAGGTGTCAATTTTCCGATATTTCAGATATTTTGAAAACTGTAGGGGGGTTTGGGCAAAATATGACCCATCGCCGTTTTCAGTAATTGGCATATTTTCGGTATAAAAAGTCGTAATTTGAAAATGAAAATAGGTGCAGAGAGTCAGAATTCGGCTCAAAAATCACGCTCAGGTGTCAATTTTCCGATATTTCAGATATTTTGAAAACTGTAGGGGGTTTGGGCAAAATATGACCCATCGCCGTTTTCAGTAATTGGCATATTTTCGGTATAAAAAGTCGTAATTTGAAAATGAAAATAGGTGCAGAGAGTCAGAATTCGGCTCAAAAATCACGCTCAGGTGTCAATTTTCGATATTTCAGATATTTTGAAAACTGTAGGGGGGTTTGGGCAAAATATGACCCATCGCCGTTTTCAGTAATTGGCATATTTTCGGTATAAAAAGTCGTAATTTGAAAATGAAAATAGGTGCAGAGAGTCAGAATTCGGCTCAAAATCACGCTCAGGTGTCAATTTCCGATATTTCAGATATTTTGAAAACTGTAGGGGGTTTGGGCAAAATATGACCCATCGCCGTTTTCAGTAATTGGCATATTTTCGGTATAAAAAGTCGTAATTTGAAAATGAAAATAGGTGCAGAGAGTCAGAATTCGGCTCAAAAATCACGCTCAGGTGTCAATTTTCCGATATTTCAGATATTTTGAAAACTGTAGGGGGGTTGGGCAAAATATGACCCATCGCCGTTTTCAGTAATTGGCATATTTTCGGTATAAAAAGTCGTAATTTGAAAATGAAAATAGGTGCAGAGAGTCAGAATTCGGCTCAAAAATCACGCTCAGGTGTCAATTTTCCGATATTTCAGATATTTTGAAAACTGTAGGGGGTTTGGGCAAAATATGACCCATCGCCGTTTTCAGTAATTGGCATATTTTCGGTATAAAAAGTCGTAATTTGAAAATGAAAATAGGTGCAGAGAGTCAGAATTCGGCTCAAAAATCACGCTCAGGTGTCAATTTTCCGATATTTCAGATATTTTGAAAACTGTAGGGGGGTTTGGGCAAAATATGACCCATCGCCGTTTTCAGTAATTGGCATATTTTCGGTATAAAAGTCGTAATTTGAAAATGAAAATAGGTGCAGAGAGTCAGAATTCGGCTCAAAAATCACGCTCAGGTGTCAATTTTCCGATATTTCAGATATTTTGAAAACTGTGGGGGGTTTGGGCAAAATATGACCCATCGCCGTTTTCAGTAATTGGCATATTTTCGGTATAAAAAGTCGTAATTTGAAAATGAAAATAGGTGCAGAGAGTCAGAATTCGGCTCAAAAATCACGCTCAGGTGTCAATTTTCCGATATTTCAGATATTTTGAAAACTGTAGGGGGGTTTGGGCAAAATATGACCCATCGCCGTTTTCAGTAATTGGCATATTTTCGGTATAAAAAGTCGTAATTTGAAAATGAAAATAGGTGCAGAGAGTCAGAATTCGGCTCAAAAATCACGCTCAGGTGTCAATTTTCCGATATTTCAGATATTTTGAAAACTGTAGGGGGGTTTGGGCAAAATATGACCCATCGCCGTTTTCAGTAATTGGCATATTTTCGGTATAAAAAGTCGTAATTTGAAAATGAAAATAGGTGCAGAGAGTCAGAATTCGGCTCAAAAATCACGCTCAGGTGTCAATTTTCCGATATTTCAGATATTTTGAAAACTGTAGGGGGGTTTGGGCAAAATATGACCCATCGCCGTTTTCAGTAATTGGCATATTTTCGGTATAAAAAGTCGTAATTTGAAAATGAAAATAGGTGCAGAGAGTCAGAATTCGGCTCAAAAATCACGCTCAGGTGTCAATTTTCCGATATTTCAGATATTTTGAAAACTGTAGGGGGGTTTGGGCAAAATATGACCCATCGCCGTTTTCAGTAATTGGCATATTTTCGGTATAAAAGTCGTAATTTGAAAATGAAAATAGGTGCAGAGAGTCAGAATTCGGCTCAAAAATCACGCTCAGGTGTCAATTTTCCGATATTTCAGATATTTTGAAAACTGTGGGGGGTTTGGGCAAAATATGACCCATCGCCGTTTTCAGTAATTGGCATATTTTCGGTATAAAAAGTCGTAATTTGAAAATGAAAATAGGTGCAGAGAGTCAGAATTCGGCTCAAAATCACGCTCAGGTGTCAATTTCCGATATTTCAGATATTTTGAAAACTGTAGGGGGGTTGGGCAAAATATGACCCATCGCCGTTTTCAGTAATTGGCATATTTTCGGTATAAAAGTCGTAATTTGAAAATGAAAATAGGTGCAGAGAGTCAGAATTCGGCTCAAAAATCACGCTCAGGTGTCAATTTTCCGATATTTCAGATATTTTGAAAACTGTAGGGGGGTTTGGGCAAAATATGACCCATCGCCGTTTCAGTAATTGGCATATTTTCGGTATAAAAAGTCGTAATTTGAAAATGAAAATAGGTGCAGAGAGTCAGAATTCGGCTCAAAAATCACGCTCAGGTGTCAATTTTCCGATATTTCAGATATTTTGAAAACTGTAGGGGGGGGGTTGGGCAAAATATGACCCATCGCCGTTTTCAGTAATTGGCATATTTTCGGTATAAAAAGTCGTAATTTGAAAATGAAAATAGGTGCAGAGAGTCAGAATTCGGCTCAAAAATCACGCTCAGGTGTCAATTTTCCGATATTTCAGATATTTTGAAAACTGTAGGGGGGTTTGGGCAAAATATGACCCATCGCCGGTTTCAGTAATTGGCATATTTTCGGTATAAAAAGTCGTAATTTGAAAATGAAAATAGGTGCAGAGAGTCAGAATTCGGCTCAAAAATCACGCTCAAGTGTCAATTTTCCGATATTTCA
>WNGS01004374.1:7174951-7179951 GCA_020271785.1 Procambarus virginalis
TGTGTTTTATGAGATGTGGAGGAGTCAACATTTCATCTCCTGCGTGTGTGTGGCCTAATGTTCGCGTGGAGGTGTTGATGTGTTCGATGTTTGACTCCGTTTTGCACGTGCGCAAGGGTTCCGAACACGTTGGCGATAACTCGTTCTGATTATATTTATTGTGTATGGGCTTGGGAGACAAGGAGGCTTGCGGGGTGGACTAAACCCTGCCTTTCTACAGTCCAGGGGAGGAGGGGGTACTGTGACACCCCAGTGGACTACTGGAGGGTGCGACCCTGCCAGGTCCAATCTTTGTACCCCTTGTTATTATATTGGATTTTATCATATTTTTTTCTAAGGTATAGGTTTGTTATTTTTGGCTTCGTCGTGGTTGTGCTGTACGTGAGGAGCACGTCGGTACGTGCGTACGTGTACGTCGGTACGTCAGCAGTGATGTGGGCTTCCATAGTACACAATTTTAAGACGCTCATAATGGTGAGAGTATTTTATACATATACTAATGAAAGTATGCTCCATAAGGCTACCCCTTCCATGCATTGTTCTGTGGGAGACTTGGATTGCCAGCTGGATTGGTGTGGAGTGCTGCGATTGGTTTTTTTGGTTGTAATTGTTGGTTGTAAGTGTTGTTTGCGTCTAGTTCTGCTGTATGTGAGAATAATTCACTGCTTTATTGTATATGTTATTAGTGTGTTTCGATTAAAAAGAGAAAGTAAAAAAAAAAAAGATATCTTCCGCAGGTCCACATAGACCCAGCTTCATGCTCCCCTTAGTCTATACTTCATATGTTTTCTGGTAGCAAACAGGTATTGAACACATTCTACCTCCCTGCCTCCTCCTCTTCCTCCTCCTCCTCCTCCTCCTCCAGGCACTCGAGCACCTGCTCCTCGTGTGAGGTGGGCCTCCAACACCGCCCGGGTGGTGGCTGTCCACTATTACTTCCTAAAAGGATAAATAAGTGCCTTCAGCCCATTCATTATACATGTACTTAAGCTAATAAGTAAACATTATACACCGAGCTGGCCTCCTCAACCGTATTTGCGACCTCCATAAAGTCCTCGCAACGAGGTCATTAACCCCCCCCCCTCTCACCTGGGTCCACGTCTGCAGCAGGTGAAGGGGGGTGGGGGAGAGTCACCTTCCCTCGCATGGTGGTCAATACAGGTCACCTTTGGCGATCAGGTCGAGAGGAATCAATTCAGGTCATGTGGGGATTAGAACAGGTCATGCTGGATGATGAGGTCATGAATCAGTCATGCGTCATGAATCATGTCATGCGTCAACCAGTGCAGTCATGCATCTCATGAACGTTTTACGGGCTATTCATGCCCGTGCCACCCTTTGGGTGGCTTAATCATTATCAACCAATCATGAGCGTTCAAACAATAAGGCCAATACTGATTAATGTGGGTAATAAAGGCATGCGAATTGTACCCGGAAAGGCTGCTGAGAATTCAACTCCCGTTGCAGGTCCGTCCAGGTTTGACTTATGAGAACTTGGTCCACCAGGCTGTTGCTGCGTAATCCATCCGATCATTTTCCTGGCTGACGCAATAGTTGTTTGGTTATGCTCCCTAAACGTTAGGTCGTCAGACATCATTAGTCTAGATCCTTAGTTTTTAGATCCTAGATCATTAGTTTTCTACTATGGGCTGATTTGATTGTGTTTTATGCCCTGTGTTTTGTTTAAGGTCTTAATTTTTACCATACCTAAGCACCTGGAATTTATCACCGTTACTTTTCAGCTGCCCAGTCGAAAACTTTAATATCAGCTTGTAGTTTTCAATATTTTCTACAGAAGTAATTTTAAGGCTAATTTTTGTCATTTACAAAGGATGACACGAAGTTGTGACTTGTATTTTATGTGATTTTGTGATTTTTATGTGATTTATGTGATTTTATTCTATATCTGATATGAGAATAAGGAAAACCGGCGGAGCAAGGACTGTGCCCTGAGGTACAGAGCTGTTCACTGCACTTGGACTCGATTTTATTTAATTGACTGTTAATCTTTAAGTTCTGTTTAACAAAAATTGAATATCCATCGCGCGACTTACCTGTTATTCCTAATGACCTCAGTTTGTGGGCTATACCTGGAGACCACTCCATGGTCTCCCTGATATTGGGAAGGTCAGAGCAATCTTAGTGATGAGTGGGTGAAGGTCAGTGTACCAGTGGTCGTGTGGGCCCCCATCCAGACACCTGTCACAGCAGACCTCAACCAGCTCCCTCTACCACTGCTTCAATCAGCTCCCTCTACCACTGCGTCAACCAGCTCCCTCTACCACTGCGTCAACCAGCTCCCTCTACCACTGCGTCAACCAGTTCCCTCTACCACTGCGTCAACCAGTTCCCTCTACCACTGCGTCAACCAGTTCCCTCTACCACTGCGTCAACCAGTTCCCTCTACCACTGCGTCAACCAGCTCCCTCTACCACTGCGTCAACCAGTTCCCTCTACCACTGCGTCAACCAGTTCCCTCTACCACTGCGTCAACCACTCCCTCTACCACTGCGTCAACCAGTTCCCTCTACCACTGCGTCAACCAGTTCCCTCTACCACTGCGTCAACCAGTCCCTCTACCACTGCGTCAACCAGCTCCCTCTACCACTGCGTCAACCAGCTCCCTCTACCACTGCGTCAACCACTCCCTCTACCACTGCGTCAACCAGTTCCCTCTACCACTGCGTCAACCAGTTCCCTCTACCACTGCGTCAACCAGTTCCCTCTACCACTGCGTCAACCAGTTCCCTCTACCACTGCGTCAACCAGTTCCCTCTACCACTGCGTCAACCAGTTCCCTCTACCACTGCGTCAACCAGCTCCCTCTACCACTGCGTCAACCAGCTCCCTCTACCACTGCGTCAACCAGTTCCCTCTACCACTGCGTCAACCAGCTCCCTCTACCACTGCGTCAACCACTCCCTCTACCACTGCGTCAACCAGTTCCCTCTACCACTGCGTCAACCAGTTCCCTCTACCACTGCGTCAACCACTCCCTCTACCACTGCGTCAACCAGCTCCCTCTCGTCTGGTCCATCACCCCTTCTTCCACACTGCATCACGGCTCCTCCCACCACCCCAGACCCCGCCACCGCACCTCCAGAACTCCATCACTTAACACCTGTAACCTGCACCACCTGGACCACCTACACCACCTGGGCCACCTGGACCACCTGGACCATCCCTGGCGGGCCACCTGCACCACCTGGGCCACCTGGACCATCCCTGGCGGCCCGACTTTCTGTCCCCGCCAAACTGTTTCATTCCTCCCCCAAACATGAAATGAATTTCCCTGACTCTCTTTTTTTCCCCTTCCTTATCCCCCCCCCCCCTTGTAATGTTAGCTCACTCACGTCAGCCTTTGCTCACACTATTCCCTGCCTGCTGACACTTTGCCCCGTACACGAGGTGGCAATATTACTCGCTCCTCACATCCCCCTACAGACCAGGCGAGATATCTTGAGGTTACCTTGAGGTTATCTTGAGATGATTTCGGAGCTTTAGTGTCCTCGCGGCCCGGTCCTCGACCAGGCCTCCACCCCCAAGAAGCAGCCCGTGACAGCTGACTAACACCCAGGTACCTATTTTACTGCTAGGTAACAGGGGCATAGGGTGAAAGAAACTCTGCCCATTGTTTCTCGCCGGCGCCTGGGATCGAACCCAGGACCACAGGATCACAAGTCCAGTGTGCTGTCCGCTCGGCCGACCGGCTCCCCACAAGGTACACAAGAGATCTTTATCTCTCTCACTTAATCATTTAAACCCTTAAACTATCGGGACCGCCTCACATGTGTTCTGTTTGGACTGAAGACCAATTCCTATTGGTCATGATAGATGGGGTATCCGGCGGTGCCCGGGTCGACCCGGCCTCTCTCTGTGTGTCTGTAAGTCGGTCACTATATACCGCTGTGTCCACCAGATATATAAACTTCGGAATAAGGGATGATGCAGAAGGCCCATAGGCCGTGCGACACAGCACCCATTGATTTCTAACCAAACACCTTCACACACATGTCTAACCTGCGCTTGAAACAATCCAGCGATCCCGCGTTTATTAGGCTTTCCGGTAATTTGGTCCATAACTCATCAACCCTATTTCCAAACCAGTATTTACCCAGGACTTTTCTGAATCTAAAAACGTATCCAATTTATATTCATTGTTTCGTGTCCTATATTGAGTTTATATATTTATAACCTTAATTAAGTCCCATTTTGTTATATCCATCAACCACTTAAGTTCTTCAATCGCCTTACTTACTCTTTGCCTTTCCAGAGATTGTAAATAAAGTTCACTTAATCTCTCTTCACAATAAAGGTTTCTAATCCTTGGGATTATTCTTCAGGTAAGTTCCAGGTAACGTTGTCAGCCTTCCCCGTAAGAGTTCAGGTCAATTCATGTCCATTCTAGAACACGTACGTCAGAACTGAGCTGCATAATGTTGCTCAATGGTGCCTAACAAGAGCAAGATAAAGCTGAAGAATATATATATATATATATATATATATATATATATATATATATATATATATATATATATATATATTGCTGCAACAATAGAAGCTTTCAAGAGGCAATTCAACAAGTTTCTGGTGGAGTTGCCGGTGGTGGGCAGCGAAGAGTAGGTGAGTAGCGAAGAGATGAATTTGAAATTGAAATTGAAATAAGTTTATTGATGTAAAATACACACAAAGGGATGAGGTAGCTCAAGCTGTTCTCACCCCGTTCAGTACATCGTGTTAATACATACATAGACACAGAGAAGATGCGAAGAGAAGATGGGCAACGAAGATACTTTCCTCCTTCCCTTCCTCCCTCTCACACATTCTAAGTGGGGGTTCTTGACCCAACTTGGTTCCCCTCATTAGTACCACTACTCATTCTCCCATACCACACCCTCCTCCCCTCCATCACTGGACGAGTTATTCCGCGTGTGAGGAAGTTGTGTTTCAGTGTGAGTGAGGAGAACAACCTTTAACCCAAACTCTAGAGCGACTGTGTC
>WNGS01004374.1:7184951-7190317 GCA_020271785.1 Procambarus virginalis
AACTTGGCGCTGTTGTGTGGGCTTACGGGGCTCCAGCTCCTGAGCCCGGCTGAACCAGCAGATCTGATATATGATGACAGCGAACTCTCTGTCTTCTTGCAGAATCGAGTCTTCGCTCGGTCGACTAATGCAATGACTTCGGATTTGTTTTTCCTATCATAACCGGAGCCTGGACGAAGAATCCTTCGGGAACCTGGCCAGGTCAAGGAAACGGGTCTTAAAGGTTTTAGCCAATGCTTTGCTACCTCGAATGGTGTGTGGAGCTGTAGAATCGATTCCTTTAGACTACGCTGAATGCTACGAATGAAATGCTACGAGCATTGAACGTAGTTTACACTTCAACGGCACTTTACACTTCTTTATAAATATGGAATTCCGACACTCGGAAACCGGGGCCGAGTACATGGGTATTTTTTGTTCATTTATCTAAGTTTTTTGTGCTTGTGTTATTATCAGTTAAATTATCAGGGAGGGAGGAGTGGGGGGGGGGGGGGCGAGGTTAATTTATGTCACTAATTTCTTTGTCATTCTCTGTGTATGAACCTCCAATTGTATGTAAAGGTCCAATACTGGTAGAATTTTCCGATTTTGAATTTTCATGTAAAAATATGAATTTTTGTTTTTGTTTCTTGTATAGGGTTCTGTTCCAACAACATTTCTGCAGTCTGGTATGATCGGGTCTGCTGCCGCTCTATTTCTTCAATCTCTCTGTATAGAGTACCTTTTATTATTATGTTTTATTTGGTGGGGGGGGGGGGGGTGAATATTTGTGTGTGCTTAAGTATTCAGTTACTCTTTCCTTGTCCTCTAGTGTCTTTGCATTCCAGTTCTATTTTTTTGTAATCTCCGCAAAGGAGCATATACCAAACAGATTTCGTACACTTTGGCGGTCGAGTTGTACACCATGCGGGGGGGAGGGGTGGAGGTACAGTGGTCCGGTTCCTCTTATTGGTTAAAATTCAATTATCGTTATTGCATATCCAAACAAAGTGACCTTCTCGCACCATATTTGTATCACTGAGCACAAGTGAAGCCTTTAAACATCAGAGGTCCGCGGTTGTTCAACGTCCTCCCAGCGAGCATTAGAAATATTGCCGGAACAACCGTGGACATCTTCAAGAGAAAACTAGATTGTTTCCTCCAAGGAGTGCCGGACAAACCAGGCTGTGGTGGGCCTGCAGGCCGCTCCAAGCAACAGCCTGGTGGACCAAACTCTCATAAGTCAAGCCTGGCCTCGGGCCGGGCTTGGGGAGTAGAAGAACTCCCAGAACCCCATCAAGCAGGTATCAAGCAGGTAAGTGAATATATATATATATATATATATATATATATATATATATATATATATATATATATATATATATATATATATAAAATGTGACTATCTTTGTGTCCTCGTGGTGTTCTTAAAGTCCCCACAAGGTGTGTTTACAGGGGTCGAGGTCATCTATGACTCGTTATAACCGTCGGAAAGGTTAGGCACGTCATGTATTGTGAGAGGAGTTGAAAGGCGGGGCCCAAGAGCTGCCCTCAATCACCCTGCTCACGTTTTCCTTAGAGACCAAAGGCTTAAAACTTGCCCATCCCAACTTAAGAGGTCTCACGCTATGAAAACACAATGTGGAGGGTTTAATTGTTTGCAGAGAACTGTGCAGGACCCGAGGAAGGAGGGGGGGGGGGTAGATGCCCAGGTGCTGAGGAAGGAGGGGGGAAGGTGCCCAGGTGCTGAGGAAGGAGGGGGGAAGGTGCCCAGGTGCTGAGGACAGAGGTGGACAGATAACCTCTTTAACACGGGTGGTACACGAACAAGGGGACACAGGTGGAGACAGAGTACCCACATGAGCCACAGGGACGTTAGAAGGAACTTTTTCAGTGTCAGAATAGTTAACGGATGGAATGCATTAAGCAGTGATGTGGTGGAGGGTGACTCCATACACAGTTTCAAATGGAGATATGATAGAATCCAGCAGGCTCAGTAATTTGTACACCAGTTGATTGGCAGTTGAGAGGCGGGACCAAAGAGCCCGAGCTCAACCCCAGTAAGCACAACTAGGTGAGTATACACACAGACACACACAAAAGAAGAATCAGAGGGGATATGATCGAAACGTACAAGATACTGAGTGGAATAGACAAGATGGACAAGGACAGCCTCTTATAAAACTGAGAGCAATGCCGACGAGACGACACACAGTGTGGAAGCTGGAAACGCCAACGAGTCCAAGAAATATAAGGAAATACTCGTATCCTCCCCATACGGGTGGCCAAGCAAGTGTTACACCCTGAAAGAAGAAGCTGTGGAAGCCACCTCCAGCCACAAATTCCAAGGCCGGATCCGACACAGAACCCCGGATTAGTTTAATCACAACGAAACAAGCACAACAAGGCCAGTAGGCGGGGGTCATACAGTGCCACACTTCACATACAACTATTACCACAATCACTATTCCTACTGTTGCCACACCTCGACCACTATTCTCACTATTCTCACCGTTGCCACACCCGACCACTGACCTCTTTACGAAAAAGTTGAATTATTACCACATTTGCATGAGGGCCGCTGGGAGCGAGCGGACATACCTGAAGCGATCACAAAAGATGAATTGTTGAAGGACCCCTCAGTTAGCTGGTGGGCCGGGGTCCAGTTTACCTGGTGGGGCGGGGTCCAGTTTACCTGGTGGGCCAGGGTCCAGTTTACCTGGTGGCCCGGGGTCCAGTTTACCTAGGGTCCCGGGGGTCCAGTTTACCTGGTGGTCCGGGGTCCAGTTTACCTGGTGTACCGGAGTCAAGTTTACATGAGGGCCTTGATGGGGAATAGTTTACTTATAAAGGCAGGATATAGTTTACCTAGTTTACCGGGTGAGGTTGCTGGGAGTTCTCCTACCCCCGAAATCCCAGCCGGGGCCAGGCTTGACTTGTGAGAGCTTGGTCCAACAGGCTGTTGCTGGGAGCGGTCCGCTGATCATTATATTAGGTTGCTGGGGTTTTAAATGATGGATGTTTGGTTGATAAGAGTTGATAGAGGGTGTGTGTGTGGGCCGCTTGGATATAAGGTATGGTGCTACTCTATGAAAGTTGAAAAGGGTGGTTGGTTGAGTGATGTACTGTGGTGGCGGTGGTTAACTGGCTGGGTGGTTAGGTCGGAAAGATAAGCGAAATGACAGGCCAGGTGATTGGTAAGGCTCTTACAGTGGTGTGGCTGGTTGGTGAGTGGTGGTAGAGGTAGATTACCTACCTACCTGAGGTAGATTACCTACCTACCTGAAGTAGAAACGTGGCTGATCGCCTGTAGTGTATCCTTCACTTACCTGCAACAAACAAATTCGGGTTAATTTAAAAAAAAATTAAAATTACGACAAAAAACTATGTTGAAATATGATCACCACATACAAGATTATCAGAAGAATTGACAGTAAGTCAAAGACAGTTTATTTAACACGGAGCACACGCACAAGGGGACACACGTGGAGACTGAGTACCCAAATGAGCCACAGGGACGTTAGAAAGAACTTTTTCAGTGTCAGAGTAGTTAATAAATGGAATGCATTAGGCAGTGATGTGGTGGAGGCTGACTCCATACACAGTTTCAAGTGTAGATATGATAGAGCCCAGTAGGCTCAGGAACCTGTACACCAGTTGATTGACGGTTGAGAGGCGGGACCCCAGAGCTCAACCTCCGCAAGCACAGTTAGGTGAGTACAGGTTCAACGCTTCACTGGTTGTTTGGGATTCGATCTGGACGCCTTAAGACTTGGGTCTTTGATGCCGGTGAGCAATCACAGCCCTAACATCTGCCTTTCACCTCTGCTCCTTCGCAGTCCACACCTGCCAGTTACTGGGCTGGGCTCGGTGGCTGGGCTTGGTGGCTGGGCTTGGTGGCTGGGCTCGTGGCTAGGCTCGGTGGCTGGGCTCGTGGCTGGGCTCGTGGCTGGGCTCGTGGCTGGGCTCGGTGACAAAGCTCAACGCTAATGGTGGACGGCTATGATAAATTACTAGAGTGAGTGGCTAGGTGTGACGAACCTTGCTGCCACAGTCCCCACGGCCACACTCGCCACCCGACTCAACACTGTCCCTAATGAGTTAACAAATGATCTCAACATTAACATTTACATCTAGTCACTATTCATTATAATTTCTGCAGTACCAAATAACATCAAACACATACAATTATCCCCAGTTCGTCTCTTTACGCTAACCGTTACTCGTCCTCCAGGTGGGTGGGGGGGGGGGGTGCACCTACCTGGACCATACCTGGAGAGGGTTTTGAGAGTTCTTCTACCCCCCCCCCCCCACGAGCCCAGCCTCAGGTCAGTGCATTTCTAATAATAATTAAAAAAAAAAGAGTTCGAGTGAGAGGAGATGCCTCAGACTAGAGAGATGTGGTGACCAGACCATACACCTCAAGATGAGACCAGACCAGACGTTTCGGTCCGTCCTGGACCGAAACGTCTCCGTCCTGGACCCGAAATCAAGACACAGGACTTCGTAGTGGTCCAGGACGGACCGAAACGTCGTCTTCTCCTCATTTTTTGAAAACCTTCAAATCATATCTTCAGCCCCGTGAGGGAGTCACTCCTCTCACCTGGAGAGGGGACTCAAGCTCCTGGTCCCAAAGACTCCAGCTCCCGGTCCCACAAGGCTCGACACGAGGGGTTACGAAATGCCTCATACGTAAATGAGGAAGTTACTGTAATCCTATTAATGTTTCCGGATGATACTAGATTAATAGTGAGTGAGAATACACGGTGTATATAACAGGATGCAGACCTACTTGCACATATATGCAGGGATTGGTCGGCAACATGGCTACTAGACTTCAACACAGATTAATGCAAGTTAATGAGAATTCTGGAGGGATTCCTTGAACAGTATGAAACAAAGAGGAGACAATTCTTTGAAAATTACGAAAATGACACACACACACACACACACACACACACACACACACAGGTAGCCTGTGGGGATAGCGGTGGGGGGCCAGGTAGCCTGTGGATAGCGTGTAGGACTTGTAATTCTGTGGCGCGGGTTCGATTCCCGCACCCGGCAGAAACAAATGGGCAAAGTTTCTTTCACCCTGAATGCCCCTGTTACCTAGCAGTAAATAGGTACCTGGGAGTTAGTCAGCTGTCACGGGCTGCTTCCTGGGGTTGTGTGTGTGTGTGGTGGAAAAAAAAAAAGTAGTTAGTGTAGTTAGTAAAGAGTTGATTGACAGTTGAGAGGCGGGCCGAAAGAGCAAAGCTCAACCCCTGTAAAAAAAAAAATACAACTAAGTGAATCACACACACACACACACACACACACACACACACACACACACACACACACACACACCACACACACACACACACACACACACACACACACAC
>WNGS01004374.1:7198516-7213919 GCA_020271785.1 Procambarus virginalis
TGATGCCACAATTATGAAAAGGATTAATACATAGGACACCAGGAGACTTCAAAATGCCTTGGACAAACTGAAGGAATGGTCCAACAAATGGCTATTAGAGTTTAACCCCCTAACAAGTGTAATGAAGATATTTATAAGGAGCAGGAGGCTAGACACAAGGTACCATTTGGGAGATGAAATCCTTACACAATCAGAGAGAAAGATCTGGGGGTTGATATCATGTCAGATCTCTCCCCGAAGAGAGATGATCAAGAGAAGAGAGAACGTCAGCAGCGGCATATGCTAGGTTGACCAACATAAGAACGGCCTTTAGAAACTTGTGTAAGGAATCGTGCAGAACATTGTATACCACATATGTCAGACCAATCCTGGAGTATGCAGCACCAGCATGGAGTCCGCATCTAGTCATGCACAAGACTATATTGGAGAAGGTTCAAAGGAATGCCACCACACTAATACCCGAGCTGAGGGGTATGAGCTGCAAGGAGAGACTACGTGAACTAAACCTCACGTTACTGGAAGACAGAAGAGTTAGGGGAGACATGATCACCACATACAAAACCTTCTGGGGAATTGATAGGGTAGATAAAGACAGTTTATTTAACACAAGGGGCACACGCACAAGGAGACACAGGTAGAAACTGAGTACCCAAATGGGCCACAGAGACATTAAAAAAGAACATTTTTAGTGTCATAGTTTAAGAAATAAAATGCATGAGGAAGTGATGTGGTGGAGGCTGACTCCATACGCAGTTTCAAATGTAGATATGATAAGAGCCCAGAAGGCTCAGGAACCTGTACACCAGTTAATTACCGGTTGAGAGGCGGGACCCAAGAGCTGAAGCTCAACCCCCGCCAGAGCACAATTGGGTGAGTAGGCCCTCGAGCGCAGCCAGCCGTCACTCAAGAGAGTGACGGGAGAGAGTGCTGGAGGATAAAGCATCCTTCACCTGGTCTTGGGGCCCCTAATCCTCCCATTATCATTAAAGCAAAAACCCATACGGCCACTAACATGCAAGACTACATCACTCACAGCCTGATGGGTCACCCACCCACAAGCCGGAGGACCAGTTCATCCCCCAATACGAGCGGTGAACTCCACAGGCTCGCCCATGCCAAGTTAACCCATCATACATATACCTGAAGCAAACCACATGGAGTATACCTGAAGTATACTTAGAGTATGTCAGATGTCAGAAGATGCTTGGAGGAGCCCCTTGTGCCGGAGCGAGTCTAACTGCCTCCTGAACACGTCCAGTACTGGACGGGTACTGGACGTGTGCTGGATGGGTACTGGACGTGTGCTGGACGGGTACTGAACGTGTCGTACTCGGAGGATTGAGGCGCTGGGGACTTGTACTGTGCGTACAGTGGCCTCTCTCAACCATAGTTCCCACTCGGTTAAGCGGTCCACTAATACGAGAAACCTCTACATCACCAAACACAAGTGCCGAACGGACAACTGTCTGAAGAAGCAGAGATAAATATATATATATATATATATATATATATATATATATATATATATATATATATATATATATATATATATATATTACTTAAAATAATAATAAAAATACAATCGTTTGAAAATAATACACCTGCAGGGGGACAAGCGGAGAACCATTTGCATTATACATAATACAACGAGCACAGACATTACCATCATTCATTATGTATACTATACAGTTCCAATCATTATCAATGCAACATCGTAGCCGACATGAATACATGAGTTACACCAATAATTCGAAACCAATATGTAATTCACAGTACACATACAAAACAATGTCCCTTGCTAAAAATGTGTGAAACCCAAATTACAATCCCACCACCTAAATCGACGCTGTAAATCCCCCAATCTAAATGAACACAATAAATCAGGGGCAACAAATCCGGGGAATATTTTCCGGTCATAAATCAAGACGGCAAAATTAACGGGATAAAACCAGTCAACAAATCTTAAATCCAGGTTATAAATCCACAACATATGCCCCAGGACATCCATCCGGCTTGTGAGGGAGGCTTCTGCCCTACCCGCTGACCTGGAGGAGGACGAGGAGGAGGAGAAGGAAGAGGAGGAGGAGAAGGAAGAGGAGGAGGAGAAGGAAGAGGAGGAGGAAGAGGCCAGGACCGGTCGAGGATACACCAGCAGAGTCAATATTAACTCGTCAAGAGCAGATTACATCTCTGGTCAAAGGTGGCGATGCGGCTTGGTGATGGCAGGCCGGGCACCCGCGCGGGATCTGATCGGGTCGCTGGGATCGGGTAGCTAAGATCGGACGGGCTGGGATCGGTATCGGGCGGGCGTGGCGTGCGGGCGGCTTTGCTCAGGTGAACTCGGACAGACGTGCGCACACGCCTGCGGGTGTGCGCACGAGGGCGTCGAAATACACGCATACATTAGAAATAATTTGAACAAATCCACAAGAGCCGTGATGAGGGTTCGAACTTACGGCCCGGATGATCCCAGACGCGCCTTAGTCGATTGCGCCAAGACATGGTTAAAAGAATTGCAACCGGAAGTGCAACTGCCCCCTCCACACGGATCCTGCAGCCTCTCCTAGACACCAACCAGGGTTTTACACTATTCCCCCCCCCCCATGCACCGGGCTCTATCAACAAGCAGTTCTACCTCTTCGCCTTTACTTCAATACACAGAAATTATTTGTGTCAGAGTAGTTAACAGGTGGAATACATTAGGAAGTGATGTGGTGGAGGCTGACTCCATACACAGTTTCAAGTGTAGATATGATAGAGCCCAATAGGCTCAGGAATCTATACACCAGTTGATAGCATTCTCTCTCAGCATATCTATTGCAAATCCATTTTCAGTGCAAGTATTTTGCATATTTCACGGTTTATTTTGCTTAGTTTTTCATGGTTTTATTTTCAAAATAAAATCCGGATTTTATTTTGTCTCTGGGCTCTTTTCGTTAGAAAATAAAAATCCTTCTGCCTACTTCGCGAGTAATTCCTCTTGGAGCGCATTTTGCGCGCAATAACACCATAGCGTCTGACAGCTGGGTGGACAGCGCTTCGGATTCGTAGTTCAGAGGTTCTGGGTTCGATCCCCGGTGGAGGCGGAGTTACTTATAACTGCAAGCTAATTATTCATAACTCTCCCAAATAAGCTCGGCTCAATAGTAGATTTGGTAGTCACTTTATAAGAGTCCGGAAAAAAATAAAGTTAAAAATCAAATAGTGACCTAGGTCTAAGGCCTTGATGACCTCGGTGCCTCGAGAGGTCAGGCCCACCAGCACTAGTAGCGTACTGGTGGTGATTGTGTCTGTGGTGTAAAAAGCTCTATTAACATGTCTGGTCTGATGAGTTACTTCGCTATTTTTTAAGTTTAAAATGGATTGATTTGTTAAATAACATTCCAACCAATTAAATACTTATGAATATTAATGCTGCTGATGGACAGACACTGATTTATATTGCTAGAAATGGAATAACAAACGAGAACAAATAAAAGTTATATGATAGAGAAAATAGGCAGTCAGTCAGTCAGTACATCAGGCACCCGACGGTAGGAAAGGCGGGGTCCAAGAGCTAACTAACGCCAGCAGGTGAGCACACCTGCCGGCCACACGCCCACCCCATCAGCACAACAAAAGCCCAAAAGCTCTCCGAGTGAAGAAGCAAAAGTCACAAATAATTTTTAAGTCTCCCAGCCTAAAGTGCAGTTGAAGTCAGACGATGTCAGGCGACGTCAGACGAGGTCAGGCTAGGTCAGGCGACGTCAGACGAGGTCAGGCGAGGTCAGGCAGGGTCAGTCCTGCAATCACAGACGGTCACCTGTGGCAGGATCAGCCCACACCTGGTACTCAACTCACCATGCTGCTGACTGTCACCTTCATGGTCGATGGATTCACCTATCCACGTCCCTCTCACCCCCCACCGCACTACCAAGCCCCTCCACCGAGCCCAGAGGGACCAAAAAGAGTCCCTCATCTGATTCCATTACGTAAAAAGCAGTCTCATGTCAAGGCGGATTACCTATCTCGCCTCACAAGCTTCCCGTGAGGCCAGGCAGGTCTCAGGAAGGAACTAGTTGACCCGAGAAAGCCATTAGTTGACCTAAGCAAGCCGCAAGCTGACTCCCAGGCACCGGTGAGGCCTTAAGTCAAGCCCAGCTCCCACCCCAACCCCTCACGTACACCAAGAAGCAACAAATCCTTGTGCTGGAATAACTCACATACAAATGCAAGTACACACAAATGATTACCAGAAGCCAAAAGCTAGCTTTGTAAGGAAAGGTAATGTGAAAACATGATTTTGTAAGAGTACGTGAAAGTATTTTTTTCTAAGATGGCAAGACTTGGCTTGGCTTGTGGGATGGAAAAGTTTGAACAAATGCTGTTGGACACTTTTGAAAGTGGCGGCAAGACACCTGGTGGTGCGCATGTGCAGAGGCGGCATTAGCAGACTCCAGCAGTTCCAGCAGAAATTTGAAATAAACAATGTACTTTGTATTAGAGAAACTCTCCCTTCAACATTCCCTAGTTAAAAATATTGAGTGGAAAAAATAATACTAAATGTTTAAATCCAGTATCAAGCTAATATACGCAGACAGGAGCGATTATTATAATTTTTGTCACAATATTGGAACGGCGGGAGGGAGAGACCTGGGACCAGATTCACGAAAGCACTTACGCAAACACTTACAAACGTGTACATCTTTCCTCAATCTTTGACGGCTTTGGTTACATTTAGTAAACAGTTTACAAGCATGAAAACTTCCCATTCAACTGTTGTAATTGTTCTAAACAGCCTCCTGGTGCTTCGGAGCTTATTAACTGTTTAATAATTGTAAACAAAGCCGCCAAAGATTGAGAAAAGATGTACAGGTTCGTAGGTGTTTGCGTAAGTGCTTTGGTGAATCTGGCCCCAGGCCGTCAGCCCCCGGGGAGGTATGAGGAATGGAAGACAGTATTTTGCTCATATTCTGGGGAGGTGTAATGACCACCATTCCACTGGATCCATTGTATTCACAAGTGTTCCATGTTGTGGTTAGTGTGGTGTTACATAGCACACGAGGACGGAGTGAACATGAGCGAGTTAATACAGAGGCGGCCATGTATATCTTGAGATGATTTCGGGGCTTTAGTGTCCCCGCGGCCCGGTCCTCGACCAGGCCTCCACCCCCAGGAAGCCGCCCGTGACAGCTGACTAACACCCAGGTACCTATTTTACTGCTAGGTAACAGGGACATAGGGTGAAAGAAACTCTGCCCGTTGTTTCTCGCCGGCGCCCAGGATCGAACCCGGGACCACAGGATCACAAGTCCAGCGTGCTGTCCGCTCGGCCGACCGGCTCCCCGGCATGATACATGTTACATCATGCCTGAACAGACAGTGATCACTGGCTATTACCCCCCCATTAATTAAGGGTTGTTAACCAGGCATGTCTAGATTGATGGGTCAAGTGACTAATCAGGGTACATTCTGCAGTATTCGGGTAATATCAGTAAGGGTGATGTCCTAATGCTAAATGCCAGGACACATTGATTTATGGACTGTTGATTCAGTCAGCTTAGAGTGTTCCTGTTACCAGGTTGATACCTGGTTGATACCTGGTTGATACCTGGTTGATGGCGTACCTGTACCCTGACTCCTGTCATCGTGTGGCACCGGTGAAGTCATTCTCTGGACTCATACCCCCTCTGCCTAATTTACACATGTCAAATTATCGTAAAGTGTTGTACAGTGTATTATTATTGTATAGTGTTGTATTTAGTTGGCATTATTCTGCCTTAATTTATGAGTCTCGGGTAGTATACTTATATACAGTGTTCGTGTGTTCGTATTGTGATGTTATTGACTTTGACTTTGATTGACTTTGGGATTGACTTTGGGCATGTCACAAAATAATTGAAGTTTGTAAGGAGTGTAGTTAACTCGTTAAATAATTAAAAATCAGAACAGGACAAATAACAGCAGCTACAGCAGCAGTAGAGGCTAGCACAGCAGCAGCAGTAGAGGCTAGCACAGCAGCAGCAGTAGAGGCTAGCACAGCAGCTACAGCAGCAGTAGAGGCAAGCACAACAACAACATCAGCAGCAGGCCCAGCAGCTGGGAGGTGGCAAGGTGGGCTTAGGTGTCCCTCAGGTCGAGCTCAGGCAAATATTAGAAAGATTTTATTGCTGTTTTTGCTGTAAGGAGGAGAGTGTTGAGAGTGGCGACGAGCACAGCTGCTGCAGGGTGCTGGGTCATCAGGGTAGAGTGGGTGTTTAAGGTGGGGCGGCGTAGAGAGAGAGAGAGAGAGATAGAGACATGAAGATAGAGATATAGAGATATAGAGAGGGGGAGGGGGGCAGGTGTGAGCCACCACTCCAACACAACTGGTGGCAGCCAACTCAGACATTCCTGAACACACTCAGGCCATCACCTTGACATTCTGAAGACTGAATGTAAATTTTGGAAGTGAGAAGGATATTTTTCTGAGTTTTGCTTCAAGTCCACAAGACTCGTAAAGTTAGCCTTGGCTCTTACAGGAGGCGGGGCGCCGAGGGGCGATGAACTAGAAGGATAATGAATGCCACGGGTGGCACTCGCTGACACTGGCACTCCGCGAATCGCAAACTGAAATTAAACGAACAAAAATGCAACTAATATCGCCGCGTCACCACCCCCTCTCGGTATGGTAGTGGTGTGGAATGATGTATGGTGGATGATTGGTGTGGTGGTATGATTGTAGTGGTGTGGAATGATGTATGGTGGATGATTGGTGTGGTGGTATGATTGTAGTGGTGTGGAATGATGTATGGTGGATGATTGGTGTGGTGGTATGATTGTAGTGGTGTGGAATGATGCATGGTGGATGATTGGTGTGGTGGTATGATTGTAATGGTGTGGAATGATGTATGGTGGATGATTGGTGTGGTGGTATGATTGTAGTGGTGTGGAATGATGCATGGTGGATGATTGGTGTGGTGGTATGATTGTAGTGGTGTGGAATGATGTATGGTGGATGATTGGTGTGGTGGTAATCATACCACCACACCAATCATCCACCATACATCATTCCACACCACTACAATCATACCACACACCAATCATCCACCATGCATCATTCCACACCACTACAATCATACCACCACACCAATCATCCACCATACATCATTCCACACCATTACAATCATACCACCACACCAATCATCCACCATGCATCATTCCACACCACTACAATCATACCACCACACCAATCATCCACCATACATCATTCCACACCACTACAATCATACCACCACACCAATCATCCACCATACATCATTCCACACCACTACAATCATACCACCACACCAATCATCCACCATACATCATTCCACACCACTACCATACCGAGAGGGGGTGGTGACGCGGCGATATTAGTTGCATTTTGTTCGTTTAATTTCAGTTTGCGATTCGCGGAGTGCCAGTGTCAGCGAGTGCCACCCGTGGCATTCATTATCCTTCTAGTTCATCGCCCCTCGGCGCCCCGCCTCCTGTAAGAGCCAAGGCTAACTTTACGAGTCTTGTGGACTTGAAGCAAAACTCAGAAAAATATCCTTCTCACTTCCAAAATTTACATTCAGTCTTCAGAATGTCAAGGTGATGGCCTGAGTGTGTTCAGGAATGTCTGAGTTGGCTGCCACCAGTTGTGTTGGAGTGGTGGGCTCACACCTGCCCCCTCCCCCTCTCTATATCTCTATATCTCTATCTTCATGTCTCTATCTCTCTCTCTCTCTCTCTACGCCGCCCCACCTTAAACACCCACTCTACCCTGATGACCCAGCACCCTGCAGCAGCTGTGCTCGTCGCCACTCTCAACACTCTCCTCCTTACAGCAAAAACAGCAATAAAATCTTTCTAATATTTGCCTGAGCTCGACTGAGGGACACCTAAGCCCACCTTGCCACCTCCCAGCTGCTGGGCCTGCTGCTGATGTTGTTGTTGTGCTTGCCTCTACTGCTGCTGTAGCTGCTGTGCTAGCCTCTACTGCTGCTGCTGTGCTAGCCTCTACTGCTGCTGCTGTGCTAGCCTCTACTGCTGCTGTAGCTGCTGTTATTTGTCCTGTTCTGATTTTAATTATTTAACGAGTTAACTACACTCCTTACAAACTTCAATTATTTTGTGACATGCCCAAAGTCAATCCCAAAGTCAATCAAAGTCAAAGTCAATAACATCACAATACGAACACACGAACACTGTATATAAGTATACTACCGAGACTCATAAATTAAGGCAGAATAATGCCAACTAAATACAACACTATACAATAATAATACACTGTACAACACTTTACGATAATTTGACATGTGTAAATTAGGCAGAGGGGGGTATGAGTCCAGAGAATGACTTCACGGTGCCACACGATGACAGGAGTCAGGGTACAGGTACGCCATCAACCAGGTATCAACCAGGTATCAACCAGGTATCAACCTGGTAACAGGAACACTCTAAGCTGACTGAATCAACAGTCCATAAATCAATGTGTCCTGGCATTTAGCATTAGGACATCACCCTTACTGATATTACCCGAATACTGCAGAATGTACCCTGATTAGTCACTTGACCCATCAATCTAGACATGCCTGGTTAACAACCTTAATTAATGGGGGGGTAATAGCCAGTGATCACTGTCTGTTCAGGCATGATGTAACATGTATCATGCCGGGGAGCCGGTCGGCCGAGCGGACAGCACGCTGGACTTGTGATCCTGTGGTCCCGGGTTCGATCCTGGGCGCCGGCGAGAAACAACGGGCAGAGTTTCTTTCACCCTATGTCCCTGTTACCTAGCAGTAAAATAGGTACCTGGGTGTTAGTCAGCTGTCACGGGCGGCTTCCTGGGGGTGGAGGCCTGGTCGAGGACCGGGCCGCGGGGACACTAAAGCCCCGAAATCATCTCAAGATATACATGGCCGCCTCTGTATTAACTCGCTCATGTTCACTCCGTCCTCGTGTGCTATGTAACACCACACTAACCACAACATGGAACACTTGTGAATACAATGGATCCAGTGGAATGGTGGTCATTACACCTCCCCAGAATATGAGCAAAATACTGTCTTCCATTCCTCATACCTCCCCGGGGGCTGACGGCCTGGGGCCAGATTCACCAAAGCACTTACGCAAACACCTACGAACCTGTACATCTTTTCTCAATCTTTGGCGGCTTTGTTTACAATTATTAAACAGTTAATAAGCTCCGAAGCACCAGGAGGCTGTTTAGAACAATTACAACAGTTGAATGGGAAGTTTTCATGCTTGTAAACTGTTTACTAAATGTAACCAAAGCCGTCAAAGATTGAGGAAAGATGTACACGTTTGTAAGTGTTTGCGTAAGTGCTTTCGTGAATCTGGTCCCAGGTCTCTCCCTCCCGCCGTTCCAATATTGTGACAAAATTATAATAATCGCTCCTGTCTGCGTATATTAGCTTGATACTGGATTTAAACATTTAGTATTATTTTTTCCACTCAATATTTTTAACTAGGGAATGTTGAAGGGAGAGTTTCTCTAATACAAAGTACATTGTTTATTTCAAATTTCTGCTGGAACTGCTGGAGTCTGCTAATGCCGCCTCTGCACACCTGGTGTCTTGCCNGCGCACGTACGTTGTTTTAAGGATGGTGTTGCTGCTTTTAATCCCGGAGCGCCTGGACGTGAGCGGGAATAATTGTTTCATCTCAGCTTGAGTTGTGAAGCGGGAGGGGGGGCGCTCAGAGGCCAGAGGGGGGCGCTCAGAGGCCAGAGGGGGGCGCTCAGAGGCCAGAGGGGGGCGCTCAGAGGCCAGAGGGGGGCGCTCAGAGGCCAGAGGGGGGCGCTCAGAGGCCAGAGGGGGGCGCTCAGAGGCCAGAGGAGGGCGCTCAGAGGCCAGAGGGGGGCGCTCAGAAGCCAGAGGGGGGCGCTCAGAGGCCAGAGGGGGCGCTCAGAGGCCAGAGGGGGGCGCTCAGAGGCCAGAGGGGGCGCTCAGAGGCAGAGGGGGGCGCTCAGAGGCCAGAGGGGGGCGCTCAGAGGCCAGAGGGGGGCGCTCAGAGGCCAGAGGGGGGGCTCAGAGGCCAGAGGGGGGCGCTCAGAGGCCAGAGGGGGGCGCTCAGAGGCCAGAGGGGGGCGCTCAGAGGCCAGAGGGGGGCGCTCAGAGGCCAGAGGGGGGCGCTCAGAAGCCAGAGGGGGGCGCTCAGAGGCCAGGGGGGGCGCTCAGAGGCCAGGGGGGCGCTCAGAGGCCAGGGGGGGCGCTCAAGAGGCCAGGGGGGCGCTCAGAGGCCAGAAGGGCGCTCAGAGGCCAGGGGGGCGCTCAGAGGCCAGGGAGGGGCGCTCAGGGGCCAGGGGGGGCGCTCAGTGGCCAGGCGGGCGCTCAGGGGCCAGGGGGGGCGCTCAGAGGCCAGGGGGGGGGGCGTCAGGGGCCAGGGGAGGGGCGCTCAGAGGCCAGGGGGGGGGGCAGGAGGGGGGCACAATGAAGACCCGAGACGAGAAAGAGAAGAGGGAACAAGAGGAAAAAAACAACAGGAAAAGACAAGAGAGAGAGAGAGAGATACGCCGCGAGGCGAAGAAAGAAGACGGGAATAGGAGGACTGAGAGAAGAGGAGTACAGGGCAAGGAGAAGAGAAGTACAGGGCAAGGAGAAGAGGAGTACAGGGCAAGGAGAAGAGAAGTACAGGGCAAGGAGAAGAGGAGTACAGGGCAAGGAGAAGAGGAGTACAGGGCAAGGAGAAGAGAAGTACAGGGCAAGGAGAAGAGGAGTACAGGGCAAGGAGAAGAGGAGTACAGGGCAAGGAGAAGAGGAGTACAGGGCAAGGAGAAGAGGAGTACAGGCAAGGAGAAGAGGAGTACAGGGCAAGGAGAAGAGAAGTACAGGGCAAGGAGAAGAGAAGTACAGGGCAAGGAGAAGAGAAGTACAGGGCAAGGAGAAGAGAAGTACAGGGCAAGGAGAAGAGAAGTACAGGGCAAGGAGAAGAGGAGTACAGGGCAAGGAGAAGAGGAGTACAGGGCAAGGAGAAGAGGAGTACAGGGCAAGGAGAAGAGGAGTACAGGGCAAGGAGAAGAGGAGTACAGGGCAAGGAGAAGAGGAGTACAGGGCAAGGAGAAGAGAGGACGAAGAGTGATAAGGAAGACGGGGGGGGGGCGAGCGTGTACTGATCTGTTTTGTGCCTGCAGGGTCCAGTTCTTGGGCCCCGCCTCCTCTGCTAATGTTATCCAAGGCTCAACAAGTCCCGAGGCAGTTGCCGTTATTGTTGTTGTTGTTGTTGTTGTTGTTGTTGTTGTTGTTGTTGTTGCAGGTTTGGATTCAGCTCGTGGGAACCAAACGCTGCAAGGAGCAGCACGGGCTACGGTGACCCCCGTGGCACTCACCTGGCACAGGAGGTGTGCCAGGTGAGTGCCACCCCACTGCTCTTGAAGTACACCCCCCTCCCCACCCCCACCCCCCTCTGGCTCGTCCCAGTACCCTGGTACTCTCCTTGTCCTCGAGAGAGAGAGAGAGAGAGAGAGAGAGAGAGAGAGAGAGAGAGAGAGAGAGAGAGAGAGAGAGAGAGAGAGAGAGAGAGAGAGAGAGTAGAAGCTATCTCAATAAATAGCTTCAAACGTTTGACTAGAAACAGGTGAGTCGGGAGTCACTTTATTACACAACTGATAGCTGATAAGGTGGGGCTCAGGAGCTAACGCCTGATCATGCAAGCACGTATATACACAAACATACACACACACATGCATACAAATACATATATACTTACATATAGTGTCACCCGCTTACTATTCTCACTGAGGAATTGCCTCCACAAATCGCAAATTACCCTCCATGCATCACAGAATTTTGTATGTCATAATCATGTCTCCTCTGTTTCTTTTGGACCACAACACCCTCAGACCAGGGACCACAACACCCTCAGACCAGGGACCACAACACCCTCAGACCAGGGACCACAACACCCTCAGACCACGGACCACAACACCCTCAGACCAGGGACCACAACACCCTCAGACCAGGGACCACAACACCCTCAGACCAGGGACCACAACACCCTCAGACCACGGACCACAACACCCTCAGACCAGGGACCACACCACCCTCAGACCACGGACCACAACACCCTCAGACCACGGACCACAACACCCTCAGACCAGGGACCACAACACCCTCAGACCAGGGACCACAACACCCTCAGACCATGGACCACAACACCCTCAGACCAGGGACCACAACACCCTCAGACCAGGGACCACAACACCCTCAGACCAGGGACCACAACACCCTCAGACCAGGGACCACAACACCCTCAGACCAGGGACCACAACACCCTCAGACCAGGGACCACAACACCCTCAGACCAGGGACCACAACACCCTCAGACCAGGGACCACAACACCCTCAGACCAGGGTGCGGGTGAAATTCTCTCAGCTCGATTTTCTTATATTACCTTACAAACTATCAAATTGCCTTCGACAGCTTCCTCACCGTTCCACACCTACTTACGACTCTGAGACTGAGCGGTGCTGCTGAGCGTGTATGTGTGGTACTTGAGAGCGCTCAAGTGCTCACGCCCCACCGCAGCGCACGAGTGCTTAAGTGCAACCTGTATAGGCAAGACGGCCCTCTTCAGAACGGGGGGAGAAGGGTGGCACTAGATCGACATTCTGGATGTGAATATTTTTAGATTTAGGCTGACTGCCTATATCCTATAGAACCTATATCCAAGTGGAGAAATCCAGGTTGTAGAGTAGAGAGGAGGTGGAGGGTGAGGGAGAGGGAGGAGAAGATACCCTGAAAGGGTTAAGGAGGAAGGGCTGAGTAGATACCCCAGAAGAAGAAGGCGAGGGGGAAGAGGGACGGGAAGGAGATCCTTGAGTGGAGGTGGAGGGAAAGTCTAGACAGAGGCGCCCGTCAAGAGTTACCCAGACAGAGCCGGGCGTCAACGGCCTCTAACACAATTATCAAGAGTTGTCTCTAACAATTAGCAGCGAGCGCGGGTCTAAAAGAGGCGCGAGGCAAGAGCCATTAGCTAATACGTCCTCACGTCAACGTCAGGCAAATATTTGAGAACAACTCTGGCCTAGGATGGGGGGGAGAGGAGTTTTAGATTCTGATCTGGCTGATCAGAGTGCCAGGAGGCTGAGTCTGGCTGATCAGAGTGCCAGGAGGCTGAGTCTGGCTGATCAGAGTGCCAGGAGGCTGAGTCTGGCCCATCAGAGTGCCAGGAGGCTGAGTCTGGCTGATCAGAGTGTCAGGAGGCTGAGTCTGGCCCATCAGAGTGCCTGGAGGCTGAGTCTGGCCCATCAGAGTGCCTGGAGGCTGAGTCTGGCTGATCGGAGTGCCAGGAGGTTGAGTCTGGCCTATCAGAGTGCCAGGAGGCTGAGTCTGGCTGATCAGAGTGCCTGGAGGCTGAGTCTGGCTGGTCAGAGTGCCTGGAGGCTGAGTCTGGCTGATCAGAGTGCCTGGAGGCTGAGCCTGGCCCATCAGAGTGCCTGGAGACTGAGCCTGGCCCATCAGAGTGCCAGGAGGCTGAGTCTGGCCCATCAGAGTGCCTGGAGGCTGAGCCTGGCCCATCAGAGTGCCCGGAGGCTGAGTCTGGGCCATCAGAGTGCCTGGAGGCTGAGCCTGGCCCATCAGAGTGCCAGGAGGCTGAGTCTGGCCCATCAGAGTGCCATCACCACTAACTGCGCCTCGCCAACGCGGCGGAAGCGGTTGGGAGCAACGAGTTGTGGTGATTAATATAAGGAGAGAGTGACGGCCGGCGGTGATGGATCATACCCGCCATAAATCTGCCAGGGTTCCTTTCCCGCTCTGATGAGTGTTCCTGCCAACCGGTGGGTGGTGGCAGGGGGTGGTGGTGGTGGCAGGGGTGGTGGTGGTGGTGGCAGGGGGTGGTGGTGGCAGTGGGTGGCGGTGGTTGTGGCAGGGGTGGTGGTGGTGGTGGCAGGGGTGGTGGTGGTGGTGGCAGGGGGTGGTGGTGGTGGCAGGGGGTGGTGGCAGGGGGTGGTGGTGGTGGTGGTGGCAGGGGGTGGTGGTGGTGGCAGTGGGTGGCGGTGGTTGTGGCAGGGGTGGTGGTGGTGGTGGCAGGGGTGTTGGTGGTGGTGGCAGGGGGTGGTGGTGGCAGGGGGTGGTGGCAGGGGGTGGTGGTGGCAGGGGGTGGTGGTGGCAGGAGGTGGTGGTAGCAGAAAAGTGGAGTACCACAAGGAAGCTGCCTCTCCCCCACTCTATTCAACATATATACAGCTGACCTACCCCAACCTCAACATGGAGAATACATCACATACGCTGACGATGTCACCCAAATAATTTGCCAACCGGGACCATCAAAGCCGCTACTAGCCGACAAGACCAAGGCAGAATTGAACTCATAAACACTTTGAGAAGCAATGGAAAATTAGCACCAACAAACAAAAGTTTCAGATAATACACATTGCGAAAAAAAAACCCGGACCCCATCATCCTTGACAACCATCCGATCCAATATGCGGAGGTAGGCAGAATACTGGGACTAATGATAATAGAACAGGGATACAAATTCATGTAAGGGAACCGACTAAAATAAAGCCAAAGCAGCATTAGGAAACTGAGAAGATTTCGAAGCCTCAGTACTAACATTCAGATCCACCTATATAAGGCTCTAGTTCGGCCGCACTTAGAGTATCCCCCAGTACCACTACACACCATAAAGAAAACTAACATGCAGAAAATGCAAGCGGTACAAAATAAGGCGCTAAGGAGAGCA
Organism: Procambarus virginalis; assembly: GCA_020271785.1. Classification (NCBI taxonomy): domain Eukaryota; kingdom Metazoa; phylum Arthropoda; class Malacostraca; order Decapoda; family Cambaridae; genus Procambarus; species Procambarus virginalis. The sequence continues at coordinate 7,213,212 of WNGS01004374.1, forward strand.
GCAAAACACCGTCCGCCATATAATCAGACAATCCAGGAGCTCCATGAACTCCTGAACATACAGCCACTAAACATCAGACTGCAGCACCAAGCCATCAGGGTGTGGAACACCATTGAAATGTTAGAGGACCCAATGTTTGAAAGATTGCTCCAAGATGAGACGCCCCGCTCCCACTGCTGGTGGCCCAAGAGCCTCGATTCTCTGGATGAAAACCCCGCTCCACAGTATATAATCCCCAGATGAGATATACATGTGTATATATGAACATTTCAAATATGTGTATGTGTGAACAACTCGATAAATAAAAATATGTGTATGAACAACTATAAATAATGTGTATGAACAACTCGATAAATAATAATATAATAAAATAAAGAGCCTTAAACAGAACAACATGTGTGGAAGCATCGGAGCGTGTTATATGAATCTACACAGTATTCATCTATAGACATCCATATATGGTGAAACACATGTGAAGAACCTCTCACACACTCACAGCTCCCTGACAAGAGGGAGCCAGCTTAGCTTAGCTGCCAACACCCACACATCGTGTCAGCAAGGCGGACAGCCCGCCTGCTTTCATACCTCTCACTGTATTTCCCACTTCTATACTTCCCTTCACCTATGCCTCTCCTTCCTCTTTACTCCCCAAAAAAAAAAAAAAAAAAAAAAAAAAAAAAAAAAAAAAAAAAAAAAAAAAACAAAAAA
>WNGS01004374.1:7213944-7224302 GCA_020271785.1 Procambarus virginalis
CCACTGAGTACACTGCCTCACTACACCCACTGAGTACACTGCCTCACTACACCCACTGAGTACACTGCCTCACAACACCACTGAGTACACTGCCTCACAACACCACTGAGTACACTGCCCCACAACACCCACTGAGTACACTGCCTCACAACACCCACTGAGTACACTGCCTCACTACACCCACTGAGTACACTGCCTCACTACACCCACTGAGTACACTGCCTCACAACACCCACTGAGTACACTGCCTCACAACACCCACTGAGTACACAGCCTCACTACACCCACTGAGTACACTGCCTCACTACACCCACTGAGTACACTGCCTCACAACACCACTGAGTACACTGCCCCACAACACCCACTGAGTACACTGCCTCACAACACCCACTGAGTACACTGCCTCACAACACCCACTGAGTACACTGCCTCACAACACCCACTGAGTACACTGCCTCACTACACCCACTGAGTACACTGCCTCACAACACCCACTGAGTACACTGCCTCACAACACCCACTGAGTACACTGCCTCACAACACCCACTGAGTACACTGCCTCACAACACCCACTGAGTACACTGCCTCACAACACCCACTGAGTACACTGCCTCACTACACCCACTGAGTACACTGCCTCACAACACCCACTGAGTACACTGCCTCACAACACCCACTGAGTACACTGCCTCACATACACCCACTGAGTACACTGCCTCACACACCCACTGAGTACACTGCCTCACTACACCCACTGAGTACACTGCCTCACTACACCCACTGAGTACACTGCCTCACTACACCCACTGAGTACATGCCTCACAACACCCACTGAGTACACTGCCTCACTACACCACTGAGTACACTGCCTCACAACACCCCTGAGTACACTGCCTCACTACACCCACTGAGTACACTGCCTCACTACACCCACTGAGTACACTGCCTCACTACACCCACTGAGTACACTGCCTCACTACACCCATGATACACTGCCTCACTACACCCACTGAGTACACTGCCTCACTACACCCACTGAGTACACTGCCCACCACCCTGGTACACTCCTCATAACACCCACTGAGTACACTGCCTCACTACACCACTGAGTACACTGCCTCACAACACCCACTGAGTACACTGCCTCACAACACCCACTGAGTACACTGCCTCACTACACCCACTGAGTACTAACACTGAGTACACTGCCTCACTACACCCACTGAGTACACTGCCTCACAACACTGAGTACACCCAATACCCACTGAGTACACTGCCTCACTACACCCACTGAGTACACTGCCTCACTACACCCACTGAGTACACTGCCTCACTACACCCACTGAGTACAATAACTACACCTTCTCAGTACATGTTATACTGACGCAACAATTCTGAATGAGAGGAACGTCGTCATGCAATGATCCCATTTTTGGGTCCCATGGGATACCGGTCTTAGACCCGTAACCGGTCTAACACCCCCATGATCTCTACCACTCTACACCAGGAGCTGTCACCCTACACCACGGTCTCCCTATCACCCTACCAAAAGGGGCAAAGGAGGAGAAGAACAAGAGGCACTGAACCCTTCTCAGTGAAAAGAAGAAAGGACGTTGGTCGTAGAGTCCACGGGGAGAGGGGGGGGTTGACGTTGGTCGTAAAGTCCGGGAGGTGAGGAGTCAGGGGGGACCTAGGGGGCAGGTGAGCCGCCTGCATAAACAAGCACCCTGCCACGGAGACACATCTTTAAGCACTAAATATGTGCCGCTCACTTGTGATAGCGCGCCGTCAACCCCGGGGTGCACCAGCTGAAGCTGCGACCGGCCTGAGTGTGGGTGGCTGGGTTTGTTGATGTGGGTGTGTGGTGGCTGGGTTTGTTGATGTGGGTGTGGAGTGGCTGGGTTTGTTGATGTGGGTGTGTAGAGTGGCTGGGTTTGTTGATGTGGGTGTGTAGGAGTGGCTGGGTTTGTTGATGTGGGTGTGGAGTGGCTGGGCTTGTTGATGGGTGAGTGTTAGTGGGGACCAAGCATGAGTGAGTCAATTAGATGCCCACAAACTGTATTAAAATAACATTGGGAGCCACAGCCAGTCGCTCCCACCACCCTCATACCCACTGCATATATATTATATATATATATATATTATATATATAAAGGTACACATGTATCATACACCTACCTTGTGTGTATATGTGTGTGTGTCCGAGTATCCTCGCTGATAACACCCCGCACCTGGCTCCCCTCCGGACTTACCTGAGGAGACAAACATTAAACATCAGTAAACATCCATGTTGCCGCCATGTTTATCAAGACTGAGCACTGAGAACAAGGTATGACCTGCATATGTAAACATGTAATAAACCATGAGAGTAACTAGGAGAGGCGAGGGTAGCTGGCACCACACCCCACACTAGCTGGCACCACACTCCACACTAGCTGGCACCACACCCCACACTAGCTGGCACCACACTCCACACTAGCTGGCACCACACCCCACACTAGCTGGCACCACACTCCACACTAGCTGGCACCACACCCCCCACTAGCTGGCACCACACTCCACACTAGCTGGCACCACACTCCACACTAGCTGCACCACACCCCACACTAGCTGGCACCACACTCCACACTAGCTGGCACCACACTCCACACTAGATGGCACCACACTCCACACTAGCTGGCACCACACCCCACACTAGCTGGCACCACACTCCACACTAGCTGGCACCACACTCCACACTAGCTGGCACCACACTCCACACTAGCTGGCACCACACCCCACACTAGCAGGCACCACACTCCACACTAGCTGGCACCACACTCCACACTAGCTGGCACCACACTCCACACTAGCTGGCACCACACCCCACACTAGCTGGCACCACACTCCACACTAGCTGGCACCACACTCCACACTAGCTGGCACCACACTCCCACACTAGCTGGCACCACACCCCACACTAGCTGGCACCACACTCCACACTAGCTGGCACCACACCCCACACTAGCTGGCACCACACCCCACACTAGCTGGCACCACACCCCACACTAGCTGGCACCACACTCCACACTAGCTGGCACCACACTCCACACTAGCTGGCACCACACTCCACACTAGCTGGCACCACACCCCACACTAGCTGGCACCACACTCCACACTAGCTGGCACCACACTCCACACTAGCTGGCACCACACTCCACACTAGCTGGCACCACACCCTACACTAGCTGGCACCACACCCCACACTAGCTGGCACCACACCCTAGAGTAACTGGCACCACACCCCACACTAGCTGGCACCACACCCCACACTAGCTGGCACCACACCCCACACTAGCTGGCACCACACCCCACACTAGCTGGCACCACACCCCACACTAGCTGGCACCACACTCCACACTAGCTGGCACCACACCCTACACTAGCTGGCACCACACTCCACACTAGCTGGCACCACACCCCACACTAGCTGGCACCACACTCCACACTAGCTGGCACCACACTCCACACTAGCTGGCACCACACTCCACACTAGCTGGCACCACACTCCACACTAGCTGGCACCACACTCCACACTCCACACTAGCTGGCACCACACTCCACACTCCACACTCCACACTAGCTGGCACACACACTCCACACTCCACACTAGCTGGCACCACACTCCACACTCCACACTCCACACTCCACACTAGCTGGCACCACACTCCACACTCCACACTAGCTGGCACCACACTCCACACTAGCTGGCACCACACTCCACACTAGCTGGCACCACACTCCACACTAGCTGGCACCACACTCCACACTCCACACTAGCTGGCACCACACTCCACACTCCACACTAGCTGGCACCACACCCCACACTAGCTGGCTCCACACTCCACACTAGCTGGCACCACACCCCACACTAGCTGGCACCACACCCCACACTAGCTGGCACCACACCCCACACTAGCTGGCACCACACCCCACACTAGCTGGCTCCACACCCCACACTAGCTGGCTCCACACCCCACACTAGCTGGCACCACACCCTACACTAGCTGGCTCCACACCCCACACTAGCTGGCACCACACCCCACACTAGCTGGCACCACACCCCACACTAGCAGGCACCACACCCTAGAGTAACTGGCACCACACCCTAGAGTAACTGGCACCACACCCTAGAGTAACTGGCACCACACCCTAGAGTAGCTGGCACCACACCCTAGAGTAACTGGCACCACACCCTAGAGTAGCTGGCACCACACCCTAGAGTAGCTGGCACCACACCCTAGAGTAACTGGCACCACACCCTAGAGTAACTGGCACCACACCCTAGAGTAACTGGCACCACACTCCACACTAGCTGGCACCACACCCTAGAGTAGCTGGCACCACACCCTAGAGTAACTGGCACCACACCCTAGAGTAACTGGCACCACACCCTAGAGTAACTGGCACCACACGCTAGAGTAACTGGCACCACACCCTAGAGTAGCTGGCACCACACCCTAGAGTAACTGGCACCACACCCTAGAGTAACTGGCACCACACCCTAGAGTAACTGGCACCACACCCTAGAGTAGCTGGCACCACACCCTAGAGTAACTGGCACCACACCCTAGAGTAACTGGCACCACACCCTAGAGTAACTGGCACCACACCCTAGAGTAGCTGGCACCACACCCTAGAGTAACTGGCACCACACCCTAGAGTAGCTGGCACCACACCCTAGAGTAACTGGCACCACACCCTAGAGTAACTGGCACCACACCCTAGAGTAACTGGCACCACACCCTAGAGTAACTGGCACCACACCCTAGAGTAGCTGGCACCACACCCCAGAGTAACTGGCACCACACCCTAGAGTAGCTGGCACCACACCCTAGAGTAACTGGCACCACACTCCACACTAGCTGGCACCACACCCCAGAGTAGCTGGCACCACACCCTAGAGTAGCTGGCACCACACCCTAGAGTAGCTGGCACCACATCCTAGAGTAGCTGGCACCACACCCTAGAGTAGCTGGCACCACACCCTAGAGTAGCTGGCACCACACCCTAGAGTAGCTGGCACCACACCCTAGAGTAGCTGGCACCACACCCTAGAGTAACTGGCACCACACCCTAGAGTAACTGGCACCACACCCTAGAGTAACTGGCACCACACCCTAGAGTAACTGGCACCACACCCTAGAGTAACTGGCACCACACCCTAGAGTAACTGGCACCACACTAGCTGGCACCACACCCTAGAGTAACTGGCACCACACCCTAGAGTAACTGGCACCACACCCTAGAGTAACTGGCACCACACCCTAGAGTAGCTGGCACCACACCCTAGAGTAACTGGCACCACACCCTAGAGTAGCTGGCACCACACCCTAGAGTAGCTGGCACCACACCCTAGAGTAGCTGGCACCACACCCTAGAGTAGCTGGCACCACACCCTAGAGTAGCTGGCACCACACCCTACAGTAACTGGCACCACACCCACTATTCATCTAACCGTACCTGGTTGATGGGGTTCTGGGAGTTGTTCTACTCCCTACTGACATGTGAGAGCTTGGTCAACCAGGCTGTTGGACTTGCACCAGCGTCCATCATCCTGATACTACCCCATCCCTGCCTCGATATATTAATACATTGCTGTATCAATGACAAAATCAGTAGGCGCCATTAGGGTGTGTGCTTCGGAATACCCACTAAGCGGTCCTCCTCCTCCTCCAGCGCCTCCTTCTCCCTCTCTTCTTCCTCTCCTCCTCCTCCTCCTCCAGCGCCTCCTTCTCCCTCTCTTCTTCCTCTCCTCCTCCTCCTCCTCCAGCGCCTCCTTCTCCCTCTCTTCTTCCTCTCCTCCTCCTCCTCCTCCAGCGCCTCCTTCTCCCTCTCTTCTTCCTCTCCTCCTCCTCCTCCTGGAGGGTGCCGGCGGTGCACAAGACGAGGCTCAGGATCGATGAAGGTGTTCCGTAGATGCCAAGCTTCTTAGTGCTCGAGTACACTGCTCCTTCCTCCCCCAGGGTGTAGCTGTTACTCCCCTTCCTCCCCCAGGGTGTAGCTGTTACTCCCCCTTCCTCCCCCAGGGTGTAGCTGTTACTCCCCCTTCCTCCCCCAGGGTGTTGCTGTTACTCCCCCTTCCTCCCCCAGGGTGTTGCTGTTACTCCCCCTTCCTCCCCCAGGGTGTTGCTGTTACTCCCCCTTCCTCCCCCAGGGTGTTGCTGTTACTCCCCCTTCCTCCCCCAGGGTGTAGCTGTTACTCCCCCTTCCTCCCCCAGGGTGTTGCTGTTACTGCCCCTTCCTCCCCCAGGGTGTTGCTGTTACTCCCCCTTCCTCCCCCAGGGTGTTGCTGTTACTCCCCCTTCCTCCCCAGGGTGTTGCTGTTACTCCCCCTTCCTCCCCCAGGGTGTTGCTGTTACTCCCCCTTCCTCCCCCAGGGTGTTGCTGTTACTCCCCTTCCTCCCCCAGGGTGTTGCTGTTACTCCCCCTTCCTCCCCCAGGGTGTTGCTGTTACTCCCCCTTCCTCCCCCAGGGTGTTGCTGTTACTCCCCTTCCTCCCCCAGGGTGTTGCTGTTACTCCCCCTTCCTCCCCCAGGGTGTTGCTGTTACTCCCCCAGGAGTAACCAGACGACACTACGAAACTCTACGGTGGGCACTATCACAATTTCGTTTACTTCTGAGGTTTAATTTTGCTCGCTCGCTTGCTCGCTTGCTCGCGCGCTCGCGCTCTCTCTCTCTCTCTATCTCTCTATCTCTCTCTCTCTCTCTCTCTCTCTCTCTCTCTCTCTCTCTCTCTCTCTCTCTCTTTTAAATGAATAGAGACAAATGGCCAGAGTTTCTTTCACCCTGATGCCCCTGTTACCTAGTAGTAAATAGGTACCTGGGAGTTAGACAGCTGCTGCGGGCTGCTTCCTAGGTGTGTGTGTGTGTGAAGAAAAATAAATTAGTTAGTAGTTATTAACAGTTGCTTGATTGACAGTTGAGAGGCGGGCCGAAAGAGCAGAGCTCAACCCCCGCAAGCAGAACAAGGTGAATACACACATCCCCCTTGACAGCTTCTAAGGTGCTACCGTCCGGGACTAACATAAAAAAATAGGAACTAGCAACGTCTAACCTAATTGTCCTCCTTGAGGCAGGGAGAAGACAGGTTGGAAGAGGGACTCTTGTTTTGGAGTGAGATTGTGTCCTGCAAGTCAGTCAGTCAGTCAGCGAACCAACGAACCAGCCAGCCAGCCAGCCAGCCAGCCAGCCAGCCAGCCAGCCAGCCAGCCAGCCAGCCAGCCAGCCAGCCAGCCAGCCAGCAGTCTGCCAACCTCCCAGCCACCATGTCGCCCCAGCGACTGAAATGCTTCCACAAACTGCCTACAAACTTCTGGGATTTAGGGACGGTCAAAATATTGGCCGGTGGAGCCTCTATAGAAAAGATGGGGGGGGGGGGTGGAAGATGGGGGAGGTTATCTTGAGGTTATCGTGAAATGATACCTGGTGCCGCCACCACCAGGCACCTGGTGCCACCACCACCAGCCACCTGGTGCCACCACCACTCACCTGGTGCCACCACCACCAGGCACCTGGTGCCACCACCACCAACCTGGTGCTACCACCACTCACCTGGTGCCACCGCCACCAGGCACCTGGTGCCACCACCACCACCCACGTGGTGCCACCACCACCAGCCACCTGGTGCCACCACCAGCCACGAACGGCACCAAACAGTTACCATCAATAGCATAAAACCAATAACCCCCCTCCCCCCCCCCCCACGGGAGAACACTGTACCGCCATAAACAACGGCGCCGAGGCCGTTAACCTTCCGGTAACAAAATTCATAACGCACTATTTACAGCCAGACCAAAGTTAGCGTTGAGGTCCAGCGGGGGGGGGGGGGGGGGGGGGTAATAACGGCAGTGTATAGAACTAGAGGCGGGAGACACTGCCTTGTTTCCTATCTATTCCTTCCCCTTCCCCCACACCTCCTCCTTCCCCCTCACCATCTCTCCCCCTCTCCCCCCACTCACCCACTGGAGGGAAGCGACCTAACTGAGCGGACACCCACACACACATCAAGCAACTTCGACTGCAGGGGTCCCAGGGAAGACCCTCAAAGGGTCCCATGGACCATGTCCTGTTCTCTTAGCAAAATAAGAATCAGTTATGAGTGTGTTGAACTCAATGTCTTCTTCTGTCACCATTTGTTACATGAGGTTTTATGTGAGAATAACAATACCTGGTTGATGGGGTTCTGGGAGTTCTATTCCCCAAGTCCGGGCTTGACTTGTGAGAGTCAAGCCCGGTCCACTAGGCCTGTTGCTTGCAGCGGCCCGCAGGCCCACATACCCACCACAGCCCGGTTGGTCCGGCATTCCTTGGAGGAAACAATCTAGTTTCCTCTTGAAGATGTCCACGGTTGTTCCGGCAATATTTCTTATGCTTGCTGGGAGAGTGTTGATCAACCGCGGACCTCTGATGTTCATTCAGTGTTGTCTGACTGTGCCTATGGCACCTTTGCTCTTCACTGGTTCTATTCTGCATTTTCTTCCATATCGTTCACTCCAGTACGTTGTTATTTTACTGTGTAGATTTGGGACCTGGCCCTCCAGTATCTTCCAGGTGTATATTATTTGGCATCTCTCAAGTCAATGGAAGGCTTGTGGCGTGTGAATACGTTTGTGGCAGCGATGGCTACTGTAACACTTGCTAGCTCGACGTGTTGTGTTGTAAGAGGTCCACAGGTGGGGAGGTGGTTGGAAAAGATGGGAATGAGACATAAAAGGTTGCGTACCATAGAACTATTTCCGAAGATATCGCCTTGGGGCCAGATTCACGAAGCAGTTACGCAAGTACTTACGAATCTGTACATCTTTCCCCAATCTTTGACGGCTTTGGTTACATTTATTAAACAGTTTACAAGCATGAAAACTTCCCATCAACTTTTGTTATTGTTATAAACAGTCTAAGGTGCTTCGGAGCGTTAACTGTTTAATAATTGTAAACAAAGCCGCCAAAGATTGAGAAAATATGTACATGTTTCCAATTGCTTGCGTAACTGCTTCGTGAATCTGGCCCTTGGATATTAAAGGAGGCAGCTGAAGCCCTGTGCAATCCCCTTGCTGTAGTACTTATTATTATTATTAACATCCTTATTGACAAAATTAATTACAATTTTGCCTAATCTGAGGATTTTGATAGTCTTATTAAAGTGAGGATAATGCTGGTATTCACTGTCACTGCTGTCGTACTAAAATCTTCACTATAAACGGAAGAGCTTCCAGACTTTTGGATAATGGCTAATGTGGTTCCAATATAAAAGTAATAAACAATAACAATAGAAAAAATAATTTTCAATTGGAAATCAGCAGCAACAGCGGAGTTAAATATTATCGCCTGTGATACCGACCTCTCTCAGAGAGTAATTACACTTTCTCTCAATAGATGTCGCTGACTGAGCATAGTCTTTAGACCAGCCCGTTCTTACGACCTGCCGTGTGTACAATTGTTTGTTCATAGTACAAGAACAGTCGGGCACAAGAACAGACTTCTGACTCCTGTCAGCTGGTTGAGATGTTAATCTTAAATTGCCGAGGGTAAGCCTTGTACCTTAGTCGATAAATAGCCAGGTTTGCCTTTACTACTGGGCGAACAGGGCCGAACAGCTAAGCATTGGTGCCCAGTCCATGCCCAGGGGATCGAACCCAGACAACACCGGCCGCGAGGCGAGTGTGCTACAAGTATCTGTCAACCAGCTCAGCTCCCTTAACGACCCCACATTCTCATTCGTCTGAAAGTTGCGATGACCGGTTGCTTGGGACCCCAGCCCTGGGACCCCAGCCCTGGGACCCCAGCCCTGGGACCCCAGCCCTGGGACCCCAGCCCTGGGACCCCAGCCTCAGGGTACACGGCCACACAAGTCCTCCACACACACCATTTAAACCCAAAGTAGTACTAAGTGCCATATATCAAACTACGTAACACCATCAAATGCTCAAAGGTTAACCGCATCGCGGCAATGATACACTCACTCGAATGCACCAGGGGCAAGGGGAAGGGAATTAGGAGAGGAGAAAGGGAAGGACGAGAAGGGAGATGGGGAAGGGAGGGAGGTGGAAAAGGGGGGGGGAGACCTGAATCAGGCAATCCAATACTACTTATCTTCACCTGAACACAACAAGCCGCCTCCCCGAATCACTTACGCACACATACGATTCAATCGTCCCGAAATTACTGACAGGCGATCCAATCTTGCTTACGGTCTCGCCCATGGCGTGAGCGGCCTTCTGGGACGACGGCGTGAGGAAGGAACCCGAGGTCAAGTGCTCACTCACAAGTATCTACCAACTTAGATACTACTTGTAGATGCTACTTAGATACTACCTTAG
>WNGS01004374.1:7233359-7243794 GCA_020271785.1 Procambarus virginalis
TGACGCAACAATTCTGAATGAGAGGAACGTCGTCATGCAATGATCCCATTTTTGGGTCCCATGGGATACCGGTCTTAGACCCGGTAACCGGTCTAACACACCCATGATCTCTACCACTCTACACCAGGAGCTGTCACCCTACACCACGGTCTCCCTATCACCCTACCAAAAGGGGCAAAGGAGGAGGAGAAGAACAAGAGGCACTGAACCCTTCTCAGTGAAAAGAAGAAAGGACGTTGGTCGTAGAGTCCACGGGGAGAGGGGGGGTTGACGTTGGTCGTAAAGTCCGGGAGGTGAGGAGTCAGGGGGGACCTAGGGGGCAGGTGAGCCGCCTGTATAAACAAGCACCCTGCCACGGAGACACATCTTTAAGCACTAAATAATGTGCCGCTCACTTGTGATAGCGCGCCGTCAACCCCGGAGTGACACCCCAGCTAAAGCTGCGACCGGCCTGAGTGTGGGGTGGCTGGGTTTGTTGATGTGGGTGTGTGGAGTGGCTGGGTTTGTTGATGTGGGTGTGTGAAGTGGCTGGGTTTGTTGATGTGGGTGTGTGGAGTGGCTGGGTTTGTTGATGTGGGTGTGTGGAGTGGCTGGGTTTGTTGATGTGGGTGTGTGGAGTGGCTGGGTTTGTTGATGTGGGTGTGGGGTGGCTGGGTTTGTTGATGGGTATGAGTGGGACCAAGCATGAGTGAGTCAATTAGATGCCCACAAACTGTATTAAAATAACATTGGGAGCCACAGCCAGTCGCTCCCACACACCCTCATACCCACTGCATATATATTATATATATAAAAGGTACACATGTATCATACACCTACCTTGTGTGTATATGTGTGTGTGTCCGAGTATCCTCGCTGATACACACCCCACACCTGGCTCCCCTCCGGACCTTACCTGAGGAGACAAACATTAAACATCAGTAAACATCCATGTTGCCGCCATGTTTATCAAGACTGAGCACTGAGAACAAGGGATGACCTGCATATGTAAACATGTAATAAAACCATGAAAATTAACTAGGAGAGACTCCACACTAGCTGGCACCACACCTAGAGTAGCTGGCACCACACCCACTACGTAGCTGGCACCACACCCTCAAGTAGCTGGCACCACCACTCCACACTAGCTGGCACCACACCACAGAGCTGGCACCCACACTCACACTAGAGAACTGGCACCACACCCTAGAGTAGCTGGCACCACACCCACACTAGCTGGCACCACACTCCACACTAGCTGGCACCACACTCCAACGTAGACTGGCACCACACCCAACGTAGCTGGCACCACACCCACACTAGCAGCAATTCCACACTAGCTGGCACCACACCACACATAGCTGCACCACACTCCTTACCGTAGCTGGCACCACACCCCTACATAACGGCACCCAACCCACTATAGTAGCTGGCACCACACCCTAGGTATAACATGTACTGAGAAGGTGTAGTTATTGTACTCAGTGGGTGTAGTGAGGCAGTGTACTCAGTGGGTGTAGTGAGGCAGTGTACTCAGTGGGTGTAGTGAGGCAGTGTACTCAGTGGTGTAGTGAGGCAGTGTACTCATGGGTGTAGTGAGGCAGTGTACTCAGTAGGTGTTGTGAGGCAGTGTACTCAGTGGGTGTTGTGAGGCAGTGTACTCAGTGGGTGTAGTGAGGCAATGTACTCAGTGGGTGTAGTGAGGCAGTGTACTCAGTGGTGTAGTGAGGCAGTGTACTCAGTGGTGTAGTGTACTGAGAGTGTGGCACAAGGTGAGAAGTGTACTGACTGTTGGAGTGCTAGCGTTGACACGCAGGGCTATGAAAGCCAGACACTCACCTTAATTAAACTGTCCCCACCCTCACCACCCCGGGGGGACGGTGTCTCCCACCCTCACCACCCCGGGGGACGGTGTCTCCCCACCCTCACCACCCCGGTGACGGTGTCTCCCACCTCACCACCCCGGGGGGACGGTGTCTCCCCACCCTCACCACCCCGGGGGGGCGGGTGTCTCCCCACCCTCACCACCCCGGGGGAGCGGTGTCTCCCCCCCTCACCACCCTGGGGGGGCGTGTCTTCCCACCTTCACCCCCCGGGGGACGGTGTCTCCCCACCCTCACCACCCCGGGGGACGGTGTCTCCCACCCTCACCACCCCGGGGGGGGCGGTGTCTCCCCACCCTCACCACCCCGGGGGACGGTGTCTCCCCACCCTCACCACCCCGGGGGACGGTGTCTCCCCACCCTCACCACCCCGGGGACGGTGTCTCCCACAGCTGGACCTTGATTCAGGAAGCGCCACGTGTGTCTGCTTAAGTGGCCGTATTAAGAAGGCTCTTAAAACTCTTTAAGACGAACCCTTCCCCCCCTCCCCCCCGAGGTCAATAGTGCCTATTTGTCTGTCAATCAGAGGTAACCTTACCTTGTGATGGTATCGGGGCTTAGCGTCCCCGCGGCCCGGTCCTCGCCCAGGCCTTCTCCAGGAAGGTAAACATTGTTCATCTGATCGTTTAGCAATCGCGTTGCTGGCTCGGCTGAACGACTGGCCAATCACGTACGTTTATATTACACCGATGGATGTCCACAAGATGAGTCACCTGGTTGATACCTGGTTGATGGGGTTCTTCTACTCCCCAAGCCCGGCCCGAGGCCAGGCTTGACTTGTGAGAGTTTGGTCCACCAGGCTGTTGCTTGGAGCGGCCCGCAGGCCCACCATACCCACCACAGCCCGGCTGGTCCGGCACTCCTTGAAGGAAATATGCTCGCTGGGGGGTGTTGAACAACCGTGGACCTCTGAAGATAAGACACCTATTGTTGCGACTCATAGTCACATATTCATAGTCACATAAAATAGTCCAATATTCATAGTCACATATTCATAGTCACATTCATAGTCACATATTCATAGTCACATATTCATAGTCACATATTCACAGAGGCGTGCCCCACTTCTCCGTGTACCCAATATGTAGATAGCTTATCTTAACCCAGAATATTATGTTGAGGATTGTTGCTTAAGATTTGGCTACCCGAAACAAAAAGCTCCAAATAGCACGGGCTATGGCGAGCCCGTAGTTATATGTTGAGGAATAGCGTACACTTGCTAGCTGGCCAGTAAGCTACCGCCGCGGCCTTAACCATCGTGCCCCTTTTAACCATCGAGGTAAGTTCAGGTGATGTAATAAAGGTGTATTTAGAGGGTCTGGTATGGTAAGAGAAGGGTTACAGTAAATACCCGTCCTCACACTAGGCTGGTTAAGCAGCGGCCAGCCTGCCCAGACGCGTTCGTCAATTGTAACATACTGTGTATTCAAAATGAGTTTGTTCTGATATATAAATTATACATCAAAATTCACAGGACTCACTTCTGTTGAAGTTCGAACATGTCTCACACCTGTTGAAGTTCGAACATGTCTCACACACCAGATGACGTTCGAACATGTCTCACCCCTGACGACATTCGAACCCTGTTACACGGACCTCTGTGTAGTAACGCCTCGTCCTTGTACGTTCACAGGCAAATTATCGCCAACAGAAGCTAAGCACCTCATCTAGCATATGCCAAACTATACATAGAACTTTAATATATAACAATATATAAATGAAAACAAACCTATTTTTAAAAACACAATACGTCCAAAATTGTTCAATACGTCTTAGGGAGGGGGGGGAGTGAGGGGAGGGGGGGCCGCAGCTTTAACGAACCTAAGGAAGCTCAAAATGTTTCACCCAAGTAATGTATATGCGTGTACTTATCGTCGGAACCTAAACTTAACAGTTCAAGGTGTGACACGCTACAAAACTATATTGTACAATAATAATTGTTTTTATGTAACATAATACGTTCGTTAAGATACGAAGGAAAATGTTCAAGACACGAGGCCTTGGGAACTGCTGCCTGAAGGGAACCCTTTGCTTCAGGACACTGTTGGCACTTCACCCTCGGCAAGTGTTCTCCAGCCTTCCCCAGCACCCCCAGCACCACCCTAGCATATCCCCCAGCACCCTCAGCACCACCCTAGCACCCCAGCACCACCCCCAGCACCACCCTAGCACCTCCCCCCACCAGCACCATGAGGTGCTATGGGTGCTGGCGTGCCAGCATCCCGCCCACCGCCCACCTTCTCAACATGGATCATTAACTCTCCACTTCAGGCCCAGGGCGGGCCAGGGGGGGAGCGGGGGCCACCCCCTTGAATTCTGATGTGTAGCGGAGGTTTCGTAGTGGTGTGAGGCGGTGTAGGAGGGCGTGCCGTCGTTGGGGTGTGGTGGGGTGTGGTGTGGTGGGGTGGGGTGGAATGATGTGGCTATGGTGGTGTGGTGCGCTTTCCACTAGTGTGGGGCCTTGTTGTATGGTGTAGTGTAGCCCCCAACAAGCACAGACCCCCCTCTATGCACAACCCCCCCACCGCTCAAGAAAAGGTGGACCGACACATCATTCAATGTGTCTGGGGACATAAGAACATGGGCTGTAAGGAGAGGCTGGAAGCATTGGACACCCCAAGCCCAGAAAATAGGGGGAGGGGGGGTTGAATGACATGATCATTAAGTACAAAATAGTGTTATAATAATCGACGAAATTGACAAGGAGGAATTTTTGAAACCTACAACTCCAAGAGCTACAACTCCAAGAGCTACAACTTCAAGAGCTACAACTCCAAGAGCTACAACTTCAAGAGCTACAACTTCAAGAGCTACAACTTCAAGAGCTACAACTTCAAGAGCTACAACTCCAAGAGCTACAACTCCAAGAGCTACAACTCCAAGAGCTACAACTTCAAGAGCTACAACTTCAAGAGCTACAACTTCAAGAGCTACAACTTCAAGAGCTACAACTTCAAGAGCTACAACTTCAAGAGCTACAACTTCAAGAGCTACAACTCCAAGAGCTACAACTCCAAGAGCTACAACTTCAAGAGCTACAACTCCAAGAGCTACAACTCCAAGAGCTACAACTTCAAGAGCTACAACTTCAAGAGCTACAACTCCAAGAGCTACAACTCCAAGAGCTACAACTTCAAGAGCTACAACTCCAAGAGCTACAACTCCAAGAGCTACAACTTCAAGAGCTACAACTCCAAGAGCTACAACTTCAAGAGCTACAACTTCAAGAGCTACAACTTCAAGAGCTACAACTCCAAGAGCTACAACTTCAAGAGCTACAACTCCAAGAGCTACAACTTCAAGAGCTACAACTTCAAGAGCTACAACTTCAAGAACTACAACTCCAAGAGCTACAACTTCAAGAGCTACAACTTCAAGAACTACAACTCCAAGAGCTACAACTTCAAGAACTACAACTTCAAGAGCTACAACTTCAAGAGCTACAACTTCAAGAACTACAACTCCAAGAGCTACAACTTCAAGAGCTACAACTTCAAGAGCTACAACTTCAAGAGCTACAACTTCAAGAGCTACAACTTCAAGAGCTACAACTTCAAGAGCTACAACTTCAAGAGCTACAACTTCAAGAGCTACAACTTCAAGAGCTACAACTTCAAGAGCTACAACTTCAAGAGCTACAACTTCAAGAGCTACAACTTCAAGAGCTACAACTTCAAGAGCTACAACTTCAAGAGCTACAACTTCAAGAGCTACAACTTCAAGAGCTACAACTTCAAGAGCTACAACTTCAAGAGCTACAACTTCAAGAGCTACAACTTCAAGAGCTACAACTTCAAGAGCTACAACTTCAAGAGCTACAACTTCAAGAGCTACAACTTCAAGAGCTACAACTTCAAGAACTACAACCCCAAGAGCTACAACTCCAAGAGCTACAACTCCAAGAGCTACAACTTCAAGAGCTACAACTTCAAGAGCTACAACTTCAAGAACTACAACCCCAAGAGCTACAACTCCAAGAGCTACAACTCCAAGAGCTACAACCCCAAGAACTACAACCCCAAGAGCTACAACTCCAAGAGCTACAACTTCAAGAGCTACAACTTCAAGAGCTACAACTTCAAGAGCTACAACTCCAAGAGCTACAACTTCAAGAGCTACAACTTCAAGAGCTACAACTTCAAGAACTACAACCCCAAGAGCTACAACTCCAAGAGCTACAACTTCAAGAGCTACAACTTCAAGAGCTACAACTTCAAGAACTACAACCCCAAGAGCTACAACTCCAAGAGCTACAACTTCAAGAGCTACAACTTCAAGAGCTACAACTTCAAGAGCTACAACTTCAAGAGCTACAACTTCAAGAGCTACAACTCCAAGAGCTACAACTCCAAGAGCTACAACTTCAAGAGCTACAACTCCAAGAGCTACAGGTCATAGATTCAAGCTTAGCACACAAAGATTTCGGGGAAAAAAGCCATACAAACGTTCTCTTTTTGTGAACGTTTTTCGAACGAAATAAATTGTTTTATTTTGTTTTGTTTTCAAGTTGTAGAAGGTTGTGAGCGGTATAGTGAGAAGGCGCTGGAGGCTGAAACTGTCAGTAGTTTCAAGACATAAAATCGTCAGTAGTTTCACTGTCATGTTACAGAGCTGTGAGGGATGAGGTTCGAAGACAGACTGAAGGAACTAAACCTGACGACGTTAGAAAAGAAGAGGGAGAGTTGGGGAGGGAGGACACATGATACAGACGTATAAAATACTTAAGAGGGATTGACAAGGAGGAAAGAGAGCGAATGTTTACAATGAATAACTATATAACAAGATGGCACGGATGGAAACTTGAGACTCACATGTGTCATAGAGATGTTAGAAAGTTTTATTTTAGCGTGTGGATAGCGAGCAAATGGAACTTTAGCAAATCATAACTTTAAAATCAGGTGTGATAGATAAATAGGTCAGGAGGCATTGTATTAGACAACCATCAGCTAGAAAAGCAGGGTCCGAGAGCTGGGGCTCGATCCTGCAGGCACAAATAGGTGAGTACAAGCAAGCATGTTGGCAGTAGTGGGAGAGAAAGAAGCGGTAATGGTACCATTAACATGCCCATTTGTGTAGGTGGAGGGAGGTGAACCAGGCACTACCACCGCCACCACACGGTACCGCTCCTGTGCCAGGTGAGTCCACTACGGGCTCACCATAGCCCGTGCTACTTGCCCCGCTCCTGTGCCAGGTAAGTCTACTACGGGCTCACCATAGCCCGTGCTACTTGCCCCGCTCCTGTGCCAGGTAAGTCCACTACGGGCTCACCATAGCCCGTGCTACTTGTCCCGCTCCTGTGTCAGGTAAGTCCACTACGGGCTCACCATAACCCGTGCTACTTGTCCCGCTCCTGTGCCAGGTAAGTCCACTACGGGCTCACCATAGCCCGTGCTACTTGTCCCGCTCCTGTGTCAGGTAAGTCCACTACGGGCTCACCATATCCCGTGCTACTTGTCCCGCTCCTGTGTCAGGTAAGTCCACTACGGGCTCACCATAGCCCGTGCTACTTGTCCCGCTCCTGTGTCAGGTAAGTCCACTACGGGCTCACCATATCCCGTGCTACTTGTCCCGCTCCTGTGCCAGGTAAGTCCACTACAAGGTGGGGGCTCCTCGTCGTTCAATCACCGACCAGCAAAGTGGGTTGGGGCACCATTCCTTTCCCCCCGTCCCATCCCAAATCCTTATCCTGACCCCCGTCCCATCCCAAATCCTTATCCTGACCCCTTCCTAGTGCTATATAGTCGTAATGGCTTGACGCTTTCTCCCGATAGTCCCCACCCTTACCGTGTTCTCTGCCCACGGCGCCTCAACTCTTCCTGGAGCGATGTTGTTATAGATTTAGCTACTCGGTACAATTTGCAAGTAGCACGGGCTATGGTGAGCCCGTAACTTACCTGGCACAGGAGCGGGACAAGTAGCACGGGCTATGGTGAGCCCGTAGTGGACTTACCTGGCACAGGAGCGGGGCAAGTAGCACGGGCTATGGTGAGCCCGTAGTGGACTTACCTGGCACAGGAGCAGTGCCAATAATGGCCTGGAGTGAGAAGTTGTGTACTACTGTACCCACTCACATGTATAAAGAGATTGTAAGTCGCACACAGAGAGCACGTTCCTCCAGCCATGTTGAGGCGGAACGTGTGTCCACTGACGCAACACCATCCTGCCTTTTCCCTGCATCCTGCCGGCGTGATCTTAGCCTGCTCAGCTCGGCTGGATAATGCATGTAATGACTGTAAACTTGGCACCTTCCAGTACATTATTCACTTAAATTAAAAGTAGGAAGTATTAAACTAATAAAGCTGGCGCTGGAAACACGGATTAAGCCATTAGCTTCAGGTATGCAAATGGAATTGGCCTTCCTAAAGTCTCTAATTGGGGGGAGATTTTTGGCGAAATAATACCCCTTCGCCCCCTACCCCCCCCCCCCCCCCCTTCCTCTCACTCACACACTCCATCTCCCTCAATCCTCTCCCTCCCTCA
The DNA here is from genome assembly GCA_020271785.1 of Procambarus virginalis. NCBI lineage: Eukaryota > Metazoa > Arthropoda > Malacostraca > Decapoda > Cambaridae > Procambarus > Procambarus virginalis. The sequence goes on from WNGS01004374.1 coordinate 7,241,702, forward strand.
CCCTCCCTCCCAACGGTTCCTCGTCTCCGCCCTGTACCTCATGCTCGCCTCATACCTGGAATGTACCTGTATGAGGTTCTTGGAGTTCTACTCTCCCCAAGTCAGGCCCGAGGGGTGGATAGAAGAGTTCTCAAAACCCATTCCAGGTACATATAGGTTACAGGCACAGGTATACAGTACCCATTCCCTCAGAAATATTGCCGGAACAACCGGTGGACATCTTCAAGAGGAACTAGATGGTTTTCTTCAAGGAGTGCCGGATCAGCCGGGCTGTGGTGGGTATGTGGGCCTGCGGGGCCGCTCCAAGCAACAGGCCTGTGTGGACCAAACTCTCACAAGTCGAGCCTGGCCTCGGGCCGGGCTTGGGGAGTAGAACTCCCAGAACCCCGTGAACCAGGTGTCAGGTATATAAAACATAAAATCCGTTTTGTACTATTATTTTTGCATAATAGAAAGAAGGTAACAGCCAAACTAAACTTTCCCCTAGTTATAGTACACATGTGTACTAATCAGGCCCAAGATTACTTATATTAGCCTAGACTTGTTTGTTTCAGGCCTAGGACTAGTTTGGTTATGTTTGTGGTTGATGTGTTCCACTTTATCTTGTACTTTTAGTTCCAATAGTACAAAATCTTTGTATTCTTTTTATACTATCTTGAGATCTTGAGGTTATCGAGATGATTTCAGGGGCTTTTAGTGTCCCCGCGGCCCGGTCCTCGACCAGGCCTCCACCCCAGGAAGCAGCCCCGTGACAGCTGACTAACACCCAGGTACCTATTTTACTGCTAGGTAACAGGGGGCATAGGGTGAAAAGAAACTCTGCCCATTGTTTCTCTCCGGCGCCTGGGATCGAACCCAGGATCACAAGTCCAGCGTGCTGTCCGCTCGACCGGCCGGCTCCCTACTACAGTGCATATTCTGTGCATTCTGTCCATAGTTGCCTAGGATTCTACCTGTCTCGGAGGACGGGTCGGCTTCCAGTATACCAGATTGAATAATACAATTATGCAGTTGATTGTACTGTAGACGAAGCCTAGAATGTCTTCCAGTTTCACAGTCAGTAATATAGTGTTCAAGTGAACGTATGAACAGTTCGACAGAATTTGCAGCTTGAATATTCTGGTAGTGACTCGGGCCTCAGTAATGTGCCAGACGGGCCTATGCCAAGACCAATTCAGGCAACGTCGTCACCAACGTCTGGGTCAGATTACTGGCCTGACCAAACAAACGCTACAAAAGAAGCCATTGTTTCCTTTATTGTAGCTGGTCAGGTCTTCGTCATTTTCTTAATTTGTCTAAATTTGAGTAATAATTTGAATTTGCATGTTTTTAAAAACACTGTGTAATAACTTTTGTGAGAAATGGTCACGATTCTAGATAAGGAGTCGGCAGCCTTCAGGGAACCTTCAGGACGTCTTGACTAAGCTCTCCAAGACGTCTTGACTAAGCTGTCCAAGACGTCTTGACTAAGCTGTTCAAGACGTCTTGACTAAGCTGTCCAAGACGTCTTGAATAAGCTGCCCAAGACGTCTTGACTAAGCTCTCCAAGACGTCTTGACTAAGCTGTTCAAGACGTCTTGACTAAGCTGTTCAAGACGTCTTGACTAAGCTGTCCAAGACGTCTTGACTAAGCTGCCCAATACGTCTTGACTAAGCTCTCCAAGACGTCTTGACTAAGCTCTCCAAGACGTCTTGACTAAGCTGTCCAAGACGTCTTGACTAAGCTGTCCAAGACGTCTTGACTAAGCTGTCCAAGCCGTCTTGACTAAGCTGTCCAAGCCGTCTTGACTAAGCTCTCCAAGCCGTCTTGACTAAGCTGTCCAAGACGTCTTGACTAAGCTGACCAAGACGTCTTGACTAAGCTGTCCAAGACGTCTTGACTAAGCTGTCCAAGACGTCTTGACTAAGCTGCCCAGGACGTCTTGACTAAGCTGTCCAAGACGTCTTGACTAAGCTCTCGAAGACGTCTTGACTAAGCTGACCAAGACGTCTTGACTAAGCTGTCCAAGACGTCTTGACTAAGCTGTCCAAGACGTCTTGACTAAGCTGTCCAAGACGTCTTGACTAAGCTGACTAAGACGTCTTGACTAAGC
>WNGS01004374.1:7299615-7312771 GCA_020271785.1 Procambarus virginalis
CGACAAATAAAAATATAGGACGGAAAACTCGGCTGGTTTCACACAAACCCTTCAAATCCGGAACCTCTATCTGGGCCTGTCCTCATCCCGGTGACTGCGGGCCCACAACCCCACTTACGCGCCTACGCTACGCCAGCGGAGACTGCGACCACGGACAAGGCACGGAAGACAAGACACAGACCACCGACAAGGCACGACCCACAAGGCACGTCCCAGAGACACGGACCCAAGACCAAGGGCACGACCAAAGGACACAGCGTCCCAAGACCGACCACACGAACAAGATTACACGACCCACAACAGGCACGCACAAGGACACGACCCACGACAAGACACGACCCACAAGGACACAGGCACGACCCAAGAATAACGTCACGGGCTTACTCACGAGCTCAGACCACGAAACACAAGGGCGCGCGTGAGTAGGTACCAAAATAGACAAATTGTACAACCAAACAGATATAAAGTTGTTTATAACACACAGAACAATAACTAGCATTGAGAGTGAAGCAGAAGTGGCCTAACCACGCGTATTAAAAGTGAGTCCACCGAACAGGAAAGAGTATGCGATTTCAGCCGCTGGGTCTGTGAATGTAGGTAAAGAACATTATCTATATATACGTAAGAGCATATCCGATTATACTCTATATGAATATATATATAGCTATGTATACTATTTATATATATATATAATCTCACACACCACACACACACAACAAACACACACACACACCACACCTACATAAGGTGCAGGAGCCTGGTGGATTAGGCCGGATGCAGGATTAGAATTCTGTGGCGACGGGATCGATCCGCCGACCCGCGCAGAACCACAAAGGGGGCAAGTTTCTTTCACCATATTGACAATGCCCAATATTACCTAGCAGTGAAAATAGGTACCTGGGAGTTAGTAAGCTATAACGGGCTGACGACCTGGGGTGTGTGGTGTGTGTGTGTGTGTGTGAAACAAAAAAAAAAAAAAAAAAAAGTAGTAGTAACACAGTTGATCTGAACGCAGATTTGCACCCGACGTGCTGGCACGCTAACCGGAAGCCAAGACCCAAACCCGCAGTACATGAAGTACAACTAACGTGTCCATACAAACAATACCCTGTGAAGACCTACCTCACTAATGTGAAGCCACATCAACACGAACACACGCACGACACACACAACACACACACAACACAGTAATGCGGTAGATGAGCGAAGGTCCTGCCTCACAGGGTTACTTGATCTAACGCTCCAGGCAACAAAAATAAGGCAGAAAGAGAAGGGTGGGTCAAGATTTGCATATTTTGAGATTGTCAGAATAGCCTTTGATACAAGTGCCACACAAGCAGGACTAGTGAAAAAGCTGGAGATGCATGTGGAAGTGAAGGGAAGGTACTCCGTTGGTTAAAGGAGTACCTAAGCAAACAGGAGACAACGAGTCTGTTTGAGGGGTGAGGTCTCAGATTTGCTAGACGCCTGACGACGCCCCGCCCACCCCCGCACCCCCCCCCGCTTACGAGTGGAGTCCCGCGGGGTCATGTCCTTGAGACCCATATAGTTTATGGATCTATGTATGATCTCCCAGAGTGTAGAATCTTTTCTATCAATGTTTGACGATGATACAAAAATAGAGAGGATTGCAAACCGGAGATACGATAGTAGGGGCTACAAGACAGACCTAGACAGACTGATTGTGAATGGGCCTAATTCAAATGGCTGTTGAAGTCAAGACCCGAGTAAATGCAAAGTATTTAAACTAGGCAGTGGAAACGGAGGCCAGACACCAGGATACAGAATAGGAGATGAAGTACTAATGAGAACGGACAGAGATGGAAAAGAGTAAGGAGTTATATCACACGAAACCTGTCTCCTGACGCGCACATAAAGAGAAACCGAAGCGGATATGCGAGGCGGTATTTTAACATCAGATAACAACGTCAGGGAACTGTGTAGAAGGAATCATCATTGAATCTGTATCAACCACAGTATGTTTTGTTAAAAAGACCGACCTGGAGTATGCAGCCCCAGCATGGAGCCCGTCTTGTCAAGCACAAGGAACGAAGCTGGAAAAAGTCCACAGGTTATGCCACTAGACTTGTCCCAGAATATAGAGACATGAGTTACGAGGGGGAAAGGCTGCTGGAAATTCACCTTACGACACGGAAGACAGAAGGTAGGGGAGATATGATCACCACCTAGAAAATCCTCGAGGAATCGACCTGGGTAGGAAAAGGCAAAAACTATTCAACACCTGGGGGGACGCGAACAAGGGGACACGGTGGAAACTGAGTACCACATGAGCCACAGAGACGTAGAAGGAACTTTTTCAGGATGTCAGCAGTAGTTAAACGGATGGAATGCATGTTAGCACAGTGTGTGGTCGGCAGGCTGACTCCTTATGTACACATGTTGAGCAAGGGTAGATATGATAGAGCCAGTAGCGCCTCAGGAATCTCGTACACACCAGCTGGACCAGTGACCACGGTTGAGAGGCGGGCGCTCAAAGCACGCCCAAGTCTCAACCCAGAATGAGGACACTAATAGGTGAGTGCAAAAGTTGAGTATAGCACACACAGCACACACACTCACCACACACACTTCACACACACACACAACAGCACACAACAACACTCGCACAGACACACACACACTCACCACAACACACTAAGAAACACACACAACAGCATGCACAAAAACACACACACGCACACCATACCAATTAGGCGAGAACGATGGGCAGAGTTTTCTTTCAACCGAGCCACTTTTACCTGAGCAAGTAATAGGTACCTCGGATGTTAGTCAGCTGTCACGGGATGATTACTGGGGGGTGTGTCGGTGAGGAGAGAGAGAGACTTGAAGTGCAGCTTTAGGGGGGGGAGTAGAGGCGTGAAAAGTAGCGGGTCCTCGGAAGCAGGGAGAGAAGGGAATTGAGGAGAGTGAGCCGAAGACATGCTGTGGCCTGACGATACCCTTGTTGGCGACGAGTTGCGGTTTTGCTGTTTTCGGAGGAAGTTATGAGGAGAATGAGCGATGTGTGGGGATAAGTAGTTGTGAAGTGAAGGAGATGGCTTTATAGAGGTGTTTTATCGAGGGGCGCCTTTATGATTAGGTCGTAGGATGGATTTTTTAGGGGTGTAAGTGTAGAGTGTGATTGGATAAGAGCGAGCGGAGGGGATGAAATTTCAGCGAGGATTACCCGATGTGAGTTGTTCCTCGCCCCTGTAGAGAGGGCCGCGCGAGACGTATCTGGCTGACCCGTGCCGATGGTAGCTACTGGGATGAGAGCGATAACGAGTTAAGAGATGAGAGAGAGTAGAATCTCCTGGCTGTTGCTGTTAGATGTTTTTTTATTTAGTGGCGTTTGAGGACACTGCTCAGGCACGAGAAATGTTTTACGACTCATGGTTGGGGGCCCTCGGTACCTCGGATGACTTTTTCACGAGCTTCGGATTGAATCCTCGGCGTCGGACTGGCCGACAGGAGACACGTGAGACCCGTGCCGCCCCTTCTCCCACCCACCCGGCACGGGATAGGCTAACGGCCTCTTGTCTGCGTCCTGCATGTGTGCGTTGGATGACGTTGAGTTTGGCGAGACTTAGAGTGGTGTATTGACTGGAGCGGGTAGAGAGCAGAGATGCCTAGACCGCATAGAGCAAGATAGCTGACCTAGAGAGACAGATGGCCTAGAGAGCAGAGATGCGACCTAGAGGATGCCAAGAGCTGCCCTAGAGAGGCAGATGCTGACGACCTGGAGAGCAGATGCCTGACCTAGAGCTAAGGACGAGATGACTGAGCCTAGGAGACAGACTAGAGCATTACAGTTCAGACCTGCAAGACAGTCAACAGAAGCAGCGAGGCAGGAAAGACCCGAACAGAAAGACAGAAGGACAGTAGACTGACTTTGACGAATGTGAAAGATGCCATTGTCAAGGCTGGGACGTGAAACTCCGTAGGTGGCAAAATATCAGAATACATGCCTCAAGGATTCACGTCAAAGAGGCTTTCAGGGTCCTATTATACAGAATACATACGACCTGCCAGTGCCTTTAAATGTAAAGTCCTCCCTTGTTAGTTATTATATTCTTGCTTCAGATAACGTAACTAGTGCTCTTATTAATTCTAAAGTGCATCACCTGTGAATATTTAATTACTCTCAAGCATCAGTTTTCTAGGCTTAATATTTCTTAGTGAGTAGTAGTGCCGGTAGGTTTTCCTTGTGATTCTTTAACCCACTTACTCCTGCATATTATCTTGAGGTTATCTTGAGATGATTTCGGGGCTTTAGTGCCCCCGCGGTCCTCGGTCCTCGACCAAGCCTCCACCCCAGGAAGCAGCCCGTGACAGTGTGACTAACACCCAGGTACCTATTTTACTGCCAGGTAACAGGGCATAAAGTGAAAGAAACTCTGCCCATTGTTTCTCGCCGGCGCCCGGGATCGAACCGGGACCACAGGATCACAAGCTCAGCGTGCTGTCCGCTCGGCGACCGGCTCCCCCTTGGAACTGGTGTTCCAGTGTAGAACTGGTGTTCTACCCCGTCTGGTGAACTACGACCATATTGCAACTGGTAATTCTCTAAGCAACAGTGCCGAGAACAAGATAGGCACTACAAAGTCTAGGAATTCTTCACATGTAGTTCTACAATAGGTAATATATTTTGTTAATTTGTCGCTGGTAGTCTTAGTGTGATACCTTCTATCTAACTCCTTGACGACACGGGGGGGGGGTCGTTATATATTATTTATTCATTGCAAGCTGGAATGGCTTCTAGGGGTGGAAGGTGGTAATTAAGACGCCGTAATAATTCTCAAACTATAACACCATATAATGATAGACAAATAACTGCCCTAACATCACCCTCCTGAAGATATTTGTCTGTCAACGCTATATATATATATATATATATATATATATAATATATATATATATATATATATATATATATATATATATATATATATATACACACACACACACACACCTCTGCTGTACGGCCTCTTTCCTTGCCCATCCTGCCTTTTTGCCCGCTGAAAATCTCCCCTCTCTCCTTGCCCATTCTTACCTTCTCCCCTGGATCACCACCTCTCTTCTCTTATGGACCCTTGCCCTCCCCCTGCCCTCTTTCTCCATCCTCTTCCTCTGCTCACTCTGTCTCTTCCCCTCCCTTCTCCCCTTGCCGTCACCCCTGCCATCTCCCTTTAGCCACCCCTACCATCTCCCCTTACCCTCTGTCCTCTCAACCAATCTGTTGACCAACTCATGAACCACCCACTCAACAGACACAACCATGACAAACTACCGTATCCACGCTACTTTTAAGGCATTCGCGATTGACTCCAGCTTCCTTGTATTAGTTCTAGAGACCACGACTGGAGTGGCATCACCACTCTAAGGGAAGTGCCTCTCTCAAATCTGGCCCTTTGGTCCTGGCTCTGGAGGCACAGCCACCCGTCAGAACCACCAGTTGATTGACAGTCGAGAGACGGGACTAAAGATCCGAAGCTCAACCTCCGCAAGCACAACTAAGCGAGTACACGACACCGCGAGGAACCAGGAAGACTCTCGTAGAGCGTGCGATGGACCTGCCTCTTTTTCCGGCGCTCTCGCCTAGACCATTCGCACCTCTCAAAGGTAAAGAAAGCAGTGGTGGCCAATGAGAAGAAACCCCCACCTCTCAACCCTGCCACAACTGTCATACTCGGCCAGTGCCAGAGTATGCCAAAACAAGAACCAGGGAGGTGGCACTGACGACGCTGGCGCCGCGGGGCGTCACGCGCGATGACACGAAGACGCACGCAGTGGAAATGAGAGAGAACCCATCAACATGGGTTCAGGGAGGGTAAATCTTGCCTATCAAGGGTAAGGAGGGTAAATCTTGAATTCTATCAAACCTGTAGGCTTGATAGAATTCTACGATCAGGTGACTAAGATTAAGCAAGAAAGAGAAGGATGGGCGGACTGCATTTTTTTGGACTGTCAGAAAGCCTTTGACACAGTACCCCATAAAAGGTTGATGCATAAGCTGGAGAAACAGGCAGGAGTAACTGGTAGGGCGCTCCAGTGGATAAGGGAGTACCTAAGCAATAGGAAGCAGAGAGCTACAGTGAGGGGTGAGACCTCAGACTGGCGTGAAGTCACCAGTGGAGTTCCACAGGGCTCTGTGCTTGGACCTATCCTGTTTCTGATATACGTAAATGATCTCCCAGAGGGTATAGACTCATTCCTCTCAATGTCTGCTGACGACGCCAAAATTATGAGAAGGATTAAGACAGAGGAGGACAGCTTGAGGCTTCAAGAAGACCTGGACAAGCTGCAGGAATGGTCGAACAAATGGCTGTTAGAGTTTAACCCAAGCAAATGTAATGTAATGAAGATAGGGGTAGGAAGCAGGAGACCAGATACAAGGTATCATTTGGGAGATGAAATACTTCAAGAGTCAGAGAGAGAGAGAAAGACCTGGGGGTTGATATCACGCCAGACCTGTCCCCTGAAGCTCATATCAAGAGGATAACATCAGCAGCATATGCCAGGTTGGCTAACATAAGAACGGCCTTTAGAAACTTGTGTAAGGAATCTTTCAGAACATTATATACCACATATGTCAGACCAATCCTGGAGTATGCGGCTCCAGCATGGAGTCCATATCTAGTCAAGCATAAGACTAAACTGAAAAGGTTCAAAGGTTTGCCACCAGACTAGTACCCGAGCTGAGAGGTATGAGCTACGAGGAGAGACTCCGGGAATTAAACCTCACTTCGTTGGAAGACAGAAGAGTTAGGGGGGGGCATGATCACCACATTCAAGATTCTCAAGGGAATCGACAGGGTTGATAAAGACAGGCTATTTAACACAAGGGGCACACGCACTAGGGGACACAGGTGGAAACTGAGTGCCCAAATGAGCCACAGAGATATTAGAAAGAACTTTTTAGTGTCAGAGTGGTTGACAAATGGAATGCATTAGGAAGTGATGTGGTGGAGGCTGACTCCATACACAGTTTCAAGTGTAGATATGATAGAGCCCAATAGGCTCAGGAACCTGTACACCTGTTGATTGGCGGTTGAGAGGCGGGACCAAAGAGCCAGAGCTCAACCCCCGCAAGCACAACCAGGTGAGTACAACCATGTGAGTACACACACACACACACGCACACACACACTTTAAAGGTTTTAAGAGGTAACTATACGTGGCAGTTATTTTGGTTATACTTTGGCAGGCTATAGCTGGGTATGAGTCGGGGGGAGCGCCGCCCCATACCCGGGTATACGGGTATGCTGGAGGTGCCAGCCCAGTATAACTAACTCCAGACCCAGGAAGGTGTGTGTGTGGAGGAGGCTGGAGGCTCCAGACACATAAACTGTGTATCTAGGCTATGTATCTACATACATACTACATGCATGTATGTATCTACATACCTACAGACAGTATCCTACATATGCCATCATGGACAATGTACCTTTGGATAGGTTTAGCGAGTGTGGCAGCAAGGATGTCACCGGCGCCAGTGGCAACAACGGTAAAATCAACGGTTAAAGCAACGGAAGACATGAGGTAACGCATCAGTTATATACTAGGGGAAGGGGCTATTACCTATTGACTCACCTGCCTCACACCACGTCATGTCCTCACCATGCGTCATGTTGTTAAACACCATTCACATGCCACATCACCCATTATCATCGGTACCCCCCATTATCTTGTTGCCCACCATCGGTACTCCCATTATCTTGCTGCCCACCAATGGTACCACCATTATCTTCCTGCCCACTAACGGTACTCCCATTATCGTCCTGCCCACCAACGCTACCACTATTATTTTTTCATATTTTTTTATATACAAGAGTTCTTACAATCTTGTAGAGCCACCAGCACGCGTAGCGTCTCGGGCAAGTCCTTAATCCTAATGTTCCCTGGAATACGACCCGCCAAATCGTTTTACAACGAGGTCCCCATTTTACTGTTGGGTAAACAGAGTTTACAGTTAGGGATTGACGCCCAGTAAATCCTCTTCCCAGTAAATTATCTTCTTGCTCACAAACGTTACGACCATTATCTTACTGCCCACCAAGGCTACCACCATTATCTTGCTGCCCACCAAGGCTACCACCATTATCTTGCTGCCCACCAAGGCTACCACCATTATCTTGCTGCCCAACAACGCTACCACCATTATCTTGCTGCCCACCAACGCTACCACCATTATCTTCCTGCCCACCAACGCTACCACCATTATCTTCCTGCCCACCAACGCTACCACCATTATCTTCCTGCCAACCAAGGCTACCACCATTATCTTGCTGCCCACCAAGGCTACCACCATTATCTTGCTGCCCACCAAGGCTACCACCATTATCTTCCTGCCAACCATCGCTACCACCATTATCTTGCTGCCCACCAAGGCTACCACCATTATCTTCCTGCCAACCAAGGCTACCACCATTATCTTGCTGCCCACCAAGGCTACCACCATTATCTTGCTGCCCAACAACGCTACCACCATTATCTTGCTGCCCACCAAGGCTACCACCATTATCTTCCTGCCAACCAAGGCTACCACCATTATCTTGCTGCCCACCAACGCTACCACCATTATCTTGCTGCCCACCAACGCTACGACCATTATCTTGCTGCCCACCAAGGCTACCACCATTATCTTGCTGCCCACCAAGGCTACCACCATTATCTTGCTGCCCACCAACGCTACGACCATTATCTTGCTGCCCACCAAGGCTACCACCATTATCTTACTGCCCACCAAGGCTACCACCATTATCTTGCTGCCCACCAACGCTACCACCATTATCTTGCTGCCCACCAAGGCTACCACCATTATCTTCCTGCCAACCATCGCTACCACCAGCGCCAGCTGAACAAAACCAGATGACTGGTCCACCAGCTGCACAGCACCAGGCGAGCACCCATATACCAGTTAATTAACAGTTGAGAGGCGGAATCAAAGAGCCAAAGCTCAACCCCCCCCCCAAGCACAACTAGATGAGTATAGCCAAGGGGTCTTAGTACTGGTCCGTCTCTTGATCTCCTCCTCTTGATCTTCTATCTCCCTCAACCATCATCTAACGTGACTTTTAAACTTGAATTTCCGACTGGAATTTGTTCCCCTCTCTTGAAAAGCTGCGAGCAGATTTGCCACAAAACGGCTCTTGAGCGGAGTCGAGCAGCGCCTTCAGGCAAGCAGCTACTGAAGGAGGTTGGCAATCGTACTCAAGGAGTTTGAAATCTGGGAGGCTTAGTTTTTGTGGGGGTGCGTGGGGTGGGTGAAGGGAGGGAGGGGGGGGGGTGGCGGTAAGGTAGGGGGCAACTGGTTATTTTGGTGTGAGGGAGCATTACTGGGGCCAAGACGACCCTGGGGTCTCCCAGGGTTACCTCCACTTGCCTGCCCCTTCCCTCCTGGGTTGGGGAAGGAGCACGGAGATGTGGGGAGACAAGGTAGGTGGGGGCGAGGGGCAGGATGCTTGGGGTGGTGGGACCTGTATCATGTTCCAAAATGTCTCATTGTTTCCCTACGGACACTAATTATTGCTGGAGAGGCCGAGGGGTGGTTAATGGTGTGCCTCTCCTGCGGCAGCGCCCCCGCCGCCCGCCCTGGCAGCTTGTACAGCCGCCCAGGACACAGGAGTGGCTGTGCCCGGCCGCCACGCCAGGTCACACCCACTCTCCAGGACGGCGCAGGACACAACTTGGCTCCATGTGACCTCTTCCCCGCAGTGGCTCGGTTGACCTCACGCGAGTAGGGTGACTTCCTTGCCGGGGTCCCCGTCTCTTTCCTGTCCCTCACCACACACCCTTCCCAGCTGCCTCCGTCTCACAGCTGCCTCGCTACTTCCGACCACGACGTGACGGGCCCCCCTACCCTGCCTTCCTCCCCCCTCCTGGAGAGCGCCACCCCCTCCCCCCCGTATCATATAAAGCGGCCCCTCCCTCAGAATTGGGTAGTGTTAGTGAACCAGTGACAGAAGGAAGAGGGCCCCAGCAGCTGGTCCTGGGGCAGCGTGCACCACCCACAGCTGGCTCTTGTGGCGGCGGGTCACCGTTTGCACCAACTCCTGGCCATCTGGCACACTTTTAGACATTCAGGTGTTGTAACCGGTTCGATGTTAGTGTCGTGTCTGTCAAGCCAGCGTCTCTCTGACCCCCGTTCCTTGACCCCGGTGGGTGGTGGTGTCCCCAGAAGGTATAGCTGTGGCAGTGTCATTGTGCCGTCCGGCACTCGTGGCACCTCAGTCTTGGCGGGGCGTGCGCGGGCGTGTTGCATTACGCCAGTTGAAGCAGTGCCGCGGGAGCAGTGTTGCGGGCGGGTGTGTGTGGGTAGCTTTGTCAGGTGTTTGGGGCCACCTGCCACTGTGCTGGGTATCGTCTGGCCGGCCAGCAGCGAGGGCCATGTACAGGTATATGTGGGCATGAGGTATATACCTTGGCACTAGGGTGGCGAGCGTGCCAGCCCCCGGCACCCGGGCCGGACCACCGCCAATTCAAACTGGTCCTCGCAGTTGCCACATCTCCTTTTCGGCAAGCCATCATTTCCCCTCGTCTCCGGCGCTTGGTGGGGGAAGTGTGTGAGTGTTGCGTTGTTTGGGGAGTGTTGCAGGGTGCCACGTGTCAGGTCGGGGCGCTGGTAGGCACCGGCTCCTGCTGCTGCTGCTGCTGCTGCCCACAACACACACCCTAATGGCTGCCATCCCTCCCCCCCCCTCCTGGCACGATTCAGTTTATTTTTAATGAACGATGCTAAATCTGCGGTCGGGGGGGGGGGGCGTGTGCTGACTATAGCCGCATTGCCGCCTTATATGGCAGACGCACTCACGCACTCTAGTGATGTTGAGAAGGGCACGTCCCAGCATCAGTAGCGGCCGTGCCCAGGATCCTCGGGGCAGGCGTGGCCTCCGTGCCCACACTCCCCCCCCCCCCTCTCCCTCCCTCCCTCCCGAACCCAAGACCGTTGGGGGCACTTGGGCTAGTTTGCTTTCCTATGATATTGGAACTGGGCGTTTGGGTTTTGCCGTAGGCCTCTGGAGGTGAGTGTTGGCGTGGCGGTGCTGTAGGTGTGGTGCTGGGTGACGGGGTATAACGGGGGGGGGGGGGGAGAAGCGACATATAAGGGCGGACGGCGGGTGGAGGGAGGGGGGGAGAATGGGGGGGGGGTTTAATGGGGGGGTGGGTGCCAAGTTTAGCCCCGGTGGTGGTGTAGGGTGTCGGGGGTGCCGGGGTGCGTCGCCCAGTGCCCGCTTGGCCCGCCACAACCACTGTGGTGCCTCTCTCGTCGGGCAGCTGCTGCTGCTGCTGCTGCTGCTGCCTCTCACCACTACTCTCCAGCCTCCCTCTCCGCTTATACTGCCGTCTGGAGGCCTACCTGGAGGGGCGGCCAGTGGCGCCGCCTCCGCAGCGCAGGACATCATCGTCGCCGTCGGCAGCAGTGGTTCCTACGGCCCCGTGCTTCCTTACGTCCCATACGCATACACAGCTATGGAATGTAAAGAAGTATGGAGTGGTGGGGACCTGAGGTCTACGCCGGCACCGCCGTTCAGGACTCGTGTGTGTGCGTCCCAGTGTGGTGTGGTGGGGCACCCGCACCCAACATGGCGGCCGCCATGCACTCGCCAACTGCCCGCCACACACACACACACTCACGCACACACACACCTCGCCTCTCATCTCCTCAACCGTTTCGGCCAGTGTCGGGTATATAGTTGTGCCTAAGACTAGACTTAGTCTAGTGGGAGTGGAGGAGAGCAGCATGGGGGTGGGGGAGAGCAGCGTGGGAGTGGGGGAGAGCAGCGTGGGAGTGGGGGAGATGTACTACTACACCCTGCAGAGCTCATTCACCCGGCCGGCTGTTGTGGCCACCAGAACCAACAGTCGGCTGGGTCCGAACAAGCTCGTGTTAAATAACGACGTCGCACCATGTCCTCCCCCAGTGCCTCTCGTCACCGCCGCCGCCGCCATCAGTGCCATCAGTGTAAGTCCTCCCCCCGGTCCCCCCAGGGCCTCGCTGCCTGTGCTCTCCTCTCCAGATCTTACTGTACACAAACATGCTAAAGTGTGGCACTCTGGGGGGTAGTGTGGCACTCTGGGGGTAGTGTGGCACTCTGTGGGTAGTGTGGCACTCTGGGGGGTAGTGTGGCACTCTGGGGGTAGTGTGGCACTCTGGGGGGTAGTGTGGCACTCTGGGGGTAGTGTGGCACTCTGGGGGGTAGTGTGGCACTCTGGGGGTAGTGTGGCACTCTGGGGGTAGTGTGGCACTCTGGGGGGTAGTGTAGCACTCTGGGTAGTGTGGCACTCTGGGGGGTAGTGTGGCACTCTGGGGGTAGTGTGGCACTCTGGGGGTAGTGTGACACTCGGGGTAGTGTGGCACTCGGGGTAGTGTGGCACTCTGGGGGGTAGTGTGGCACTCTGGGGTAGTGTGGCACTCTGGGGGGTAGTGTGGCACTCTGGGGGTAGTGTGGCACTCTGGGGGGTAGTGTGGCACTCTGGGGGTAGTGTGGCACTCTGGGGGTAGTGTGGCACTCTGGGGGGTAGTGTAGCACTCTGGGTAGTGTGGCACTCTGGGGGGTAGTGTGGCACTCTGGGGGTAGTGTGGCACTCTGGGGGTAGTGTGACACTCGGGGTAGTGTGGCACTCGGGGTAGTGTGGCACTCTGGGGGGTAGTGTGGCACTCTGGGGGGTAGTGTGGCACTCTTGGGGGTAGTGTGGCACTCTGGGGGGGTATGTGTCACTCGGGGGGTGTGGCACTCTGGGGGGTAATGTGTCACTCGGGGTAGTGTGGCACTCTGGGGGTAGTGTGACACTCTTGGGGTAGTGTGGCACTCTGGGGGTAGGTGGCACTCTTGGGGGGTAGTGTGACTCTGGGGGGTAGTGTGGCACTGGTGGATAGTGTGGCCCTCTGGGGGGTAGTGTGGCCCTCTGGGGGGTAGTGTGGCCCTCTGGGGGGTAGTGTGTGGCCCTCTGGGGTAGTGTGGCACTCTGGGGGGTAGTGTGGCACTCTGGGGGGTAGTGTGGCCCTCTGGGGGTAGTGTGGCCCTCTGGGGGCAGTGTGGCACTCTGGGGGTAGTGTGGCACTCTGGGGGGTAGTGTGGCACTCTGGGGGTAGTGTGGCACTCTGGGGGTAGTGTGGCACTCTGGGGGTAGTGTGGCACTCTGGGGGGTAGTG
>WNGS01004374.1:7347137-7367796 GCA_020271785.1 Procambarus virginalis
GGCTATGGTGAGCCCGTAGCCTAGTATACGCCTAGACGCCTAGTATACAGACCTCCACCATTACAAACAACCTGTGACATGTTAAAAAAAAATTTAACATACAATACAATTTCTGCCCTGAGCGGGCTAAAAAATAAAAAAATGCTGAATTATGAACGCTAGTGATGAAGAAGAATTCACCTTCACACATATACAAAGGAGGGGGGGCTGAAGCTGGGGACAGCGCTCTGGACTCGAAATCCTAGGGTCCGGGTATCGATCCCTGGTTTTGGCAGGAAACAAAAATGGGCAGTTTTTTTCACCCTGATGCTCCTGTTACCTAGCAGTAAATAGGTACCTGGGGTTAGACAGCTGTTATGGGCTTCTTCTGGGAGTGTGTGTGTGTAAAAAAATGTTGATTGATTGACAGTTGAGAGGCGGGCGAAAGAGCAGAGCTTAACCCCCCGCAAGCACAACTAGGTGATCACAGACATAAGCGGGGCCAAAGAACTGAAAATCAAACTAGTATTGATACTGTTTGATACTGAAAGTCAGTATTATATACAATAATAATACAATCTTAAATATTTTTACTTGTAGTACGGGTGAAGCATCTACTCAGAGATGTGATTCGAACAGTGCCGTGAGCAAAGCAGGTTTGAAAAAAGTTGGAACGCCACCAGCTCTTTCTCGTTCATAAACAAGGATATTATCAGGAGAATACGGCAAGCCAGTGTGGCTATATACCCCCTTGGACCCCCTTGGAGTTTAAGACGGGGTAATTTAAGACGGAGTAGTTTAAGACGGAGTAGAATAGCGAAGCAGGTGAAAATTTGAGACTGACGAGTCATGCTTGGAAGACCTTGCTAAGCACAAGTACCATAGAAGGCACTGCAAGCCTGGCTACCCTCACCCGTGTTTAACATGAGGGTACTGAACACATGGCTCACACCAGAGGGATATGGGGGAGACACGTGAGGGGTCAGGAGTCACTATTAGACAACCGGCTGTTGGAAAGGCGGGCTCAGGAACTAGCGTTCGACCTACAAGTTCGTATGAAGATGAACCCCAGCTGTAACGCACGCACCACACACCTGACGACTGCGTCAGGTGTGGGTGTGGACCAAATGTTGGACCCAACACTGATAAAACCACTTCAGACAAAATTTACGGGCTCACCATAGCCCGTGCTCCTTGGAACTTTTTGTTCCAATTAGCGAATCTTTAACAACAACAACAAACCACTTCAAACCCCATCCATCAGTCAATCTTAACCCGCCACAACAGCACACACACACACACACACACACACACACACACACACACACACACACACACACACACACACACACACACACAATTCTACGAGCTACAACTCTCAAAACCGCAAAGAAATACCCCCGTTTATCAAATTTTCGAGATCCGGAAGCTCGGTGGCAATGGAGAGCAGGAATCTGCGGCCAGAAATCACCCCAAACTTCATTGACAGTGTTGAGACGGCTGGCCGGGGACGAAGCATCGCTGCTGCAGGTACCACCACCACCAGCAGCAGCAGCAGCAGCCACTGTGTTTACAGAGGTGACAGCAGCGTCTGGCCAAGGTCTGCAAGGGCACCACTGGCACCACTGGTAGGAAGGAAGCCTTGCTAACCCAGAGATGTACCAGCAGCCTGGGGAACATTTTCGTATATACATATACAATATATGTATACATATACAAACATCGCGGGGAAGAGAGAGGGGGGGGGGCATGGGGGGATAAGGAAGATGGAGGGAGTGGGGGGGGATGTATTATACAAGCTGGACAAGTACTCACCTAGTTGTGCTTGCGACCAAAGAGCTTTGGCTCTTTGGTCCCGCCTCTCAACTGTCAATCAACAGGTGTACAGATTCCTGAGCCTACTGGGCTCTATCATATCTACATTTGAAACTGTGTATGGAGTCAGCCTCCACCACATCACTGCCTAGTACATTCCATTTACTAACTACCAACAAGTGTTTAATATTCGACTTAGCACTTCACCCATTTCTAATCTTCCAGTGTCGTATTTGTCGATTAACTTGGTGTTGTGTGTCAGGATATCTTGCGAAAGCTCATTTCTCATCCAGTTTTAATGTAGTAGATGATGTGAATGAACCTAAAATGTTTACCGATTCCTGAAGTCTTTCCACGACTCTTCCTAACAACACCACTACTGCCTGATCCATCGCTACTGGGCACACACGAGCCTGATGCCCCGTACACCGCCCACCGAAATCTTCCTCCGTCTGTAATATCACAGACAAATCCGACGGAAAAGCCGACGGAAGAGATCACTGTGATTATAACAAGACTCCCCCCATTGAGTTGAATGTGGCATAAAGAGGTGCAAGGCTTCTTGCCCCAAGGTTGGCCTAGGCTCTGGCGGCAACTCTGTCATCTTGATTGCATCATCTTGCAGAGTGGCAAGATGCAGGAGGGATGGACAGCAGACAGTCAACGTCCCGTGCCTGTACTGGAGTGGTACAGTCGAGAGAAATAAAGAGAAACTGATAATGCCAACGAATGTATTGGTTCCTAAGATAAAGTTAGGAAACTCAGGATTGGCACTAAAGAAGGTCAGAAACCACAATACATTACGGGTAACAGAGGCGCACGAGTTATGCGTTTTGAAGGGAAACCAGAGATCTAAGCTCCTGACTAGAGCTTAGAGCTCCTAACAACAGAACTATGGCACTCAGAAGTACTTACCAACCCCTGCCACCTCGCCATTGTCAGGCTCACCTGAAAAGAGTTGGAAAACGGAATTAGCAGAGCACACAATGTGACCCATGAATGAATAATTTCAGCATTACTGACCCGTTTCACCGCTGTAATAGTGTGGACCTGGGACACTTATGTCAGGCCTATCTCAGTAAATCAAATATTACAAAAAACAACAGAAGCGGCCACTAGGTTACTCAGTTACACCGTACAAGGAAGCGAGCCTTCACTTGAACACCACACACAACGACAATCATTTTGAGGCAATGGAGAATCTTGAACTCCATTGAACAGCGATGTATATATCAAGCTATTGTCATTTAACTGTGATATCACACACACACACAACTGTTGGCCACATTTCAAGTCAATACGATGACAACTTGTCAAGTTAATGTATAGAAACGGAACGGAAAAAAATAATTCTACTCAACATAGTTTTCTCATAATAAGGCTCAGTAATGTTGATGATATTCTGGTAAATACTGGCTCAGGGATGCCATCTATAGTGACACTAATCCCAGCCTTTGTGGGGGGATGTATTGACTTAAGTTGAAGGTGCCATACAGGAATATATCATATATATATACACACACAGACGCATTTAAAGTCCAGAAGCACTAATACGTGTGTGTAAGTAGGTGGTGGTATGGGAGAGGAGGGTAATGATAGAGAGTGGGAAAGGAACGAAGCAAAGGAGGGATGGGAAGAGGAAGAGGAGCGAGAAAGTGGGTGATGTAGAGGGAGAAGGGAGTAAGGAAAGGTGGAAGGGGGTAAGTAAGAGTATAATAAATGTATGGGGGAATTAGACATGCAACGGGGGAGGGTTGGGGTACTGTTTGGGGGGGGGGAAGTGGGGTTTAGCGGGGAGTCTTTATTGGCCCCACCACACACTACCTCACTCCTCCCTTCCACCCTTCCCATACTTACCCCCGTCCCCCAACCCCACCCATCCCCCCCCCCTTCTCTCTGGGACAGTGCGATGTGCTCACCTAAAAAGGTTTTCTGGGTCGAGTGCTAAGGCGCTCCAGGGCCTTGTCTGCTTCTGTTAATTATAATTATTTACATTGTTTACAAGAAACTGTTGGTTGTGTAATACATTGTCACGGAGTGTCGGTTGTCTCCAGACTCTCCTGGCTCTTTGTCATATCTACTCTTGATATGATATCAGGAAGGGGAAGGGAACTATCAGGGGGAAAGCACCAAGTCATTACGACTATATGGCACTTGGAAGGGGTCAGGATAAGGATTTGGGATGGGACGAGATGAAAGTATGATATCGGGAGAAATGTGATTAATATGATATCAATGGGGGAGAAAATAATTGTGTTAGGGATACAGCGAGGCGTCACATTCGCTCCCTCTCCTTACACTAAATATGTTAAGTTGTTTACAGCATTTCTGTGGCTCATCTGCGTCTCAAGTTACCATCCCTGTTCCTTTGTGGTACCCTGCCTTACACTGTAGTGTGTCCTGGTGGTACCCTGTCTTACACTGTAGTGTGTCCTGGTGGTACCCTGCCTTACACTGTAGTGTGTCCTGGTGGTACCCTGCCTTACACTGTAGTGTGTCCTGGTGGTACCCTGCCTTACACTGTAGTGTGTCCTGGTGGTACCCTGCCTTACACTGTAGTGTGTCCTGGTGGTACCCTGCCTTACACTGTAGTGTGTCCTGGTGGTACCCTGCCTTACACTGTAGTGTGTCCTGGTGGTACCCTGCCTTACACTGTAGTGTGTCCTGGTGGTACCCTGCCTTACACTGTAGTGTGTCCTGGTGGTACCCTGCCTTACACTGTAGTGTTTCCTGGTGGTACCCTGCCTTACACTGTAGTGTGTCCTGGTGGTACCCTGCCTTACACTGTAGTGTGTCCTGGTGGTACCCTGCCTTACACTGTAGTGTGTCCTGGTGGTACCCTGCCTTACACTGTAGTGTGTCCTGGTGGTACCCTGCCTTACACTGTAGTGTGTCCTGGTGGTACCCTGTCTTACACTGTAGTGTGTCCTGGTGGTACCCTGCCTTACACTGTAGTGTGTCCTGGTGGTACCCTGTCTTACACTGTAGTGTGTCCTGGTGGTACCCTGCCTTACACTGTAGTGTGTCCTGGTGGTACCCTGCCTTACACTGTAGTGTGTCCTGGTGGTACCCTGCCTTACACTGTAGTGTGTCCTGGTGGTACCCTGTCTTATACTGTAGTGTGTCCTGGTGGTATCCTGCCTTACACTGTAGTGTGTCCTGGTGGTACCCTGCCTTACACTGTAGTGTGTCCTGGTGGTACCCTGTCTTATACTGTAGTGTGTCCTGGTGGTACCCTGCCTTACACTGTAGTGTGTCCTGGTGGTATCCTGCCTTACACTGTAGTGTGTCCTGGTGGTACCCTGCCTTACACTGTAGTGTGTCCTGGTGGTACCCTGCCTTACACTGTAGTGTGTCCTGGTGGTACCCTGCCTTACACTGTAGTGTGTCCTGGTGGTACCCTGCCTTACACTGTAGTGTGTCCTGGTGGTACCCTGCCTTACACTGTAGTGTGTCCTGGTGGTATCCTGCCTTACACTGTAGTGTGTCCTGGTGGTACCCTGCCTTACACTGTAGTGTGTCCTGGTGGTACCCTGCCTTACACTGTAGTGTGTCCTGGTGGTACCCTGCCTTACACTGTAGTGTGTCCTGGTGGTACCCTGCCTTACACTGTAGTGTGTCCTGGTGGTATCCTGCCTTACACTGTAGTGTGTCCTGGTGGTACCCTGCCTTACACTGTAGTGTGTCCTGGTGGTACCCTGCCTTACACTGTAATGTGTCCTGGTGGTACCCTGCCTTACACTGTAGTGTGTCCTGGTGGTATCCTGCCTTACACTGTAGTGTGTCCTGGTGGTATCCTGCCTTACACTGTAGTGTGTCCTGGTGGTACCCTGCCTTACACTGTAGTGTGTCCTGGTGGTATCCTGCCTTACACTGTAGTGTGTTCTGGTGGTATCCTGCCTTACACTACACACGTGAAGACAGTGTAAACATCAGAGCCACACTTCAACCTGCTCCCAGCAATGTGTCGCAGGAACAACAGTGGAAACTTTCAAAGAGAGAAGTGGACGAGTTAGCGGATCAGCCAGGCTGTGATGGCCACAGGGCAGGCTCCGGGAGTAGAACAACTCTCGAAATTGCACAGGTAATAAACGGGTAAAGCAATACAGAAGCTGGCGCGCAGGCACGCACAGAGAGAGAGAGAGAGAGAGAGAGAGAGAGAGAGAGAGAGAGAGAGAGAGAGAGAGAGAGAGAGAGAGAGAGAGAGAGAGAGAGAGAGAGAGAGAGAGAGAGAGAGAGAGAGAGAGAGAGAGAGAGAGAGAGAGAGAGAGAGAGAAAGAGAGAGTGGGGGGGGGGGTTACACATCAGAACTCTCCCCTCCCACCACAGGAAGGGTATTTTGGGTGTGACGCCGGGTCCCCTCTCCCACACCGCCAGGCCGGCCCCATCACCCACGCCAGGAGGAGGCAAGACACAAGATACAGAATGGGAGATGAAGTCCTTCATGAAACGGACAGAGAGAAAGATCTAGAAGTTGAAATGTCTCCTGAAGCCCACATAAAAAGAATAACATCTGCGGCGTAAGCAAGGCTATCTTGAGGTTATCTTGAGAATATTTCGGGGTTTAGTGTCCCCGCGGCTCGGTCCTCAACCAGGCCTCCTTTTTGTTACACCCCCCCCCCCCCCCCAGGAAGCAGCCCGAAGCAGCTGTCTAACTCCCAGGTACCTATTTACTGCTAGGCAACAGGGGGCATCAGGGTGAAAGAAACATTTTGCCCATTTGTCTCCGCCTCCACCGGGGGATCGAACCCGGAACCTCAGGACTACGAATCTGAAGCTCTGTCACCCAGCTGTCAGGCTGGCTAACGTCAGAACAGCCTTCAGGAACCTGTGCAAGGAATCATTCAAGAATGTTGTATACCACATATGTAAGGCCAATCCTGGAGTATGCGGCCCCAGCATGGAGCCCGTACCTTGTCAAGCACAAGACGAAGCTGGAAAACGTTCAGAGATATGCCATTAGGCTAGTCCCAGAACCAAGAGGCATGAGTTACGAGGAAAGGCTGCGGGAAATGCACATCACGACATTGGAAGCCAGAAGAATAAGGGAAGACATGACTCACCAACAAGATTCTCTGAGGAATTGACAGAGTAGATAACGATAAACTGTTTAACACGGGTGGTACACGAACAAGGGGACACAGGTGGAGACTGAGTACCAAGATGAGCCACAGGGACGTTAGAAAGAACTTTTTCAGTGTCAGAGTAGTTAACAGATGGAATGCATTAGGCAGTGATGTGGTGGAGGCTGANGTGAGCCACGTGTGGGTAAGAGTGGAGTGTAGAGCTGGAGTCACGTGTGGGCAAGAGTAGAGCGTAGAGTTGGTGCCACGTGTGGGCAAGAGTAGAGCGTAGAGTTGGAGCCACGTGTGGGCAAGAGTAGAGCGTAGAGTTGGTGCCACGTGTGGGCAAGAGTACAGCGTAGAGTTGGTGCCACGTGTGGGCAAGAGTAGAGTGTTGAGTTGGAGTCACGTGTGGGCAAGAGTAGAGCGTAGAGTTGGAGCCACATGTGGGCAAGAGTAGAGCGTAGAGTTGGTGCCACGTGTGGGCAAGAGTAGAGCGTAGAGTTGGTGCCACGTGTGGGCAAGAGTAGAGTGTTGAGTTGGAGTCACGTGTGGGCAAGAGTAGAGCGTAGAGTTGGAGCCACATGTGGGCAAGAGTAGAGCGTACAGTTGGAGCCACATGTGGGCAAGAGTAGAGCGTAGAGTTGGAGCCACATGTGGGCAAGAGTAGAGTGTTGAGTTGGAGTCACGTGTGGGTAAGAGTAGAGCGTAGAGTTGGTGCCACATGTGGGCAAGAGTAGAGCGTAGAGTTGGTGCCACATGTGGGCAAGAGTAGAGCGTAGAGTTGGTGCCACGTGTGGGCAAGAGTAGAGGTTAGTGTGGATTAAGAGTAGTAGACGGGATCGCCCAGACCGTGATACCGTCTGGCCGACCGACAGGCTCATCTGAGTTGCGGGAGCATTATGTAATGGGGGCTCTCTCTCTGCTGGACAACCGGCTGTGGTAAGGCTTCTCTTTATAATGTCATTAACCTCGCCGTGTCTTGCATGCCATCCTCCCGTCCTTTGGCAGAGAAGGCCGTGCCGTCCGTACCTGTCAGCCATTGCCTCGCTGCAAAAACCTTTGTGGATTGTGTTTAGTGTGCAGTGAGGCAGTCGTTGTTTAAGATTCAGCTACTAGGAACTAAAAAGTCCAAGTAGCACGGGCTATAGTAAGCCCGAGATGGACTTACCTGGCACAGGAGCGGGGCTGAAACTTGTGTGTGTGAGACAGTCATAACTGTTGGGTTATATGACAAGCGAGGGGGGGGGCTTGGAACTGTTAGGGATGAAAGTTAGGTGGGTTTTGAGGATAAGCTGGTGGCTTGGAGGGTGGGTTAGGGAGGAAATCCAAGTGAAAGCTGAATTTACTTGGTAAATTTATATGTGAAGTTGATAAATAAAAAGCCATCAAGTAGAAGCTGCCTGATACCTGTTCCCTGTTTATTCCCTCGCTGAGAGTAAAGTTGACTGGCTTGGTTTATGTGAGAACTCTGGTCTGATGGGTTGTGTCCAAGTGAAGACAATCATTCACCAACTTAGGGTAAATATCGTCTTAGTGTGGGGGGGTTCTTAAGTTTTAAAGTAGACTCATCTTGGCATTTGCAGGTGCTAAAGTATTTGTTTGAGGGCGCCTAACAGCTGAGTGGACAGCGTTTCGGATTCGTAGTCCTGAGGTTCCGGGTTCGATCCCCGGTGGAGGCGGAGACAAATGAGGCAAAAAGTTTCTATTACCCTGATGCTCCTGTTACCTAGCAATAAATAGGTACCTGGGAGTTAGACAGCTGTTACAGGCTGCTTCCTGGGGGGGTGTAACAAAAAGGAGACCTGGTCGAGGACCGGGCCGCGGGACGCTAAGCCCTGAAATCACCTCAAGATAACCTCAAGATAGAGAACATACCTCGGTGTCTTCTCGGAGGAAACTTTCAATACGTGTATAGCAGTGCAAGGAAGATCCCCTATTGTTGCTGTCTTACCCAGTCCCTGGTGGCTGATATTATCATAAGAAGAGAGAGAGAGGAATCCTTTGGTCCACTACCACTCACAAGATGGTCAAGGGGTCCACTACCACTCACAAGATGGTCAAGGGGTCCACTACCACTCACAAGATGGTCATGGGGTCCACTACCACTCACAAGATGGTCAAGGGGTCCACTACCACTCACAAGATGGTCATGGGGTCCACTACCACTCACAAGATGGTCAAGGGGTCCACTACCACTCACAAGATGGTCATGGGGTCCACTACCACTCACAAGATGGTCATGGGGTCCACTACCACTCACAAGATGGTCAAGGGGTCCACTACCACTCACAAGATGGTCATGGGGTCCACTACCACTCACAAGATGGTCATGGGGTCCACTACCACTCACAAGATGGTCAAGGGGTCCACTACCACTCACAAGATGGTCATGGGGTTCACTACCACTCACAAGATGGTCATGGGGTCCACTACCACTCACAAGATGGTCATGGGGTTCACTACCACTCACAAGATGGTCAAGGGGTCCACTACCACTCACAAGATGGTCATGGGGTCCACTACCACTCACAAGATGGTCATGGGGTCCACTACCACTCACAAGATGGTCATGGGGTTCACTACCACTCACAAGATGGTCAAGGGGTCCACTACCACTCACAAGATGGTCATGGGGTCCACTACCACTCACAAGATGGTCATGGGGTTCACTACCACTCACAAGATGGTCAAGGGGTCCACTACCACTCACAAGATGGTCATGGGGTCCACTACCACTCACAAGATGGTCATGGGGTCCACTACCACTCACAAGATGGTCATGGGGTTCACTACCACTCACAAGATGGTCAAGGGGTCCACTACCACTCACAAGATGGTCATGGGGGTCCACTACCACTCACAAGATGGTCAAGGGGTCCACTACCACTCACAAGATGGTCATGGGGTCCACTACCATCACAAGATGGTCAAGGGGTCCACTACCACTCACAAGATGGTCATGGGGTCCACTACCACTCACAAGATGGTCATGGGGTCCACTACCACTCACAAGATAGTCATGGGGTCCACTACCACTCACAAGATGGTCATGGGGTCCACTACCACTCACAAGATAGTCATGGGGTCCACTACCACTCACAAGATAGTCATGGGGTCCACTACCACTCACAAGATAGTCAAGGGGTCCACTACCACTCACAAGATGGTCAAGGGGTCCACTACCACTCACAAGATGGTCATGGGGTCCACTACCACTCACAAGACGGTCATGGGGTCCACTACCACTCACAAGATGGTCAAGGGGTCCACTACCACTCACAAGATGGTCATGGGGTCCACTACCACTCACAAGATAGTCAAGGGGTCCACTACCACTCACAAGATGGTCATGGGGTCCACTACCACTCACAAGATGGTCAAGGGGGTCCACTACCACTCACAAGATGGTCATGGGGTCCACTACCACTCACAAGATGGTCATGGGGTCCACTACCACTCACAAGATAGTCATGGGGTCCACAACCACTCACAAGATGGTCATGGGGTCCACTACCACTCACAAGATAGTCATGGGGTCCACTACCACTCACAAGATAGTCATGGGGTCCACTACCACTCACAAGATAGTCATGGGGTCCACTACCACTCACAAGATGGCCAAGGGGTCCACTACCACTCACAAGATGGTCAAGGGGTCCACTACCACTCACAAGATGGTCATGGGGTCCACTACCACTCACAAGATGGTCAAGGGGTCCACTACCACTCACAAGATGGTCATGGGGTCCACTACCACTCACAAGATGGTCATGGGGTCCACTACCACTCACAAGATGGTCAAGGGGTCCACTACCACTCACAAGATGGTCATGGGGTCCACTACCACTCACAAGATGGTCATGGGGTCCACTACCACTCACAAGATGGTCATGGGGTCCACTACCACTCACAAGATGGTCAAGGGGTCCACTACCACTCACAAGATGGTCAAGGGGTCCACTACCACTCACAAGATGGTCATGGGGTCCACTACCACTCACAAGATGGTCATGGGGTTCACTACCACTCACAAGATGGTCATGGGGTCCACTGCCACTCACAAGATGGTCATGGGGTCCACTACCACTCACAAGATGGTCATGGGGTCCACTACCACTCACCACAGGATGAGGAGCACAATAAATCAACTCAACTATAACTTACAAAGTCAGCACTGAAGCAGTCTGCTCAATCATTCTCAACTTTCAGTTTCAGTTGAGAAGGGTCAAAGAGTAGACGAGAAAGGTTCGTCTAATTGTTTATAAGAATATATTCCCTGCCAATACCATATATTACGCCTCCAGATGGAGTATACCCGGCGGTGCCCGGGGTCGATATCAAAGGGCTGCACAAATGACGTGCTGGGAGTCCGCGTCAACCCCGCTGCTTGGGTCAACAACGGGCCCCAGAAGGTATAGTGCCTTAGAGACCGCCTCCCGGTTCTAGTATAGAGAACTATAACTTCTATAGCTTCTAGAACGGTTCTAGATGCTCGAAGAAGATTAAGTAATTAAATTCTAGGGGGGGGGACACGGCTAGCCACCTTTTAACTTCACTGATTTCTATGTTGCTGTGAGAGCTGGGAGCCGGCCCCATTCTTTAAGGGAGCGATTCACTCCGACCTATGATGGTTACATCCACTTCACCAGTCACCCTGCAAAGGCCCACTATCTACACTTAGATCAGTGGCCGAGGCTTCAGCGTTCAAGCAAGCTCGGGGCATCTCCCCCATTTAAAGTTTGAGAATAGGTTGAAGACTTTTCGTCCCTAGGGCCTCGAATCCTTTCCTTTCCTTTACCGGGCGAAATTTATTCCTTGAGTTCCGGCTATCCCGAGGGAAGCTGTGGAGGGACCCTGCTACTGGATGGTTCCATTAGCCAGCTCCGCCCCTGTACCCAGCTCCGCCCCTGTACCCAGCTCCGCCCCTGTACCCAGCTCCGCCCCTGTACCCAGCTCCGCCCCTGTACCCAGCTCCGCCCTGTACCCAGCTCCGCCCCTGTACCCAGCTCCGCCCCTGTACCCAGCTCCGCCCCTGTACCCACCTTCGCCCCTGTACCCAGCTCCGCCCCTGTACCCACCTTCGCCCCTGTACCCAGCTCCGCCCCTGTACCCACCTTCGCCCCTGTACCCAGCTCCGCCCCTGTACCCACCTTCGCCCTGTACCCAGCTCCGCCCCTGTACCCACCTTCGCCCCTGTACCCAGCTCCGCCCCTGTACCCACCTTCGCCCTGTACCCAGCTCCGCCCTGTACCCAGCCTCGCCCCTGTACCCAGCTTCGCCCCTGTACCCAGCTCCGCCCTGTACCCAGCTCCGCCCCTGTACCCAGCTTCGCCCCTGTACCCACCTTCGCCCCTGTACCCAGCTCCGCCCCTGTACCCAGCTTTGCCCCTGTACCCAGCTCCGCCCCTGTACCCAGCCTCGACGATGATTGTGCACGTCAGCTTCGCTCCGGACCTCCACCGACGTGTCCTCGGGTAAGGTGATATACTTCAACACGAGCTCGAGGAGAGAGAATTATTCCCAGGTTTTCTCGATTTGTATATTACGCCATTAGTGAGGGGAGGGGCGTGTGAGGGGGAGGGAGCCCAGTGTTTAATCTTAGGTAATCCTCTATTTTAGAGGGAAGGAAGGGAGGAGGGATCGTGGAGGGTCAGCAACACGTGGCAACACCACAAATAGCTGCAAGCATACCCTCCAGTCCCCTGGGGGAGGGGGAGGCTGGGCGGGGAGGGGGGAGGCTGGGGCGGGGAGGGGGAGGCTGGGCGGGGAGGGGAGCTGGGGAGGGGGGAGGCTGGGGGTCGGAAGGATGCTGGGGGTGATGGGACCAGTCTTGTACTGCATCAAGATGATAGGCATCAACGCCAATGCCATGACAGGTAAGGAAAATAGGTCCACCAGCATCATATAGGTACCATTACCTATATGATGGCTATAAAATAAACATGTAGGTCCACCAGCATCACCGTCTGTTGTCTATGAGTCAAAACTCTCACAATCCTAGCCTTCGGGATATTTCTCACAAGCAGTATGTTAGTCTCTGCCTCTGGCTTGCTTGAAGATGGCCATTTTTTGTATTAACACATTTAGGTAAATTTGCATTTGTGCAGCTGCCCTAGACTATATGAAGGGGAGTAGAGTGTGTGTCAAGGACTAGCTGCCCTAGACTATATGAAGGGGAGTAGAGTGTGTGTCAAGGACTAGCTGCCCTAGACTATATGAAGGGGAGTAGAGTGTGTCAAAAAGCTAGCTACGTGGTGCCAAAATGCCCATCACACAGGATGGTTAGTCATACAGAGGCATGTGATCAGTAGTCTGCACTGGCAGACTCTCGCAGCATTATGAGGATATCATCATCAACACAAGAGTGAATAAAGTAATTGCAAAGCTCCAGGAATCTCATGCCAGGGAGTCTGAATGGTCTAATAACTGGGCATTTGGTGATGTAGTGTGGGAGATCATGGCCCAGTTGCTGCTGCTCACAAAGTTTGCCCATGGAGTGTAAGCCTTCTGGATCAGCAACTCTGCGCATCCAGCACTTCACCTGTTGTTGTCAACTGTCCCCTCTAGCTGCTCACAAGCTCATTAACACCGGGCTGCCTGGGACTGTCGCTAGTGGTCCGTGGCCAATCAATTTTATTTTGGTCTCGGTTCACAATAATTATAGCGACACTGTAGCTCTTTCCCATCGAGTCTGTCAACTTTAGTAACCATTATCTTGTTTTCCCCGCAAACTTTAACATTGTGTCCTTCACGCCAAAATTTGTGGCAATTTAGGCAATTTCCTTTCGCCCATTGAAAACTTGTACAGTTCTGGGTGGAATAACCAACAGTATATTCCAAAATAATATTTGTCGTTTTAAAGTATATTGATGCTCCTTTGGGATGTATGTAACTGTGTTTTATCTGCAAACTCCACTACAGCATTTATATACGTTTGCCTTCCTCGACACCTTCTATTACCTTTTGTGTTCAGTTATCTTCTCTATCTCCTGTACTCGTCTAATTGTACTTGCTGGGGTTGACCTTCTGCTCTTTAGTCCCGCCTCTCAACTGTCAACCAACTGGTGTACAGGTTCCTGTGTTGACTATCAGGCTGTGTGGTTTACAGTTTCCTTTATCTTGCCCTTGTAATTCTGGCATGTAACCCCTCTTTTACCTTCAGTTCCTCGTTTAGTTTAATTGTATTTGCCCATAGTTGTTCCCCCATTTTTGCCCCAGTTGTGTGTTTCTTGTTGGAGTTGATGGTGTGACAGCTGGAGTACTGGTTTATGTACTCAACGAACATGTTTGGAAGATTGTGTGCAAATAATCAGTTTAGAGATTACCTATTTAGGTACCTATCAGGCTCACCTTCGAGTCGCTGATAGGTACCGAGTTACGCTGAAAAACTCTGAGTGTACCTACTGCACGTCTCCTTTTTAATGGAGTATTTCGCACATCCTGCCAAGCCTCCTGGTCTGATGTGGGATTATTTTCTGGTGGAGATTTTGGAACCAGTCTTTCTAGCCTTTCTAAGAGTAAGTTATTATGAATCTCTCCCGCCTGCACTTTTGCCCAACCACTTGGGCTGGACGGTAGAGCAACGGTCTGGCTTTATGTAGGTCGGCATTCAATCCCAAAGTGGTTGGGCACCATTCCTTCTACAAATTAGAGGTATTATCAGGCAACATCACTGTGACAAGGTAACTGAGGAAAAGTGACAGGATGAACAACCCTGCGGATTTTCTTCCTATTAAGGGGGTGTTGAACATGTTGCTATGGCGGTATGTCCACTCACAGGATGAGTGGACATACCCTTCCCTTATTATGCACTCCATACCCATCATGTGGGCGGTAGTGGAAAGGGTTACAGAGGCACATAATGGGCTCAGGGACTGAACCCCACAATTCATTTAGTTAAGCAAGTTACAATCTTGATGAGCTAGTTACAAAATTCAGTATAAGTCGTCACATCAACAATGGGTTCGAGATAGACCACAAGTACAGTTTCTAAATCAAGCAGCTGATATATGTGGAGAGCTAGTGTCACAATTGATATGTTTGTCCTGCACACCGCCCCCCATCCAGTGGGCAGTGGTGGATAGGTTACAATCACTCAGTTACTACCTACAGTTAGCAGACGGGATATTTGGCAAACACTTCTGGCAGCAGATCATTTTGAATATAATATTTACACATCTCTTGAACATTTATTATAGAGTTGTCTCTGAATTCACGTATTTTTTCGCACTCCATCACATAGTGACGGAGGGTGTGCGAATAATTTTGTTGACACAGTTTACATTTGGTCAGGTCTACATCAGCAGATAATGAGAATTCCCAGAGATACTTGTAACCGAGTCTAAGCCGAGCAGTAGTAACATCTAGAAGTCTGCTGATTATATTGGATGATCCATAGATGTGAGGCTCCTCTTGCATGATAGTATGATGATAGATGGAAGTACTAGTGTCGATTTCACTTTGCCTCAGTTCTACAAGATTTTGTTGACGTTCTTGGTGTACCAGTGCTCTCAGACTGCTTATTGACAATCCAAGGTTATCCTAAATTTCTCCTTTCAAGTCAGATTCTTTGGCTAACTCCTCAGCTCTATCATTTATTCGGAGGCCAACATAAGATGGAGTGCAGGACGGGTCACCTGCAGCGACCACATCACAAATGATCACAGAGTCCCCAGTACAAATGACTCTGCCTTCCTTTCAGTCTCCCCGCTCCCGCCAACCCTCAAGCAGTCAGGATGAGAGGTTGTAACACTGCCCCAGTCCCCTTCCGAGCGGCTGGGTCAGTCCCTCCTGCAGTAACGACACACAGACCTTCCCACACACGGGGGAAGGCTGCCTTTACAGGCAGTCAACAGGCAGTTAACGCTGTCAACACAACCCGTTCTGTTAAAAATAACGTCGCTTTTGGCTCGTATGCGCGTTATGGCCAAAAGTGGACGTAATTTGAAATGAAATCGACTCACAAAAGTGACGTACTGTCCCGTTTTCTGTTTGAGTCGTCCGGCTTACTCGGAAAGGTTAGGAGAGGAAACTTTCAATTAACGTTCCTACAACCCTCTGCCTTCATCCCTGGGACTAGAATGATTTTGTTTCTGTGTTCCCGCCAGAGACAACCCTGGCTGGCTCCCTCATCACCTGTGTCTCACATACGCCTTGCTTACCTTAGGCTTATTGGTGTACCCAGATTATTGTGTACAGTTTGGTTAGGAATATGACTAACTTTGTTTAGAAGGATCTAGTAACGTCAAAATACTATTAACAAATAATCAGTATTAGGATTATTGTACTAGATAACATACACGTCGCATGAGGCTCTCGTCAGCCTGGGGTAGTGGTGCCAGCCTGGGGTAGTGGTGCCAGCCTGTGGTAGTGGTGCCAGCCTGTGGTAGTGGTGCCAGCCTGGGGTAGTGGTGCCAGCCTGGGGTAGTGGTGCCAGCCTGGGGTAGTGGTGCCAGCCTAACAAGACAATTAGAGCGGGGGCACCAAGGCTGAGGTACAAGAGGCTCCCGCGCCCCCTCTGAACAAGAGATCAATTTAGCAGTGCTGGGAGCTATTTCACCCCCTCCTGAGCGCGAGGCCCGCCACCCAGGCCCCTCCCCGAGTACCTACCCTGGAGGTAGACCTCCCCCCTCTGCCTCCACCACCACCGCACACCCTCCAAGTTGTGCCTCGAGGGCGCCTGCCGGTGCTGGAGGCGGCACGACTAAGCGAGCGCACGGACCAGTGTTATTCGTGTCTCAAGCAATATGCAAGCTCACGTGGGGGTGCTTGCTGTCTCCAGTGCCACGGTAAAGCTGTGGCACTCCAGAATGGGGAAGGTTAGTGCCACCTCCCGACCCGGTCCCCACCGGGTCCCCAGCAGCGTGTGTAGGGTAACCATACCCGCAGGAGGGGGGTGGTGGGGGGAGTTGGGGGGGACGTTTTCTCTGCCACTGGCACCTAGATTTGCCCATACACGGCACTGCCAGCTCTGATCCCGGCCCTGTGCCAGCTAGAGTCCCTGGCCACCTCCCCCTCCCCCAGTTACGTTTAATCCGGTGTGCAGTAAATATGTTTTTCCTGGCCAAATAGGTTCGGCAGCTACTACTGACGTAGTAAAAATACTATTCGAGTTTCACGTGTGTAGTGGCAGTGGTGTTGAGTCCGCTGCCAAAAGAGGGAAGGGGGGTACTGCCACCTCACTCCTATATTGTAGGAATGAGGTGGAGGTGGGGGTTAGGGGGGGTGGCCGCCCCCGAGGCGCCCCCTGCCGGCGGTGCTTGCCTCGGAGGGAAGGGGGGAGGGGGACTCTCCTCACTTGCATCTTCAACCTCAACATTGAAGGAACGGACTACAGAGGACGAGGGGGACATGATAGCTACATACAAGATTCTAAGAGGAATTAACAAAGTAGACAAAGCAGCAGTATTCAGCACAGAACCTGTGGAACGAAGGGGGCACAGAAGGAAACACAGATGAGCCACAGGACGATAATAAACGTGTGAGAACAACCATCGCATTGAACTAATAATGTTTGGAAGACGGGGGCTAGGAGCTAAAGCTCGACTCTAGAAGCACATCTAGATGAGTAAATCTAGGTGAATACATGTTGACCAGACCACACACTAGAAGGTGAAGGGACGACGACGTTTCGGTCCGCCCTGGACCATTCTCAAGTCGACTGTCTCATTCATTCTCACAATCGACTTGAGAATGGTCCAGGACGGACCGAAACGTCGTCGTCCCTTCACCTTCTAGTGTGTGGTCTGGTCAACTGTTCCTTAATCTCCTATGTCATTTATGTACTGGAAGCGAAGTGTGGATACAGTGCAAGGATTTCAGGTATTTTATCCTTGGTAATAAGATGGTTTGCCATTTCACGCAGCGGGTTGGGTGCAATGCCTTTCCTCCGTCCAATCCCAATTGAGAGAGCTTAAAAGGTCCATCCTGGAAATTCCTGACGGTTATCTTGAGGTTATCTTGAGATGATTTCGAGGCTTAGCGTCTCCGCGGCCCGGTCCTCGACCAGGCCTCCTTTTTGTTACACACCCCCCAGGAAGCAGCCCGTAGCAGCTGTCTAACTCCCAGGTACCTATTTACTGCTAGGTAACAGGGGCCATCAGGGTGAAAGATACTTTTTGCCCATTTGTCTCCGCCTCCACCAGGAATCGAACCCGGAACCTCAGGACTACGAATCCGAAGCGCTGTCCACTCAGCTGTCAGCCGCCCTACATACGGTGGTATGTACGAAGGTGTGGCAGGAGAGTGAGCACTTTGACTAGTGAGAGTGAGAGTGAGAGTGATTGAAATTGAAATTGAAATAAGTTTATTGATGTAAAATACACACAAAGGGATGAGGTAGCTCAAGCTATTCTCACCCCGTTCAGTACATATACACACATCACAAACCATAAACATATTACCAAACATTCCGAGAGATAACATATACATTTCCTCCTTCACAAGTAGTATGGTATCAGACGTACACACAAACACTTTTATGACCTAGGTATACTGTATACACAATTTGCAAGAGACATGCAGATAAGTCAACAAAATATTACAGTCTTGGTGCAAAATTCTTATATCTCTCAAGAATATCATCAACCTTTCCGTTGTGACACATCCTGGCTATTTGTTCAGGAATGTTCATTGTGAGAGTGAGAGTGATAGGACTATAGGACTATCCTGCAGTTGCAAGAGAAGATGGCATAAGGTTCTGAGTAGCCAGTGATTGTTGTTGTTGTTGTAGTTACAGATTCAGCTACTCGGAACAAGTTCCAAGTAGCACGGGCTATGGTGAGCCCGTAGTGGACTTACCTGGCACAGGAGCGGGGCTCAGCCAGTGATTGCCTAACAGTCCTTATCTAATAGTGAGTGTGGAGAGGTGAGGTCTAGTCCTGTAGCCTCTCCCCCCCCCCTCCAATAGCCAAACCTACTGCGGTTTTAATTTGTAATTATCAGTTGTCGGGGACAGGAAGCCTGTATTAGAAGGTTTATCGAGCCCCTCCCCTCCCCTCCCCTAGGTCTATGCTAACTGCTGACCTTCCCCAGGATGAGCAACCTTTTCTGTCTTCCCGGGGGATTGAACCGGGTCTCTCGGTTGTAACCTATGGACTTAGACCACTAGGCTACTAAGAGTGATGGTGATATTGCCAGGGTTCTGGGCTGTCTGCGGCGCCGTAAGGACGTGACAGTGGAGTACCACCACCACTGTCACCACCACTGTCACCACCACCACTACCACCACCACCACCACTGTCACCACCACCACTACCACATTCCAATTATATATAGCCTAGTGGAGCCACTCTGGGGTCGCTGAGCTAGAAATTGCTCTTCCCCCCAAGTCTCTGCACCAGGCTTGCCACCCGCAGGACCCCCTGCACCTTCCTGCGATCCAACATCTGCCGCTTTGTGGTGATCAGGTTGGCAGCAATGCTGGTGCATTCCGGTTTGCTGTCTTGACTGTAGCTTTCAAAAATAGCTTCGTAGCTGACAAGTTATGGAAATAACGCAAAACATCAACTACATCATGCCAGGAATATGGCCTTGGAGCTGAGAGTAGACTTTCTTCTGAGACCTGGAGCCTTCGAGCTGAGAGTAGACTTTCTCCTGAGACCTGGAGCCTTCGAGCTGAGAGTAGACTTTCTTCTGAGACCTGGAGCCTTCGAGCTGAGAGTAGACTTTCTCCTGAGACCTGGAGCCTTTGAGCTGAGAGTAGACTTTCTCCTGAGACCTGGAGCCTTCGAGCTGAGAATAGACCTTCTCTTAAGACCTGGAGCCTTCGACCTGAGATCAGACTGACCCAAGAGCTGGAGCCCTTGATACGACATAACATCTTCACCAGAAACCGAACTAGAAACCCTCGCTTATATGCCTGAAGCTATCGAACTGAAACCAGAATCCTCTAACGGAGACCCCCAAAGCCCTCGCCTGCAAACTAAGAAACTTCAAGCAAAAGAAACAGGTTGAAATAAAATACTACATAACCCCCCAAAATTAATGCAAAGTTTGAATTGGATCCTCCAAACAAGCACATGTTTTATGTAAATTTAAATGAGCAGGTGAGCGTTATAGAAACATTCCCAGCAGTGAGCTAACCAGGAAAGAAAACGGGAGACGGAGGGGAAAAAAAACAGTGGATTTAATGCAAATGTAATAATATAATGAAGTGCTGCTGGCAGGAACTGGCCAAGTGTGTCGACCACAGCCTTCCTTACATCTTTCTCCTCATAATAATAATAATAATATAATAATAATAATAATAATAATAATAATAAAACTAACTATTGCCTTCAAAGGTTTCAAGAGAGCATGAAGAGAGAGAAAGAGAGGGAAGGACTAGGCGTCTCCCAGACGCCTAGTCCTACAGACGCCTAGTATACGTTGTTGTTGTTAAAGATTCGCTACCTGGAACAAAGTTCCAAGTAGCACGGGCTATGGTGAGCCCGTAGCCTAGTATACGCCTAGACGCCTAGTATACAGACCTCCACCATTACAAACAACCTGTGACATGTTAAAAAAAAATTTAACATACAATACAATTTCTGCCCTGAGCGGGCTAAAAAAATAAAAAAATGCTGAATTATGAACGCTAGTGATGAAGAAGAATTCACCTTCACACATATACAAAGGAGGGGGGGCTGATAGCTGAGTGGACAGCGCTCTGGACTCGAAATCCTAGGGTCCGGGTTCGATCCCTGGTTTTGGCAGGAACAAAAATGGGCAGTTTTTTTCACCCTGATGCTCCTGTTACCTAGCAGTAAATAGGTACCTGGGAGTTAGTCAGCTGTTATGGGCTTCTTCCTGGGAGTGTG
>WNGS01004374.1:7372957-7398217 GCA_020271785.1 Procambarus virginalis
TTATGAAGTAGAAGCTGCCTGATACCTGTTCCTGTGTATTACCTCGCTGCTGATACCTGTTCCCTGTGTATTACCTCGCTGCCTGATACCTGTTCCCTGTGTATTACCTCGCTGCCTGATACCTGTTCCCTGTGTTTACCTCGCTGCCTGATACCTGTTCCCTGGTATTACCTCGCTGCCTGATACTGTTCCCTGTGTATTACCTCGCTGCCTGATACCTGTTCCCTGTGTATTACCTCGCTGCCTGATACCTGTTCCCTGTGTATTACCTCGCTGCCTGATACCTGTTCCCTGTGTTTTACCTCGCTCCTGATACCTGTTCCCTGTGTATTACCTCGCTGCCTGATACTTGTTCCTGTGTATTACCTCGCTGCCTGATACTTGTTCCCTGTGTATTACCTCGCTGCCTGATACTTGTTCCTGTGTATTACTTGCAAGTGAAGACAATCATTCACCTACTTAGGGTAAATATCGTCTTAGTGTGGGGGGGGTTCTTAAGTTTTAAAGTAGACTCACTTTGGCATTTGCAGGTGCTAAGTATTTGTTTGAGGGCGCCTAACAGCTGAGTGGACAGCGTTTGGGTCCGAGGTTCCGGGTTCGATTCGGATTCCGGTAGAGGCGGAGACAAATGAGGCAGAAAGTTTCTATTACCCTGATGCTCCTGTTACCTAGCAATAAATAGGTACCTGGGAGTTAGACAGCTGTTACAGGCTGCTTCCTGGGGGGGGGGGTGTAACAAAAAGGATACCTGGTCGAGGACCGGGCCGCGGGGACGCTAAGCCCTGAAATCACTCAAGATAACCTCAAGATAGAGAACATACCTCGGTGTCTTCTCGGAGGAAACTTTCAATACGTGTATAGCAGTGCAAGGAAGATCCCCTATTGTTGCTGTCTTACCCAGTCCCTGGTGGCTGATATTATCATAAGAAGAGAGAGAGAGGAATCCTTTGGTCCACTACCACTCACAAGATGGTCATGGGGTCCACTACCACTCACAAGATGGTCATGGGGTCCACTACCACTCACAAGATGGTCATGGGGTTCACTACCACTCACAAGATGGTCAAGGGGTCCACTACCACTCACAAGATGGTCATGGGTTCACTACCACTCACAAGATGGTCAAGGGGTCCACTACCACTCACAAGATGGTCATGGGGTTCACTACCACTCACAAGATGGTCATGGGGTCCACTACCACTCACAAGATGGTCAAGGGGTCCACTACCACTCACAAGATGGTCATGGGGTCCACTACCACTCACAAGATGGTCATGGGGTTCACTACCACTCACAAGATGGTCAAGGGGTCCACTACCACTCACAAGATGGTCATGGGGTTCACTACCACTCACAAGATGGTCAAGGGGTCCACTACCACTCACAAGATGGTCATGGGGTCCACTACCACTCACAAGATGGTCATGGGGTCCACTACCACTCACAAGATGGTCATGGGGTCCACTACCACTCACAAGATGGTCATGGGGTCACTACCACTCACAAGATGGTCAAGGGGTCCACTACCACTCACAAGATGGTCATGGGGTCCACTACCACTCACAAGATGGTCATGGGGTCCACTACCACTCACAAGATGGTCATGGGGTCCACTACCATCACAAGATGGTCAAGGGGTCCACTACCACTCACAAGATGGTCATGGGGTCCACTACCACTCACAAGATGGTCATGGGGTCCACTACCACTCACAGATAGTCATGGGGTCCACTACCACTCACAAGACGGTCATGGGGTCCACTACCACTCACAAGATAGTCATGGGTCCACTACCACTCACAAGATAGTCATGGGGGCCACTACCACTCAAAAGATCTTTGCCGGGTACATATAAGATAGTCAAGGGGTCCACTACACTAGGTCCACTAGTAAGATAGTCAAGGGGTCCACTTACCACTCACAAGATAGTCAAGATAGTCAAGGGGTCCACTACCACTAGGTAACTAGTAAGATAGTCAAGGGGTCCACTACCACTCACAAGATGGTCAGGGGTCCACTAACACTCACAAGATGGTCATGGGGTCCACTCACTCACAAGATGGCAAGGGGTCCACTACCACTCACAAGATGGTCATGGGGTCCACTACCACTCACAAGTGGTCATGGGGTCCACTACACTCACAAGATGGTCATGGGGTCCACTACCACTCACAAGATGGTCATGGGTCCACTACCACTCACAAGATGGTCAAGGGGGTACACTACCACTCACAGATGGTATGGGGTCCACTACCACTCAACAAGATGGTCAAGGGGTCCACTACACTCACAAGATGGTCAAGGGGTCCACTACCACTCACAAGATGGTCATGGGGTCCACTACCACTCACAAGAGGTCATGGGGTCCACTACCACCACAAGATGGTCAGGGGTCCACTACCACTCACAAGATGGTCATGGGGTCCACTACCACTCAAAGATGGTCATGGGGTCCACTACCAACACAAGATGGTCAGGGGTCCACTACCACTCACAAGATGGTCATGGGGTCCACTACCACTCACAAGATGGTCATGGGGTCCACTACACTCACAAGATGGTCATGGGGTCCACTACCACTCACAAGATGGTCATGGGGTCCACTACCACTCACCACAGGATGAGGAGCACCAATAAATCAACTCAACTATAACTTACAAAGTCAGCATGAAGCAGTCTGCTCAATCATTCTCAACTTTCAGTTTCAGTGAGAAGGGTCAAAGAGTAGACGAGAAAGGTTCGTTTAATGTTTATAAGAAATATTCCCTGCCAATACCATATATTACGGCTCCAGATGGAGTATACCCGCGGTGCCCGGGGTCGATATCAAAGGGCTGCACAAATGACGTGCTGGGAGTCCGCGTCAACCCCGCTTCTTGGGTCAACAACGGGCCCCAGAAGGTATAGTGCTTAGAGACCGCCTCCCGGTTCTAGTATAGAGAACTNGGGCGGAAGGGTTGCCGCCAGAACCTACCCGAACCAAGAGGTACGAGCAACAGCAACAGACCGAGACAAAGAAGCACACCACAGGACACAGGCCGAAAAAAAAGCCCAAGAAGCCAAGGAACACACGCAGAACACCCCTGTGGCAGAGGAGGAAAACAAGGGAAACACAAACAATGAAGTGGTGGAAACCGACCACGTCCCCCAACATAGCAGCAAGTGCAGGCAAAACTGACCAAAGGAGATGCCAGGAAAACGACTGGGGTGAGGCAGGACGAAAGAGCAGAAGCATAAAAACCCCAGGAGTAAGGACACGCCACTGCGAAACACGGTACTAATGCACACGCGCAGTAGTAGCAACATACAACCTGGTGGATAAAGACAGGCTGTTTAACACAAGGGGCACACGCCCTAGGGGACGCAGGTGGAAACCGAATGCCCAAATGAGCCACAGAGACAGTAGAAAGAACTTTAGTGTCAGAGTGGTTGACAAATGGAATGCATTAGGAAGCGATGTGGTGGAGGCTGACTCCAAACACAGTTTCAAGTGTAGATACGATAAGAGCCCAATAGGCTCAGGAAACCGTACACCTGTTATAAGATTGACGTTTGAGAGGCGGGACCAAAGAGCCAGAGCTCAACCCCCGCAAGCACAACTAGGGGAGTATACACCACCGCAACATGCCACAGGTAAAGAGCAACTCGCTCCGGCAAAGGCAGAGAACGGAGCAGATAGACCCCAGACAGGGCCCACTGAGACACGACAGAACCCAGCAGGCCCAGGAACCCGCCTACCAGGCGACCGACGGCGGAGAAACCCCGCTCAAAACCGGCTGGATGGGGAACCGGGAGCTCATGTACACCCCAAGCCCGGCCCGAGGCCAGGCTAGACCGGCCAAAGGGAGGCCCACCAGGAAGACGCATGGGGCGGCCTGCAGGCCCACAGACTCCCCACAACCAGGATGGGCCATAACTAAGTCGAAGGCAAGCTAGTGTGCCCCGAAAGTCCACAGACCGTACCATAGGGGCATAACTTGCAATCCCCTCACAGAGTTCAGTGGCATACCGATAATAGGTTAAGTAACAATTGTAATTACGAAACCATAAGATGCTTATTGTAACCTACTAAGTAGGTCAGGTAAGGTCGGTGTTTTCCACGAAGTTTTTTAAGGGAAACCATTATGTTTAGTATGGCACCTATGCACGGAACGAAGAAGTCAATATTGACGTAATAAAGATGCGGTGACGGGTTGGTGCAAGAGAGAACCGGATCAGCACCTCCAAGGATACCCGATCAACCAGGCTGTGACTCATACGTCGGGCAGCAAGCAGCCATGTCCAACAGCCAGCATGACCAGTCCAGGAGGCCTGGTCGATGACCGGGCCGCGGGGACGCTAAGCCCCGGAAGCACCTCAAGTTAACCTCAAGATAAGGTACCAGCGAGAAGGCGTATGCTCGCAAGGAGGTCGTGTAACAACTGCAGACCTCTGATGGATATACAGTGTTCCCCGAGTGTGCCTATGGCACCACTGCACTCCACTGGTACTATCCCGCAAGTTCTACCAGATAGGCGGGACCCAAAAGCCAGAGCGCATAAACCTTGCAAGCACAGCCAGAAGCCCTACCAGGCGAGTACAGAACCAACACCACAAACCCCCACACCACATAACACTAACAAAGGTGGGACCCCTGAATGACCCTAGCATGGGATGGACATGCACAAGAGTGGGACAGGAAGGGGTGAAAAAAGGGGACCGACACTGGTGTGCGAACGGTCTCAGTCGTACAAAAAGAGACCTAAAGAAAGACAGGCATATAACACCACATCCAGCGCCCTGCCAAAAGACGCCAGACCGCAGAAACTCACCTGGCAAACGGTGGCTCGAAGTGACACGACTCAACCGAGCCCAGAAGAACCTGGGAGCACCGCCAGGTGAAGAAGCCAGAGCCGGACCTGCAGGAGAGCAAGGAAGAGGCGAAGAAGGCGGCCCACACCCATGACACAGGGGAAACCTCGGCGGCCTCCCCACAACTGGAACCCAGGACACCCCCGGAGCGAAAAGGGGCACATACCGCGGCAAGGGAGAAGAGCGAAAGGCGAAGCACTGGAGCAAAAAGACGACGAACACCGGCACTACACACCGCCCAGACCAAAACAAACTCCGCGGCGCACGCGCATGACATGCCGGCCGAAAACGCGCAACCTACCCTGCGGGAAGGCGGCAACCAAGACTACTGCACAAGAAAAGTAGCCAAAAGAGTGAGCAGGAACAAGAAAACCGGCCAAAGAAGCGAAGACAGAGCCCAAAAAAGGCACGCAACCGGGCCACAAGTAGCCCAACAGGGCCACAAGTAGCCCAACAGGGCCACAAGTAGCCCAACAGGCCCAGAAAGAGCCCAAACCGGGCCAAAAGTAGCCCAACAGGGCTACAAGGAGCACAACAGGACCACAAGGAGCCCAACAGGGCTACAAGTAGCCCAAACTCGCCAACAAGGACGAGGAGCCGACAGACGTTCCAATAACGCGGGAAGGAGGAAAAACCTTCCCGAACCCTCGAGAACACGGAAGCCAAAACCAGTCCCGAAGGCACACAAAGGCGCATGCGCACCCGAGACCAGTAGTCATGTAGAACCCCCAAAACGGGGAAACATGACGAAAACACCGTCCCCCCAAAAAAAGGGGTGGGGGGAAACATCCACCCACAGGACGGAACCAACCGACTCAAAGGCCAAGGAACCGAGCCCGGGAGGGGCCGACGCCCAACAGCACGTACGGCGAGTGGAGAGGAAAACCCCACTCCGCGTAACCACAAGCCCCGCCGAGAGGGGGATAAAAAACCCCACGGGGTCCTATGGGGCCAAGGCCCCCAAGTCAGCCCCTCCGCAGCCCCGGGAACCCACACAACAGGCCCCGGGGCCGAGCCGTCCCCCTAAAGCCCCGGCCGTACCAGAAAACCGGGACAGCCGTGAAAACACTAAGGAAGGGAGCCCACTGGCAGACTCTTACAACACGGCTGGAGGAACAGGCTCGAATGCCCCCGTCACTACCCCGGAAGGGGATTTCCCCGAGACTGCCCGAGTCTCAACACCACCAAACCCCGCCCTGAACCTACAGACGGTAAGGAACCGGATGCAGGCAGGAAGGGGAATCCAGGGGAAAAACAAGAACCAAAACGGGGCAGCCCCGGGGCTCCCGGGGAGTTACCACGAGAGCGTTGCCACCACCAAGGCTCAAGTGCAACGCCTCTGCTGCCCGCACCAGCTGAGCACAACTGGGTAACCGAGCCATAACGAGCAACAAACTCGCAGGGCTCCGGGTCGAAGGTGTCACCGACCCCACAGGCAGCAGACGGAGGCAAAACAGAGAGTCACCCAGAGACAAGGGGTGAGCAACCCTCAAACTCGCTGGAAGCGAGGGGGGGGCTCTGGGGTCACATCCATCGGACCCACGCGCCCCCAGGGGTTTCCCAGGGTCCCGAGCGTTTACTATAAGAGGACTCGCGCTCAGGTAATCCCAGGCAGGGTACTGCTAACCGGCACCCAAAACTACCAAACAACTTTCTAAGAGCTGAACCCCCGGGACGTGTACACTCACGGGGACCTAGCAGGGGGTACCACCAGAAAACTCAGAACACAAGGGACACCAGGGGCAAGAACGAAGGCAGACCCCCCCACCAGGTAGATAAACAAAAAGAAAAAGAAAACCCCGCAAGAGGACAGCGTACCCAAGCGGAACAGAGCCGGCCGCTATGATTGGGAAAAGACAAGCTGCACAGTACCCTGCGCCCCACCAGTGCAAAAACTGCCCCTTACTCTAAGGCGAACAAGGGAGACAGAACACCCGAGCACACAAAGAGCGGCCGAAAACCAAGCAGTAAACGGCCTAGCAGGGGCAGACCCCAAGGAACTTGTGGAAGGTGGCCCCAAGTCCCAAGGGCAGTACTTACAGGGCACCTAGGGAAGGGAACCCTAGGCGCATGCAGCCCGAGTACTGGAGAATCACTCCCGGCTCGCGCACCACCTAGAAAACAGACACCACACTCTAGGTGCAGTGCTGAAACAACCACTGGAGCCGGAGCACATAACCGGTGCCTATAGCATCAGCCGAAGAACTGATGGGTGGATAGCCGGCGTGGGAGGTCTGGGGCTCCACCTTCCCCCTCCCGGGGAGGGGGGAGCTGCGCAGACAGCGGCGCGGTGACGTGTGACGTCACACTAGTTTGCTTGTTTTTCTGTTTGGGAGTTCTATCCACTAGTTCGGATTTTGGTAGCAATTTTAACCAGAATAGGGGTTTGTTTTGGGGCGCTTACCTTTCTGGGTGCCTGTCCCGGTCGATGGCAGACATAGAATGCTTCCAACCACACGGGGGCTTCTATAGGCCATTGCTCCCCGTGCCTCTCTGAGGGGGCCCGGTTCTGGCCGTGGTCTCCGGTAGGCCTAAGAACTCCATACACATGACTGATGCCAAAGTCTGAAATTAGCATATCAGCCTGGGATAGCTCCGGGGAGCCGACGGGGCTCCCCCCAGAAAAAATTATAACTTCAAATGTATAAAGTTTATGAAAAATCCATTCTGATGGGATTGTAGAACAGAAAACTGAGCACACAGTATGTCAAAATAGTGAGAAGTGGTTAATAACTGGAATTTTAGAAGCCACTCAAAGTTGAAACTCTGGTTTCAAAGATAATTGAAGTTGAAGTTATCAACAATGAATAAAGGTAGTTTTAATTTGTTAATTTAATTGTATGTTTTAATAAACATTGTTTGACATTCGTACTCGAATATGTGAAAGTTGTTGGTCAATGTGTGTGTTGAAATGAAGTCAAGAAGAAATAACTCCCAAAAAAC
The DNA here is from genome assembly GCA_020271785.1 of Procambarus virginalis. Classification (NCBI taxonomy): domain Eukaryota; kingdom Metazoa; phylum Arthropoda; class Malacostraca; order Decapoda; family Cambaridae; genus Procambarus; species Procambarus virginalis. Next base: position 7,380,752 of record WNGS01004374.1, read on the forward strand.
ACAAAATATAGTGATAATTATAATGATTTAGGGGATATATTTAGGGTATACTTTATATAAGTGAAAAAAGCCCTAATATGGTCCCTAATCATCAAAACAACCTAAAGAGACAAAGAAATTAGAGTATGAAATCAGAGAAAAAATCAGCCAAAACAATTAAAAGTTGCAAGTTTTGCAAGTTGTGACTGATTTATTTGATTTGTTGACTAATTTAATTCTATCTTCACATAGTTATGAAAACATATGCATTCTCCAGGATGTAAGGGTTACAACAAAATCAAATAATAAACAAAGAAGAAAAAAATTAAATCTTAAAAAAAAAAATCTAAAAAAATATTTTTTGGGACATTGATAAAAGTAACATATATTAACATTGGACAATGTATTTATATGATATATAACAAAATAAATCATATTAACATAACTATTCAACATAGCTTAGTTTTTATTATGTATTACAGCCCCTGTACTCAGCAATGATATAAAGGCACCAGCTGCATATCCACTTTGTGGACACTTCTTACTACTATTGTTCTTCTTTGAGCGTCGGACAGGCGCTTGTATCTCTTTTTTACTGCATAATCCTTCAGTTCCAGTTATAAGGAGCTGTTCTTCTTATCAATAAAACTTTTTTTTCTTATCAATAAATTTGTTCTTATCAATAAAACGTTTTTTTTATTTTCTAAAATTCGTCTTAAGTCAATTTCTGAAAATATTTGATGAAAGTTTCATGAGACTGAAGCCAATAAGTTGGAGATTTGTTTAACATTTTTAAGTTATTTTTACGTAATTTGAATATTTTTCGCTACTATGCCTCCTATTTTCACGGTAATATGCGCGGTCTAAATGTTAAGGTTCAGTATTGTAAGTATATTCAAGAAATTAACTGATTAATCAAACCTGTTCCTTAATATCATGGAGCTGCTGCTGAAGTTTCTGCAAGTCTGCGGATGACATATCCCGTGACCCATTATTCATGAGCGGTCCCGTCGGTCCGGGGACCACAACACCGGCAGTTGACGCTGCTGCTGATGCCACATTGCCGGTATTATTGTTGTTGTTGTTGTTGTTGCTGCTACTGCTGCTGCTGCTGCTGCCACCGCCAACACCACCACCACCACCACCACCAGCACCACTACCGCCAACAGTACTGCTACCACTACTGTTGTTGGCACCACCAGGAAGAATGGATGCTGGTGCTGGAAGGTTATGATCCCAGTTAAGGTTATTTGCAATTGAATCCATCAAACTGCCACCACTACCACTGCCACCACCACCTTCACTGGCACTGTTGTTGGGGGCCACACTTGGACCCGGGTTGGAGCCCACCACTGCAAGGTTACAATGCATCAGTTAATATTTGTAAAAATAAAGTCAATTTAATGATGCTAGTCTGATAACATGCAAATTATATGAAAAGAAAAGCATTTTGTTACAATAAGCTTTGAGAAATTTAATAACATTTTTAAAGCAATTTGGACATATCACAGAACTCCATCATATAAAGCTAGAAGAAATTATTACGTACTTTATTAAGTCCATTCAGGGTGAGTCCATTCATATTCTACATTTTCAGGTTTTAATAAGAGCTCTTCTAAGAAGATTATTCTATTCTAAGTTATTCTCATAAAACTGATTTCCTGAAAGGCATCATACACAAAACCGTGAACTATGTTATATAGAGATGCTAACCAGATTGTTAAGATACTTATGAAAGTAAGCCAAAACACACAAAATAGCAACAAGAGGTGAAGTTTGGCAAGCTAAAATAGGTAGACGTGACAAATGAGTAATAGCGAAATAATTTGACTATAGATCCAAATTAATATGAGCATGTTAGACTGCATATGCAAAGATCTGCTTCATGTTCAAACACTTAATAGGAAGAAAGATACCAAGTGTGCATGCATTTGTAAGTCTTATGTACAGTTCAACACAACCAGACATTCATATGACTTAAGAATCAGAAAGTATGTTACAGATGAAATAATTACTGTACAGTATGTACAAATATTTGAAAATCAAGACATTAATAACCAATAAAGAATACTATAATGTACAAAAACGTGTATGAATATGCAAGAAATATATATTCATAGTTTTTGGAATTCAGATTACAAAAATTAAACATGCTTATTCAGTACAAATAAATATCTTATCAAGGTAACTTAAATTGGCCAACATCTGCTGCTGTTGTTGTTGTTAAAGATTCGCTACCTGGAACATAAAGTTCCAAGTAGCACGGGCTATGGTGAGCCCGTAGTCAACATCTGCTATTCCCCCAACAAAACAGATGTTACCACATCACTTGATAATCCTCAAATACACCTTGACTACACATATGCTTTTCCTTTCTCTAAATGTCTTGCTGTATTTTTTGCAAGTCATTTAAATCACTGTTAGTGCTTTAAAATTAACTGCTCTTGCATATTAATATAATTCAAGCATTTATATACAGTACTTTTTTATTTTTTTTTATTCATTTATATATACAAGAGTTCTTACATTCTTGTACAGCCACTAGCGCGTATAGCATTTCGGGCAAGTCCTTAATCCTAATTTTCATACACACATATCCCCAGGAAGCAGCCTGTAGCAGCTATCTAACTCCCAGGTACCTATTTACTGATAGGTAACAGGGGCATCAGGGTGAAAGAAACTCTGCCTATTTGTTTCTGCCTTCAGCCGGGAATCGAACCTGGAACTTTAGGACTACGAACCCATAGTGCTGTCCACTCAGCCATCAGGCCCCCTAACTGTAAGTACTGTAATTATTTTTATGACTGCTACCCATCTAAACTGAATATATTGTATTGTAAAAGCTCAGTAATCTAAATTCTGGAAACCCAAATCTTCTGGTAATCCAAATGAATTCATGGTCATCATTTTTTAGTAAATGGCAGGAATAAGCAATTTCACTATGCAAATGTGAGGTCAAACGGTGTGAGAGAATAGTGATCTCTCGGATAGACTTGTACCCCGTGGTTGCTGTGCAATCCTGTGCATTAGTATATCACCCTATCCAGACACAAGTATCTCGTGTATGAATTCTACAGATCGGTGATCGCACTGGCAATTTAGATATCGTGCGTGGTGCCATATGACATCTGGTTATACTATCAGATGGCATTTAATAGGTCTCGCCTTTATAATTATGGGTTGCGCCTCCCACCATAAGTTTAGCTGTAGAACATGGCAGGTAGCGAGAAGAGGTCACGGCTGACCTGACCTTCACCAACAGTTCTGATAACCCTTCTTCCCACGTCCAGTGATGTCAAAGAAGCCCATAGGTTACCCAATCAGATTGTGTGTGTATTGAGGAAACTACATTCTGTTTGGTGCTTTATGTGGAGGCTTCCAATTTAAGTGATAAAATGTGAGCGTTCAGCTATCTCACTTTGAGCTCCATCTCATTATTCTTGGAGAGGTAACCCTAGGATTAAGATGTGAACTCCTCTAGAGCTCTCTAGTTCTGTCACTCCCTATGCCACAGTAGACTCTAGGATTACTCCTAAAACTGTAAATCTCCTGTGCATTGGTCAAGAGGAAGCAGCAACAGTGTGGGCTCCATTCATCAAGATGCCAATAGGAAGCATCCGTGTGTGAATGTGTGGGGTATGAGCCGGCTCAAGAGTAAGTAAACTGTAATTATTTTCTTACACATTATTAACTCACATTTTGTGGTGTTAAGTGCAGCCCAATGAGCTTGATGAATGTTCTTGACTCTGGTGCGGCCATTCAGAGCATCCCACGGAATGCCGGTTCTTGACCATGCACATGTTTGTGAATATATTTACAACACATGTAAGTTTTATGTGCATGCATAAATTTCCCGAGTATCATTTTGAGCTCCAAATTGTCTCTTACATACAGCAGTGATGTTTAGGCAGCTGTTATATGCTTGAGATGTTCATATTAACAGTGCTAAGTTAGGTTCCATTACGTCACTTGGGTATCGGGAGCAAAAGATGATACTGTGTAGATTTGTCTATGACACCTCTTAAAGTAAAGACAGTTATATCCATGTGTATATTCACTTTTGTGTTCTAATTTAGTAAATAAATTCTTATGTAAAACACACTGTTTTCAGGAATTCCTTTTTCCCACATATTACAAACTTTGCCGTATCAGTCCCACAAACGAATCCTACACAGAGGAGCTATAAAAAAACAATTATTTTTTTGATGAACTGATTACTCTTAATCTGGTTGCTCCACCAGAAAGATATCAGACACAGGCCATCTCTGGCAAGATCTCCTCAAGATCTTCTGCTGTTGCTCTAAGTATTTTACGTTGTTGCTAACCCCTATGAGTGGCTTGTACAATGGTCCTAGCCTGGCTGCACACTGTAGTGATCCACCATTAAAGTACCATACAGTAATCTCAGACAAAGTGCAGGAGTGCATTAGGTCAATGGGGAAATTTACTGGGCTGTGGTACAAAAAATTGTGAATGTGTTAATTTTTGGTCATTTTAACAAGATATTTGGGTCACTCAAATGTGGGTGGGCCCCATATGATTCAAATTGCCAAATATAGACAATATTTAAAAAAAAAACATTATTTTCCACTAATCTTTCTTTTAATTCTACATCCACTGAAATCCCTCTCAGCTTTAAAGCTTCCTCTTTCATTTTTTTCATTTGTTGAAATGTGCTTCATTTCCAGTAATATTCACTTCCTCCACAACATGGTTACAGTACTTGTAGTGCAGTGATCTACGTTTACCGGCTCACAATTGAGGATCCCAGAAGGGACAGAGACTCGATCATGTTTCCTTTTGCCTGATGCCTCTGTGTACTGAGCAGTAAATAGGTACTTGAGAAATAGGTACTGTTTTAGACTGCTTCCTTGGGAAGCAATCTAAATCATCAGTAGTTGGCATAGAGAGACCTTGATAAGCCTATCAGACTTTGTTCCCAATTATGGTGAAATAACATATGGATTTTCTCTAACACATCTGCCCTGTAAAGCTAATTTACTAATCTCCATTATGCCATACATCCTAGATCAATTTTACCAAGTACTGTACTATACAGTGAAACCCTAATTTTCCAGATTCTCATTGTATACAATGAAATTTCTTATTTGCCACCTTCATAAACTGGAGTGTGTCCAGTTAATGAGTTAAATACTATTATTTGTGAAGTCTTAGTGGGTTTTGGCAATGGAGAATAATTATACCAACTGACAAAAATTTCCATGAAGTCTTGAATTTAGTTGTGGGTGCTTTTTGTTTTTTTTTGTACAGGTTGTTTGCTGTTACTTGCGAGCCATTCAAGATGCTCTGGATGATGCCTTGTTTGTCAGTCTGGTGTCCCCAAGGCTCAGTTGTCCCAGGATTACTGGAGATGAAGTTTAGCCAGCCTGTGGTTTATCCACAGGCCCATGATATTCTGTCATCTTCGTTACTATGTCTTGGATGGAAATTCAGGCTCATGGGTTTTGGCAATCTTATCAGGTACTTGCAGAACTGAATCAGGTACTAATTCCATCTTTTGGATTACTGGATACTCCTTTCCTCTTCACTGGTAGTCCTGTTTTCTTGGTTATCCACATGGTGAAATTGCTCGGGTGAACCATCAAGTAAAGCCCTCCCATAAATCCACCATCAAATGTAATGAAATGCGTCCTAATTACCACCCTTTCATTTTCCAGGGTTTTGGAGGTTGCCCTTGGGCAGCACATGTCTGAGATGGCTGGCTGGCTGGAGCCCTGGGTTTCCTGCCCATCTGGTGGTGGGGAATATAATTAACTAGCAGTTGGAGCTAGCTAATGAATATGTACACATTTGTCAGGGTTGCCAATGTTTCTTCATGTAGTTGCTTGTTTTGGGGAGCTCTACCTTTCTAGTGGTTTTTATCCTCTTGGTCTGGGTTGATCTAGTATTCCCAGACTCCCTTGCCTGTATCGAGTGAAGCAGATTTTGCTCCAGTATACTGTAGTCGTAATGGCTTGGCACCGTCCCCTGATAAGTCACTCCTGGTCCCCGGTAGGTGCTCATGACTCACAAGGACCTGGAGGGGCACATGATGCTTGGGGTGACTTGGCTGGGCAGCTCAGGAAGTAACCAAGGGAAAGCCCTCCAAGAAAAAGTGGTCATTCAACAGTACAAATGCATTATGAGCTCCAACCTGAACTACTGTATCCAATAATGGGGACGTCACCTACAAAAAAGCATAAGTGCTGTTGAAAAGATTCAGCACACAGCACAAATATTATCCTAGAATTAAGTCGACTATCATACCAGGATAGACTAGGAGCCAAAATAACAGGGATGATCTCATCAAAATCTTTAAAATACAGGACAAATTCAAGACATTTATATAGAGCTTTATATGGATCAATATAATTCTCACAAGGGGCAACACCAAGCTCAACAAGCCACAAATGGAATAATGACAACAGGAGATGCTCTTAAACCCATAGAGTAATTAATAAACCCAGCGGTATATACCAAGACAATGCTTCAACTCAAAATGCAGCTGGAAAAATCCTCAGTAATAATAGAGGGGACCTTCCATAAGGCATCAGTATTCTATCCCTGTAGAAACCACTAGAAATTGTGGCCCTATGGTAAATTCATATAAGTCATGAAATGGACAGACCTTTGTTTAGAAGCTAAACCTAGTGAACAGCTAGAGCTTTAGTTTCCTGATATTTGAAATATCTCCAAACACTGGTGTTTCAAGCAGCAAGTGTTTACTAACTGCACTTGTATAAAATTCTGTTTTTGGTGCACTTTTCTTCTTATTGTTGTAATTCATAGATATAAAGTGAAATATAAATTTACAGTACTTATGTGAATAAGCAGTGTATTTCACTGTCCAATATGAATAACAAATGAGAAATTGCTAAATGGTTATTAAATCCTTCATTATCTGATAAGCTTATATCACTATGAAGATGAACTGCCTTGTTTATTTTGCATTTTCTTTAAATAACAGCAGTAAGAAAACTTCTAGTTTTTTCACCTTCCACGTTTTAAATTTCATGTGATGTTAGATTCTCAGGCAATTAACAAAAGTTTCATATCATTCTTACCAATCAAAAGCCCAAATGACACCTCCCTACATTACAGCGAGTTTCTAGCACATCAGTTACCAGACGCATCAGTTACCAGAAGAGTCCTTTCTCAATACGAACCTACAACCATAATAGTGTTTCATGTAAAAAAAATATCTTGGACAGGCTTCCTTGATTGCTTATCTGAAAAAATATTTTAGTATCTTAGTCAACTAAAATTTCAAAATATTAATTCAACTAAGAGTGCTACAAAAAGAGAGCCTTCATCAAAAAAATCTGTGAGTAAAGACAAAAATAACAATCTGAAGAGAAGAGAGGTGATCACAATTCCATATTATCTGACAGATTGGATAATTCAATGAACAAAAACATTTTGGAGTATTTTTGAGCTGTTCCACTCAGTCATCATTCCCTAAGGTAAGATCCAATTCACTTCTGTTTAGCTAAAGTTATGAAAGGCTAACATTCCGTATTGTGGCAAAATGTATAATTAACAAGTCAACTGTGCATGTCTAGGTTTTAACCAACCAGTGACCAGATTTATCTTCTCTGTGCCTGGTTAGTCATTGCCTTTCAGTACTGTATAGAGATTCTCTGAGAATCTCTTAGAATCTCTCTGCTACATTCACCAATTTTTGGTGCCTGATGAATTTATTAAGTTTCTATATATATTTTTCTAGCTGGACGATGTAAAATACTGACCTGCACTGACTGTGGCAGATCATATCAGAAGGTGAAAAGGACCTTGCTTTATCAGTGGCTGAGTGTATTGTTCACAAAAGATATACTCATATGCAGTACTATGCATACACTCAAATTTAGATTGTTTAAACATTGAAATTCATTATATTTACAAATGACCGTACAGAAAATCCAATCATATCAAATTAAAATAAATATGGTTAACTCAGTTGAAGAATAATGGGATTACTACAAAGAGTGCAGATACATGTTGTGCATCATCAACTGGGGCAACTGAAACAAAGAGTGCTTGAATATTAGAGAAGGAAACAGTTGCACAAAGATTCTAACATGGGGGTGAAGAAAACATGAAGCAAATCTGTACACGTGGCTCCTTTTTTCCTCTTAAAAACACTGAAATAATTTCAGTAATGAACACTAATAAATATACAGTATTACTTGTGCCTACCTTGCCCGCCACAACAAACGATGAAAGGAATCTGTTTCTCAATGACTCCACGGCACTGTACGCACTTCTTCATCAGGGAAGCACAGTTATCACAAGCACACATGTGTCCACAAGGTTGAAAGAGTACTGTGGCCTGTTTGTCTGAGCAAACTACACATTCTTCAATCTGTGAATTGCAATATGAATTAAAACTACAAGTTAATAAAATACAGAGCAGCCATTAGATGTTGACTAAAGATAAATTTGGTAAATTTAGTAATTTTATTCAAGCATTCAAATGATTAAGTTCCTGGAGCTTAGAATTTGTATTCAGTACATATTTAAATTGCCTTTTTATTGTTCAATTACATATACTATATAAACAAATAAATTCAGTGTCATACTTTTTAGTGTAAGTTATTTAAAAACATTATTATTTTTAAATTTAAATAGCAACTGGGTTTTTGACAACCCCACATGTTTGAAGTCCACTTTCTCCTCCATGGAAAGGAGGAGAAAGTGAACTTTAAACTTCCTTAATGACACAAAAAAAGCCTCCACAAGCCCTATCTAAACATTTTCTTGAGCTTCTGTATTCCATATGTCATCTTGCAGCCTATCCAGTATGTAATCCTCCTCTTCAGCTTTTCATGATGTTGGTTATGTACTTATCACTCAACTCCCCTGTTTCACTTTTGTGTAACTTCCCCCTAGTTAACTCCCCCAGTTAACTCCCCTAGTCATCATTTCTGAGAGTCCAAACTATCAGAGAGTATGTCTCCCAACCAATATTATTCCTCAACCTGCAACTCTTACCATTTCTGTCATCTCACATCTTGATACTTTTCTAGCACTTGAATGTTTCTTACATTCCCGATATACATTTCTTATGTAATTCATGGTTAGATGATTATTTTAACTGGATTTTAGATCAAAATCAGATCTAAATTCAAGATCAAATTCAGATCAAATGTAGATTAAATTCAGACTCAGACTAAATGTAGATTTAAATTCATTTATGTCACAACAATAAAATTGTTGTGACATAAACCTTAAGTATAATTAGCTTAGATATCTAGTAATCCCATCAAGTGAATGGAATAGAAAATGGGAATAAGTTGAATTATCCAACAAAGTACAGAGGTCGCTAGTTGGTTAAATTTATATACAAGTACAGTACTGTACAGTACACTATATGAATATTATTATCAGAACATTTGAACTTTTGCATCTAAGATTAGTTTGTAAATTATTCAACTTAACAATGTAGTTAATTCTTCAAAATATATCTTACCTTAGTTCTGGACTGCACGGGTTCCTTACACATGAGGCACTTCTTAACCCGTGGGGAGCAAATGGAGCAGGTGGCTATGTGGCCACAGGGACCGAACAGTGTGTCTCGCTTCGTATCCGAGCACACCATACACTCCTCCAAGCTTTCTTCTGCACACACCTCCAGTGCACCCATATCACCAGAACTGCAATTCACAGCGCCACATTATAAAAAATAACTTGAACACATTTCATCATGAGGAAATGGGACTTAAAAATATACTACATTTAAAGACATACTGTATACTCTTGTATTTCTAAAACAAAAATGAAATAAGATCTGACAACTTAAAATAATATATTGATACAATTTTCACATACAATACTGGACCCATTAGTAAACATTAAATCCCAATATTTTTATGCCAGTGTTTGTGTAACATTTATAAAAATATTTTGTTTAAATTTAAAGGAAATACTGTACAGTAATGACATTATAGTTGTATATTTAAAAATGTATAAAAACGGCAATTATAAGAAATACGCAAACCACTTTGAACACTTCTCCAGCAAGTGTAGCCATAATTACATAGATTTGTCCTTATAGCACTTGGTAAGGGCTTTGCACAAGTTTGGGTCCGGACAGAGGTCTAGCGGCGTTTGTCCTTTCTTGTTCTTGATGTTGAGGTCGGCACCATGAGCAGCCAGCAAACAGGCAATGGAGGCCGGACTCTTCTTGTCAACGCCTTGAGTCCCCAAACCCATCAGCAACTGGGTGACTTGAAGAGTATAAGTTAAAGGGATTTGCAGCAAAATATATATTTTTTTTATATAAGACTTCAATGTATAATTAATTAATATATTGTTATGTAGCTGCATATGTTTCAAACATTTTATTGAGCAACATTGCCTTTACAAGTAAAATGCTTTATAAAGGGGGAAAAATTGCTAGGAAAACAAATTGATGATCACATGTAAGATTTATCTATGTAATTTATAGAGATTTGTGTTATATTGTTGATGTGCATCCAATTTTCAATAATGTATGATTCATGTAAGAGCTGTAAAATATCATGTCATCAACCTTATTGATTAGAGCCACTGAAATGCATTGTTCCATGAGAGCTGTGTGGTGGGACATGGCGTGAGGACTGTACCATGAGGCTCTAGTGGTGTAGTGTATGGTAACGTTTACTATGAAGCTTTGTGGTGGGGGGAAGTCTGTAGGAAGTGATATCCAGTTTTAGGATGCACCCTCTGGCCATTTGTATCCAGGGTATATTATAATTCCTGATGTTAAGGTTCAGTGTTGTTTGGTCATAAAGCTGAAGATTGAGGCAGCTTCCACAATTTCTTTTGATATATTCCACCCGGATAGTGTATGAGTATTTGATGTTTCTGCCTTATCTGACTTTCTAGTTTCAACTTGTGCACTCTTGGCCTCTTATCCCTTAACTGTAAAAAGTTGTCTTTGCACACCTTTTTATTCCTTTTAATATTTTTATGTAGTGATTGTGTTTCCTCTGGCCCCTTCTCTCCTATAAGAGTTGTTAGGCTAATCACTTAATTTGTAGCCAATTTTACTTTGGCTTGTTTTCAATCCTTGGACATTTGTAATACTGTATTTTGTGTGCTTCATGAGATGAAGATACCATGCCAAGCAGCATATCCAGAACTGGTGTGATTTAAACTGTGTATATTGTCTTATAAGACTAAATTTTACAGTATTTACATAACTTGTATGTTTGCTTATGTGCGCTTCCAGTGTGAATAATAGTATACCGTCATCCTGTTGGTGATTCTGAGGAGTCGACATTCCCGAGGCCTCTGACTAGGCCTCCTGGTTGATGGTCTGGTCAACCAGGTTATTCGATGCAGCTGCTCACAGCCTGATGTACGAGTCACAGCCTGGTTGATCAGGTATCCTTTGAAGGTGTTTGTCAAGTCCTCTTTTGAACAATGAAAAAGTTGGCCAGTTATGCTCTTTATGTGTAAAGGGCATAATTCTGCCAGACACATAATTCTGTCCAGTATTTTCCATGAACATAATATTGCATCTCTGCTTTTCAATTGGGCTATTTTACACATCCTACCATGCCTTCTGGTCTTGTGTGGTGTTATTTCTGTGTGCAGATTTGGAACCAGTCCATCTAGTATTTTCCAAGTGTAAATTATTATGTATTTTTCCTGCCTGCACTCTAGGGAAAAGATATTTAACAATTTTATGCAGTAATAACAATATACAGTAGATGTTTTATTGATTGGATTCTAGCGATAAAACATCTTTGCACTCTCTCCTGGTCAGCAATTTCTCCAGTGTTTTGGGGGCTGTTTATAAGCAACAATATTCCACTCTAGAGAGTACTAGTGACTTGAAAAGTGTCATTATAAGTGTGACATCTCTTTACTGAAAAGTTCTTATTATCCAACCTGTCATTTTTCTTGTGTTTGTGACAGCTCCTTTGTTGTGTTCTTTAAAGGTAAGATCTTCTGACATGATTACTCAAACATTTTACACTGCTTTTCTTTCAATAGTGTGGTTTGACTGCATTTTATATGTGGTTTCTTTTTTTTATATTTTCATTTTCTTAATAATGCAGTACTGTAACTGGAACTTTTACTTGAATCTTCCTCTCTTTTTTACAATGGCTGCCAGTTTTATTTTATTGTGTAGTTCCTTCCCAGTCTCCTTTGCCTTCTTTATATATTCATTATCTTACACTTTAGGAGCTTAATTCTAGAAGCCATTTGTTTACTCCATCTTGCCGAGATTATCATGCATCATCCTACTGTTCAACTTAGCATTACTCTCAATAGCTTTATGGCATCTTCAAACATTGATATATAGGAACTCACCCCTTCTAATAAATAATTTACAGTACTGTACAGTATATAGATTAGGAAAGCAGAGCCAAGGAATGAGCCTAGAGACACCCCACTTGCTGCCTATCACCATTTCATCATCTCGTCTCTGAATATGACCTTTTATTTCTTATCTATCAGGTACTCCCTTACCAATTCCATGTACTTTTCTAGTAATTCCAGCTTGATCCTTCATTTTATACATTAGTGCCTAGCCTATTGTGAGGAATAGTCTCAAAGGCAATTTAACAGCCTATGAACATGCAGCTTACACAGGTCCAATCTTGGTGGCCCAATTGTAGAACTCATTGAAGTTTCTCTGTCATGGCTTTCCCCTCTCTAAAACCATGTTTTTGCCCCATCATACAGTTTGTTTTGTCCAGTTATTCCAGTATTCCTTAGTTACTTTATGGGGTGCTTCACATGATTCGGACCACTTGTTTAAAGGGTCACATGTAACACAAACAAGGAGCAATGGGTTCAAGCTTAAACCACAATGTAAGACAGAAAACAGGAGATGCTTTTTCACCCATCGGGTTATACACACATGGAACCGCCTACTCGCCGAAGCTGTAAATGCCAATTTACTGCTGCAATTCAAAATGAAGCTGCTTTAAATCATCAGGATAAATAGGGGACATTTGACAAGTCAATGGCTTTCTGTCGTCGTCGAGGTCAATAGAGAGATGTGGCTCTCAGGTAAATTCGGGCAATTTATGCTAGTGAAATTAATCTGTAGTTTATGGCATTCTGTCACTCATATTTCTTGAATATTGACTTGGATCATTACATTTTTCTTTTCCAGATTTCTGGGAGCTCACCAGACTTATATCTTGCAGATTCCATAGTTGGGTAGTTACAGAATATCCCTAAAAGCTCCTTCAGCAACCATGATTATATTTGACTCTGCTTTACTGATATTGTGCTTATTATATGCCTTGTAGTTCTGTAGTAGAGTGCAGTGTAAGGGATGGTGTGCCGTGAAGCTTCGTGGTGATGCGTACGTCATAAATTATTTTAAGTGTATGTGAGCAGTATATTACTTTTAGTGTGGTATGCAGTACTATATACTAATAATAATGATTATTATACAGCACAGTACTGTATACAATACAATGCTATATCTGCAAGTTGGCCACTTCCCCTTCCACTCACCTTTCCAACATCTTGCATGTCCTGCAGTTGCCTGAGCTGAGATAGTGTGTGGTGCCTCAGGGCCTCGTGCAGCGGAGTGTCTCCGTCCTTGTCTGCTAGGTTCAAGTTAGCTCCTTCTCGAACTAACAGCTAAAAAACAAAAAGACATAAGAAAGTTGTAATTTGTGCTGATAATCTCCCTTGATAGTTGCATTCCATAACAGAACCTTTTACATATATCTGCTAAGCTCACAATACAGTACATGTACTGTAATGATATATGTAAACTTATTTAAATAGTAATTCAGTGTCAGGTCAAATGTTATACAATGTTTTGAGGCAATTTTACAATGAGCGCTATCAAGATGCGAAGCTCATAGCCCTGGTGTCAGCACTCTGCCTACTCAACTAACACAAAAGAAAAGGAACTCTGAGATCCAATAATTAAGGACCGTGTCAAACTATGGCCGCGAGGTACCTGGATAGGGTTCTGGGAGTTCTACTCCCCTGGCCCGACTGTGAGAGCTTGGTCCAACAGGCTGTTGTTTGGGCGGCCCGCAGGACACATATCCACCACAACCCGGTTGGGCCGGCCCTTTTTTTTAAGATGTCAGTTTTGTTTTGACAATATTTGTTTATACTTGCTGGGAGGATATTGAATAACCTTGGAACTTTGATGTTCATCCAGTGTTCTCTGATTGTGCTTATGGAACGTCTATTCTTCACTGGTCTATTCTGCACTTGCCACCATATGTGCCATTTTACTGTTTAAATTTGAGACCTGGCCTTCCAGTATTTTCCACGTATGTATTTTGTAATACCTCTCGTTTCCCCTTCCAGAGCATACATTTTGAAAGCTTTGAGTTTTCGGTTTGAAAACTCAAAGCCGGTTTGAATAATTTAGGTCCTTTATCGTGTCTATGTATGCTGTATATGTTCTCTGTACATATATTCTTATGAGAATAAGAAAAAGCAGTGATGCAAAGACTGTGCCCTGAGATACAGAGCTTTTCACTTTGCTTGCATTCTGTTTGACAGAAAATTGAATATCCACTGCCCTACTTGATATTCCTACTGACCTCATTTTGTGGGCTATTATTCCATGGTCATATTTATCAAACGCTTTTGCAAAGTGCGTGTATACTACATCTGCATGTTGTTTTCTTCTAATGCCTCAGTGATTTTGTCATAGTAGTCAAGTAGCTGTGAGAGGCATGATCTTCGCGCTCTAAATCCATGTTGTGGAGGTCATTGGTCTCTATGAAACTAGTGACCTGACTCCTGATCACCCTCTCAAATACTTTTATTATGTGGGGACGTTAGTGAGATAAGTCCATAATGTTTAGCCAATGCTCTTGTCTCTTGTGTAGGGAAGCTATATATCTGCTGATTTAAGAGCTTCTGGTATCTCCTCAGTGTCCAAGATTTTCCTCCAGACCACACTGAGCGCTTGTACTCCTGACAATGTACATTTCTTTATAAATATGGAATTCCACGAGTCTGGACCTGGGGCCGAGTGAATGGGCATTTTGTCAATTTCTCTTTCAAAATCTGCGAGTTTGTGTTTATATCAGTTATATTGTCAGGAGTTTGGAACTTTGGATATCATTCATAAAGAAGCTGTCCTGAGCGTCCACTTTTATGCTGTTTATTGGGGGGTGTTAATTAAATATAGCCTCATATTATTTTTTAGGATTTCACTAATTTCTTTGTCGTCCTCTGCTTATAAGCCTGTATGTATAGGTTTAATATTGGTGGAGGCTTTTGATTTCGATTTCGCATGAAAAAATATTTTGTATTATTCTTTATCTCATCTATGGCTTTCCGTTCCAATTTAATGTCTTCAGTCTGATACGACTGCTTCAGTTTCTGCTCTATTTCTTTAATTAAATAATTTTTTCTTTGTTGGGATAATCGCGACTGCTTAACACTTCCATTGTCTTTTCTTTTTCTGTAGTGTCGTCTGCCTTACTTTTCTAACTTAATTTCCGCAAAGGAACACGTTTCAAACGTTGTAGGCTTCTGCAGTCAAAGAGACGTTGTAGGCTTCGGCAGTCAGTTACTCTATTTTTGTTACTTAAAAGTTTCCTATTGAATGTTTGCAAGTTTTATTTTTTCCCAGACACTATCATTAAAATTGAATTTACTGAATAATCCCTATCGCTGGCAATTTTTTTGACATGTTACAAATACTGGTGTTAGTTTGCACTGCAATGAGCTTGTGATCCGAGTATGTGGTACCTGAGATTGTAATGTTTATGAAGATCCTAGTTGGCTCTGTCCCATCCCAAATCCTTATCCTGACCTCTTCCCAGTGCTATGTAGTCATAATGGCTTGGCGCTTTCCTCTGAAAATTCCCTTCCCTTCTGTTATCTGCTGGTTGAGCGAAAATCTGCCGCAGAATCTCGGTAGTTCTCTGACCTGTGGTTGGTTATTTCTAGGTCGACTTGCTGGTATAATGTTAGCGTTTGTTATTCTCCATCTCAGCCTGGAGAAATTTGCGGCCAGAATTGTGCTTTAAGATTTGCCTCGTGATATTGTGCATAAATACAAGGATACATATAAACACACACACACACACACACACACACACACACACACACACACACACACACACACACACACACACACACACACACACACACACACACTCAAGATGTCATACCTTAGTATGCTAAAATATGTTTTATACCAGCAAAAACACAGCAGTTACAAATGAATGACCTAACCAGTTCACCAGTCATGACAAAGAGGAAGAGACCCACCCTGACGATCTGCGTGTGGTGGCGCTCCACGGCCAGGTGAAGTGGCGTTTGTAGATTCACATTCTGAAGGTCCATATTGGCCCGCCCCTGGTGGACCAGCAGCTCTGCAACCTGATGACGGGATGACAACGTCAACTGCTACTGTCAAATGTACACTTGGAGAACTGCACGCAATTATATATTGGGGTATTTAGTGCAGAGTTCAAATGATAAGTTATAACCAGTATTATACAAAATGTTTATATCTGTGAAATAGAATGTCTGTCTCAGTTCAAGGTTGGAGGTCGGACGGTTAGCCTCACACAACTTTCCATGGTAAATTTTGATTGTATGGCGAGTGCCATAGGGTGATAGGGTCGACTCCCATGTCCCGCGTAAAGTAGAATGGGCTCTTTTTGCGACAACTACAACTCGTATAAGGTCTGAAATATGGGTATGATTGTCCATAGAGTGTTTTCCAACGTATTGATCAGCTGTTATCGATAATGTTGATTCAATATTACTGAAGCATGTTTTGCCCACTGGAAGAGAGAACGGGAGAGAGGAAGGTAGAATGGGAGGGAAAATGGTAGTAACAGGGTGGAGGAGAATGGGAGAGAGGAAGAATTGGAGAGAGAGAAACGGACCCGGGCACCCCTGGGTACCCCCCCCCCCTGCAAATAATTATATAAACATAACCCATTAATGATTAACATTATTTCATAATAGCCAACATGCAGTCGCTGTGATCCGCACCATAATGTAAAGGTTAGGCTTACATGTCAACAAATGCAGACCAATATAATATTAATATTAGTTGTCCATCTTTTTGTAAACATTTTTGGAATCAATATTAACTCTTCACAATTATTAAAAAAAACATAATTCAAATGGCGATAGTACAATTAACACATTGTTTATAATATATATATATATATATATATATATATATATATATATATATATATATATATATATATATATATATATACATACAGTATAGACATATAATATAATATATATATATATAATATATATATATATATATATATATATATATATATATATATATATATATATATTGTATGCTTGCATATATTACGTGAAAAACATTCAAAATTACCTTAAACGTAGGTCAAATATATGGGAAGTTAAAAGAGGTATGCTAAAATATAGCAGACCTCACGGCCCTGAGTATACTACACCCACACAACACATTGGGGGGGGTGGGGGAAGCAGAAGAGTGGGTGTAGGTGGAGTCGAGTGAGGGTGGATGGGAGTGGGGGGAATAAGGATGGG
>WNGS01004374.1:7404163-7442398 GCA_020271785.1 Procambarus virginalis
CCCCCAGAACCCCCCCAGATCCCCCAGGTCCCCCCTGCCCCCAGTCACCCCCCAGACACCCCCCCAGATCCCCCCAGAACCCCCAGAGGAAGGGAGAACTCTGGTACAGGAGTTTCCATGAAGAATCTCAAGGTTTGGTACACCAATGCTGATGGGGTATCTAATAAAGCAGAAGAGATAAAAGAAAGAGTGAGTGAGGCAAATCCTGACATAGTTGCAATTGTGGAAACTAAAATTAATGACATGATCTCAGATGCAATCTTTCCTGAAGGGTACCAGGTGATAAGAAAAGAGAGGACACAGAGACAGGGAGGGGGAGTGGCACTCCTAATAAAGCGGAAATGGAAGTTTGAAGACCTGGGAAATCGGGTTACCAATGAGTGCACAAGCTTTATACATGGAACTTTGACAGTAGATGGAGGAAGATTGTGATCTTGGTAATCTACAATCCCCCACCAAACAGTAGAAGACCCAGACAGGAGTATGATGACAACAACAAGGCATGCATAGATGAACTGCAGAAGGCAGCAACACTAGCCCACAGAATGAGAGCGAAGCTGCTGATCATGGGGGACCTAAATCATGGAGAGATAGATTGGGAATCAAGGAATCCCCATGGAGGGGACGAAACGTGGGGAGCAAAATTAGTAGATGTTATAGACAGGAATTTCCTAACACAGCATGTGAAGGAAGACACAAGGGAAAGAGGAGGAGATGCACCGAGCCTATTAGACCTGATTTTCACCCAGAACGTAGAAGATATCGAGAATTTGGAGCATGAAATACCTCTAGGGGCCAGTGACCATTGTGTCCTAGTCTTTGACTATATGATGGAATTCAAACTTGTGACCATGGGACAAGAGATCTGGGAAAGGAGAGTTGACTACAGGAAAGGAGACTATAGGAGGATAAGGGACTATCTGGGAGAAGTGCAGTGGGAGGAAGAAATTAGAGGAAAAACAGTCCAAGATATGATGGACCTAGTCATACAGAAATGCCAAGAGGCCGAAGAGAGATTTATACCAACAGTAAAGGGAAAAAATAAGAAGGAATATAATAACCCATGGTTTAATAGACAGTGTCAGGAAGCAAAATGGCCAGCAGGCGGGAGTGGAGGAAATACAGAAGACAAAGGACAGAGGACAACAGGATCAGATGCAACAGAGCTAGGAACGATTACATTAACATCAGACGGACATCGGAAAGGGACTATGAGAACGATATTGCAATCAAAGCGAAAAAACAACCTAAGCTACTACACAGTCATATAAGAAGAAAAATGTCGGTGAACGACCAAGTGACAAGACTAAGGAAGGCAGAGGGGACATATACTGAAAGTGACAAGGAAATCTGTGAGGCACTGAATGCCAGTTTCCATGGAGTGTTCACTACCGAGCCCGAGCAGCTCCCATTGTTGGAAGGGGTTACCCTAGATGAAAGACTATCAGATATAGAGGTGACAGTGGAGGAGGTAATGAAACAGTTGACAACTCTAGATGCATCTAAAGCAGTAGGACCAGACAAAGTATCACCGTGGATACTAAAGAAGCAGCGCAGGCCCTCAGCGTGCCTCTGGCAATGATCTTTAATGAGTCACTTATGTCGGGAGAATTGCCCAGTTGCTGGAAGAAGGCAAATGTCGTGCCGATCTTCAAGAAAGGCGATAGGGAGGAGGCACTTAACTATAGACCTGTATCACTGACAAGCATCCCCTGTAAAATACTGGAAAGAATAATTAGGCTACGACTGGTTGCACACCTGGAGAACATTAGGTTTGTGAACAAGCATCAACATGGGTTCTGACAGGGAAATCGTGCCTAACAAACCTTCTGGAATTCTATGATAAAATAACGAGGATAAGACAGGACAGAGATGGTTGGGCAGACTGCATATTTCTGGACTGCCAAAAAGCCTTTGATACAGTACCGCACATGAGACTGCTATTCAAACTCGAGAGGCAGGCGGGGTAGGGGGAAAGGTCCTAGCATGGATAAGGAACTACCTAACAGGAAGGAGCCAAAGAGTTACGGTAAGGGGCGAGAAGTCGGACTGGCGAACAGTAACAAGTGGAGTACCACAAGGATCGGTGCTGGGACCAATTCTATTTCTTGTATATGTTAACGACATGTTTACGGGTGTAGAGTCCTACATGTCGATGTTTGCGGATGACGCAAAGTTGATGAGAAGAGTTGTGACAGATGAGGATTGCAGGATCCTCCAAGAGGACCTGAACAGGTTGCAGAGATGGTCAGAGAAATGGCTACTGGAATTCAACACGAGCAAATGTAAAGTTATGGAAATGGGACTAGGAGATAGGAGACCAAAGGGACAGTACACAATGAAGGGGAACAGCCTACCTGTGACGACGCGCGAAAGAGACCTGGGTGTGGACGTAACACCTAATCTATCTCCTGAGGCACATATAAATAGGATAACGACAGCAGCGTACTCTACACTGGCAAAAGTTAGAACATCATTCAGAAACCTAAGTAAGGAGGCATTTAGGGCTCTTACACTGCCTACGTGAGGCCAGTCTTAGAGTATGCCGCCTCATCATGGAGTCCCCATCTAAAGAAGCACATAATGAAACTGGAAAAGGTTCAGAGGTTTGCAACGAGACTCGTCCCAGAGCTACGAGGGATGGGGTATGAGGAGCGCCTGGGGGAACTATGCCTTACGACACTAGAAAGAAGAAGGGAGAGGGGGACATGATAGGAACGTATAAAATACTCAGAGGGATTGACAGAGTGGACATAGACGAAATGTTCACACGGAATAGTAACAGAACGAGGGACATGGATGGAAGTTAGAAACTCAGATGAGTCACAGAGATGTTAGGAAGTTTTCTTTTAGCGTGAGAGTAGTGGAAAATGGAATGCACTTAAGGAACAGGTTGTGGAAGCCAATACTATTCATATTTTAAAACCAGGTATGATAGGGAAATGGGATAGGAGTCATTGCTGTAAACAACTGATGCTCGAAAGGCGGGATCCAAGAGTCAATGCTCGATCCTGCAGACACATATAGGTGAGTACATATAGGTGAGTCACACACACACACACCACACACACACACACACACACACACCACACACAACACACCACACTCGACAGGGTGATAAAGACAGCTATTTAACACAAGGGGCACACGCACAAGGGGACACAGGTGGAAACTGAGTGCCCAAATGAGCCACGAGATATTAGAAAGAACTTTTTTAGTGTCAGAGTGGTTGACAAATGGAATGCATTAGGAGCGATGTGGTGGAGGCTGACTCCATACACAGCTTCAAGTGTAGATATGATAGAGCCCAATAGGCTCATGAACCTGTACACCTGTTGATTGACGGTTGAGAGGGGGACCAAAGACCAGAGCTCAACCCCGCAAACACAACTAGGTGAGTACACACAGTAGAAGGGGCCAGCCGGCCGAGCGGACAGCACGCTGACTTGTGATCCTGTGGTCCCGGGTTCGATCCCGGGCGCCGGCGAGAAACATTGGGCAGAGTTTCTTTCACCCTATGCCCCTGTTACCAAGCAGTAAATAGGTACCTGCGAGTTAGTCAGCTGTCACGGGCTGCTTCCGGGGTGTATGTGTGTATGTGATGTGAATAAGAAAAAAAATTAGTAGTAGTAGGGCCGAAAGAGCAGAGCTCAACCCCCACAAGCACAACTAGGTGAATACCACACAAAAAGCCTGGTGGATAGCGCGCAGGACTCGTAATTCTGTGGCGCGGGTTCGATTCCCGCACCAGGCAGAAACAAATAGGCAAAGTTTCTTTCACCCTGAATGCCCCTTTACCTATCAGTAAATAGGTACCTGGGAGTTAGTCAGCTGTCACGGGCTGCTCCCTGGGGTGTGTGTGTGGTGTGAAGAAAAAAATAGTAGTTAGTAAACAGTTGATTGACAGTTGAGAGGCGGGCCGAAAGAGTTTCGAATTTACTCAGTTTCTATGATCGAGCAACAGAGATATTACAGGAAAGAGATGGTTGGTTGACTGCATCTATCTGGACCTAAAAAGGCTTTCGACAGAGTTCCACATAAGAGGTTGTTCTGGAAACTGGAAAATATTGGAGGGGGAGACAGGTAAGCTTCTAACATGGATGAAAAATTTCTGACTGATAGAAAAATGAGGGCAGTGATCAGAGGCAATGTATCTGACTGGAGAAATGTCACAAGTGGAGTACCACAGGGTTCAGTTCTTGCACCAGTGATGTTTATTGTCTACATAAATGATCTACCAGTTGGTATACAGAATCATATGAACATGTTTGCTGATGATGCTAAGATAATAGGAAGGATAAGAAAACTTAGATGATTGTTATGCCCTTCAAGATGACCTGGACAAATAATATATGGAGCACCACTTGGCAAATGGAATTTAATGTTATATATGCCATGTTTTGGAATGTGGAATAGGAGAACATAGACCCCACACAACCTATATATTATGTGAGAAATCTTTAAAGAATTCTGATAAAGAAAGAGATCTAGGGGTGGTTCTAGATAGAAAACTATCACCTGAGGACCACATAAAGAATATTGTGCGAGGAGCCTATGCCACGCTTTCTAACTTCAGAATTGCTTTTAAATACATGGATGGCGATATACTAAAGAAATTGTTCACGACTTTTGTTAGGCCAAAGCTAGAATATGCAGCGGTTGTGTGGTGCCCACATCTTAAAAAGCACATCAACAAACTGGAAAAGGTGCAAAGACATGCTACTAAGTGTCTCCCAGAACTGAAGGCAAGAGCTACGAGGAGAGGTTAGAGGCATTAAATATGCCAAACTAGAAGACAGAAGAAAAGAGGAGATGATCACTACATACAAAATAGTAACAGGAATTGATAAAATCGATAGGGAAGATTTCCTGAGACCTGGAACTTTAAGAACAAGAGGTCATAGATTTAAACTAGCTAAACACAGATGCCGAAGAAATATAAGAAAATTTACTTTCGCAAACAGAGTGGTAGACGGTTGGAACAAGTTACGTGAGAAGGTGGTGGAGGCCAAGACCGTCAGTAGTTTCAAAGCTTTATATGACAAGTGTGCTGGGAAGACGGGACACCACGAGCGTAGCTCTCATCCTGTACTACACTTAGGTAATTACACACACACACACACACACACACACACCACACACACTATAGATCATGGGTGTAAAATCGTCTTACTTGTAAGGAGTGAGAATTTGGATCTCGTCTTCAGCTAGCTCTCTGGGGTCCTTCTGGCCAGCTCACACACACCCCGCAGTCCGCACTGGTCCTTGTCTTCGGTTGCGATCTACAACACCATACATTACACTATAAATTGTAGTAAAAAATGTAAAGTATTTAACCTTTAAACTTGATAAGACGTAACTGGCAATATTTTGTGTTGTTTATGGCCTTCATTGCAAAGTTTGCCTTTATCAACATAATGCCAAGATCCACCGATTGTTTACAATAACGACGTGAAAAGATAGGTTCACTAACTTGACTGTAAGTCTTCTTGATCTCTGCATCCTCCAGAAATCCCTGAATACTCCTGCGTCTCCTGCGACCGTAGTTGCCCCCACACCAGCCACAGGACTCCCCGCAGCCGCCACAGCCGCAGTCAGGGCAATAATCACTGCTGCCCCTGCCCCCGTAGTTGTATTGACTCTGCCGCCCTAGCTCGTACCCCTACACATCATATAAACATTTTAATGCATTTTTTGTTCTGTTCTATCAGTTGTCTGTCACGACATCCCTGATTATATGTGTCCACATATGTGTTTCCACATTCATATATATTTAGACATTTACGAGAGCTACTCCAGTTACAGCCCCCGATCCTGTGCCAGGTTAAGTCCACTACGGGCTCACCATAGCCCGTGCTACTTGCAACTTTTTGTTCCCAGTAGCTGAATCTTAAACAACAAACAACAGAGAGCTATACTCACTCCAACGAAGGCAAGAGCACTGACGGCCAGTGCTCCTCCACCTCCGCCGCCTCCGTGACGGTGGTGGTGGTGGCAAGTGGAGCAGGGCTCAGCCACCACCACCTTCACCAACATTGCCGCCACCACTGTCAACACACCTCGATGCATCTACAAGAGGTAATGTTCATGTAAAAGTTACACCAGATTCGATATACATATATTAAACCCAAGGGGGACCAAGACTCAAATTTGTTTTGTGATGTTATATGAAGTAGGTTTTTGTGGAGGAAAGACTTACCTTCCAGTAGTCTGCCAGACGCAAGTGATCAAGCCCAAGTCACGGATGTCTTTTATAGAGCAGCTCCGGAGAGCCGCGGGCTCCGGTAAGTTCCCCGAAGCTGCCTTTNCACACACACTGGGTATAACCCCAGAAATTCCTGTACCTCCCCACTGCGTTAATCAAGAGGTCAACACCACAAACGTTTGAGGCTTCGCCAGACGCCGGATATGCATTTCTATAACAATCTCCTCTATCCACTTTCACGTACTCTGTATAATTTGGCATGTTTCTTATTTCCCGTATTTTTCAACCTCTCCTGCTTGTTACATATGTTTACTTTAGTCTACCATATAGGCGGATGAGTATGAATAGTTAATAAAGATAATTATTCAGTTTCACCTTCTTATCGTTACGCGAATAGGCTTCCTTATCTTACTCGCTTAGCATTATATTTGCAGTTATAGTTGCAAATGTGAAATGGTGTTTCTTAATACATCAATTAATGTTTGTCGCAGTTTTTTTTAAAGGTTTAACATTCATCCAGACGTTGATAGCCCTTAAGCACAATACAAAAGTCAAATCCTGTCAAGCTTTTAAACAGATTGTAAAATATATCATTACTATATGTTATTTACACAAAATAAAATAGGTTATATTTTTATTACAGTATATGTGACAAAATTAATTAAATTAACCAGTTTTCTAAGCTTTATCTTAAAGCCTAACGGCAAACACATCACAACACGATGACTAAGAGTTGTTCAAGAAGTTGAGGGGAATGTAAAGGTTCCGTTGTTCTTGATGTACTTGCGATACTCCCCCATGACCTGCTGGGCGGTGAAGGCGCAGAGCGGGTAGTTGGTGGGGCAGGAGTGGCCCTCTTGGCCGTGCCACGCTGCCTCGTCATAGTTGCCATATGTAGTGCCATCACTCTCCCCGATACCTCTGCCAAAGCATATCAGTTCATTAGACACAAATTATAAACTTCTAAATATTTAATTCCAGTTAATTATGTCCCCCAAAAATCTACCACTTACGGGGTACTCAAGCCCCTGCCATCTCTTGGGTGGCTTAATCTTCATCAATCAATCACTCACCTGTAAGGGAGAAGGATTTGGATCTCGTCTTCGGCTAGCTCTCGGGGGTCCTTCTGGGCCAGCTCACACACCAGCCGCAGTCCGCACTGGTCCTTGTCTTCGGCTGCGATCTGTAAGAGGGGATATTTTGGTGCACTGTGCTGGTTTGACGGTGAAGTGGCAGTTGAGCTGAACACTGTCAGCAAGTGGTAGTGAGCTGAACACTGTCAGCAAGTGGTAGTGAGCTGAACACTGTCAGCAAGTGGTAGTTGAGTTGAACACTGTCAGCAAGTGTTATTAAAGCAAATTCCTCGGAAAGATTTTCAAAATGTGTTGGATAGATAAATATAGTGCAAATAGGTCGTGAATTACGTGATCAGTGTGCCTATACTGCAATGTTCCCTCATGTTCATGCAATATACAACTGTAGTACAGTGGCATGAGCAGTCGACTCAAAACCGACTGGTCTTTCGTTCGATTCCTGAGGGAGAAAGCGAGACATTTGAGCAACTTTCAATATACCTAAGTTCTGTTCATCTAGCAATAACTATGTACCTGGGAGCTAATCATCTGTTGTCGATTGCATCCTGTGAAAAGTCAGTCAGTGACCTAAGGGGGACTTCGATAATCTAAATAGGCGTTCTGTCCTCGACAATGGAAACTTACCGTCTTATAAACCTGCTTGATTTCTGCGTCTTCTAAGAAAGTGAGGATGCTCCTGCGGCGCCTCTTTCCGTAGCTCCACCGCACCAGCCGCAGGCACCGCCGCAGCCACCACAGCCGCAAGAGCCGCAGCCTCCGTGATGGTGGTGGTGGTGGTGTTGGTGATGCCTACCTGCCACCACACCCTGGAGGATGAGGAAGAATCCTTGTAGCGTCTTGTTTGATCTCGTTAATATATTTAGAGGCTTTTAAACAAAGAAAAGACTAAAATACAGTTGTGCTTTGCTTTCAAAGAGAATAATTACATTTATAACTTAATTAAATATTTAAATTATTACTAATAATTCATGATTTTCTGCAAGAACAACATTCAGGAAAATGAAGGTTACCCCTGTGAAAGCCGCGCGCCGACAGCAACCACACCCCGCCCACAACAGGGCGAGGCTTCAACTCCAGGTAGGACACCATCACGCATGCCAGCGCCCCCACACCACGCTGGCCAGCTTCATATCTGTATCTGGGAACTAGAATTAAAATGAAAGTGGATTATTTTCTGGTTAAATAAAAGATACCTTGACAACACGACTCATTACCTAGAAAATAACCTAATGCTTGAATTTTGCAGCCTAAATAATTAAAGATAATTACAACCATTTATGAGTAAAGTTATTGATCAAGTGATTAAATATTACATAGAAAATTAATACTTACATAAGAAGAGAGCTACAAGTCGAGTCGTTCACAAGCCTATGCTGTCTGGTGTGTGTAGAGACAGTCTGGGACGTATATATATACTAGGGGCCGGAACCTTCACCCGAGGACACAACATGATCAATATTTGCTCGGAACTCTGTATATTCTCTCCAGTGCTACCTGTGACGTGACGAGGTTCCTGGTAATGTTTGAAGAAATGTTTTGCATGCCTTCATAGAAAGTAGCTGTCTGGTCTCCGCGGGACACATTGATTAACGTTGGTGGACGGCAGTGTTGCATTCGTTAAGTTAAGCAAACATAATGGTCTCAGTTTGTAGCGGGTGTGATCAACATGAGTCCTGTAATTAACTTGATGTTGCCCGTAGAAGCCGCGGGTGTTGGTGAGTGGGTGTCTTGAGACAAGTCGTCTGCTTCAAGAGGTCCCTATCCCAGACCTTCCTCTCTCAGATCCTGCCCACCTCCTCTCTCCTCCTCTCTCAAGCTCCTGCCCACCTTCCTTCTTCTTCCTCTCTCTCAGCTCCTGCCCACCTTCCTTCTTCCTCTCTCTCTCTCAGCTCCTGCCCACCTTCCTTCTTCCTTCTCCTCTCTCTCAGTTCCTGCCTACCTTCCTTCTTCTCCTCTCTCTCAGCTCCTGCCCACCTTCTTTCTTCCTCCTCTCTCTCAGCTCCTGCCCACCTTCCTTCTTCCTTCTCTCTCTCCTCAGTTCCTGCCTACCTTCCCTCCTCTCTCTCCAGCTCCTGCCCTCCTTTCTCCTCTCTCCCAGCTCCGACTGCTCATGTTTTTTTTACACAAATGAGTACAGTAGTAGACGACTTCCGACTCCTGTTAGTACGCTAAGTGATTTTCCTTTCCATAGCTCATGGTAAGCCTTACTACCCTACTAGATTTTCCCCTGAAACACAACCCCTCAATCGGTTTTACTACCAGGTCTCCAGTTGCTGCCTGGCGAACAGAAGCATGAGGTGAGGAAACACTGCCAAACTGGTTCTGTTTCTGGATTTGTTCATATTTAATTACATTGTGACTTAAAATTTGTTGACATTTGGTCAGATCTACAAGATCAGGTGAGACATTCCCAGAGGCAGTTGCAATTGAGTTTAAGCCTACATCAGCAGCAGACTAAGCCTGCTGCTGATCTGCTGACCTTATTGGATGATCCACATATACAAGTGTGTAGTGCCTCCTGCATATTGATTTGACCATAAATGTAGCAACTTGAATTTCGCTGTATCTGCGGTATATTACAATTTGTTGGAGATATCGGTATATTACCACCACGCAGAAAGGGTTAGAGAAGGTGTTTGAGTACCGCCGATTGTAGTATCGCTGCCAGTCGCTACTGTCCTTTCGTATACTGCATCGTATCTTGACGGTATAATCCCAACGGACAAAATGGGGGATACAATGCTAAGTAGCGGCTCACAGACAACCACGTTTTCTCGCGAGAGTAGAAATAGCCTAAACTACTCGATCCTTTTAAGATGCACTTCATTTTATTTTGTCCGTTGTGGCAACTCAAGAGGACGGACTGCATCCTCAGCGGCCGACGCCTAAAAAAAAACATTTCGTAAATTTGATTGTTGTACAACATTCACAAATTGGATTTATAAAATATAAATTAATATTAATGTATATAATCTGTGTATAATTAGACCTACGACATGTGAGGTGTTGTGGTTTTCTTGGCAATTATTCAACCACAAGTTCTTAGGCTATGTTCATTCCATCCAGCGGCCGACCTCCAACGACGCATTCATCATCACTTGCTGTTCATCATGCTGTTCATTCAAAATTGAATTTTTCTCTAACATGAATTAATATTATTATATATTCTAGCATACTGTGCATATTTAGGCGTAGGTTAGATTAGATTAGGTGTTTAGGTTCTCATGGTAATTATTTGGGCTGGGTTAAATGTTCATCTGCAAATGCTCCCTCCATCCCTTGTACAACAGATGCAAGCAATTGCCAACAGAACCTAAACACCTAATCAAAACCTATAACTGCTTGCTAAATTCCATCATATAATAGTATTAATATATATTAAAAAATTTCACATTTAACGAATGCGACTTTGGAGACGGATACAGCTTGGACGAACGTAGCCTGAGGGCCGCCTGCTGAAGAACGCTGAAATTATGTAGTCTTGAAAGACTAAGGATAAGAAACGAGTTAATACAAGAATTTACAAACAAATATCAAACGGCAGGGCAGTGGAATGAGAAAAGTTGTTGAATATGGAAGTTGAATATCACGTCGGCTTCTCGTCAAAGTGAGAGAGACATTCCTAACTACATACGGAAATTAATCTTGCAAATAGATTGCACAATACAATAATTAGTAGCAACACTTAAACAATTTGTAAACATATGTCACAGCTTACCAAGCTAGTAATTCAGAGTAACAGTGTACAAAAGAAGAGACTGAATAATTACGTAAATTCACATGTGTCCCGAACGTAAACAAAGAGCCCAGCGGCTTAAGGCTGTCTGCCTTAAGCTGTATTATCTGAAAGTTTACCTCGGTGTGGCCTCCTGTCGGATGCTGGCGACGGTGGGCAGCTGTAGGCCTACACTGTGTGTTTGTAGCTCCTCCCAGGCCTAGTAAAAAGGTACGAATTTCATGCTTGGACTTTCATAATAACCTTGGCCTTCTTCCTAGCCCCTCAACCCTTCCCTTTCCTCACCATGCCTTTGACCACTATTTAATGAAAACCTTGCCTTTCCCTCTCTTCCGTTTCCCCCCACACTGCCCCGCTTCTGTGCCAGGTAAGTCCACTACGGGCTCACCATAGCCCGTGCTACTTGGAACGTTTTGTTCCCCAGTAGCTCAATCTTAAACAACAATATTTCTCCCCTACTCGACCCATGCCCCCCGCCTCCAACCCCCACCCTACCATTGGCCCTTGGACCTTCACCCTGCCCTTGGTCTTTCTCCCCCCACCCCCTCCCCAAAGTTACTCCACTTCCTTTGTGACTAACCTCCCCCCTTCTCTACATCATTTCTCACCCTTCCCTTCTTCCCCCGTCCCATCCCAAATCCTTATCCTGACCCCTTCCCCAGTGCTATATAGTCGTAATGGCTTGGCGCTTTCCCTTGATAATTCCTTCCTTCACCCTTCCCCTTTTGGGGGGGTGCTGACAGCTGAGTGGACAGTGTTTGGGGTTCGTAGTCCTGAGGTTCCAGGTTTAATCCCCGATGGAGGTCCTGATGCCCCTCTTCACCTAGTTTAAATAGGTACCTAGTACCTAAATAGGTACCTCGGAGTTAGACAGCTGTTACGGGCTGCTTCCTGGGGGGGGGGGGGTAACAAAAGGAGGCCTGGTCGAGGACCGGGCCGCGGGGACGCTAAGCCCCGAAACCATCTCAAGATTACCTCATCTACCCCCCTTCACCATGTTCCTGCTTCCTTCCTTTCATAATATATCCTAATATGTATTCTAAGGAGTAAAAAACTGTCAATAACAAATAACTGTACGATGCCTATTAATTAGGTATCGAATGAGTGGAGAAGGAAGTATTGCTCTTAATTGATTAGTATTAATACTGGGTACTCCTTCTAAAAAAGGTCATGACTAGGACACTGTTTAAAGCTTACCAATAAATAATAATATAAATTTAATAATAATAATAATAATAATAATAATAAGTAATTTATCAATAATAATAATAATAATAATAATAATAAGTATTTATCAATAATAATAATAGCAATTTATCAATAATAATACTTATAATAAATTTATTACTAAAACCCAGTAGCAACAATAAGAATACCAATAAATATACATAATTATTGATATTATCATTAGCATTATACATATTTATTATACTGTATTATTATTGTTGCTAGTGGGTTTTAGTAATTAATTTTATTATTAGTATTATTATCGATAAATTACTGTTAATATTACTATTGATGAATTTATATTATTAGTATTACTGATAAATTTATAATATTCTTATTCGTACTGAAAATTTTAATTTGTAATACTAATATTAGTACAGTATTATTAGTATTAGTATTAATATTATTATTATTATTATTATTATTATTATTATTATTATTATTATTATTATCTATTCCAAGTAAATATTGAAGGATTGGAATATTGACAACGAGTCACGAAACTTCCATGCTAGGTACCTCTGACTTCTTGGAGTTAGCAGCGTCATAAACAGTTTAGATTTCAAGTGGAAGGAAAATATGGGAACGTCTAACGTACTGAACGGCGGTCATTTCTTTTACTGTTTGCTGACGAAGATAGGTAGGCGTTGGCAGTCGGGACAATAGATAGATTCACAAAACCAGATAGACAGATTCCTGAAACTACATGAAGGTAACTAAGTATTTGTTATACTATGTTGATTTTAATCAAATATCTTCATATGATGACACATCCGGGGAGGGAAATAAGGAAGCACTAGTTGAAAGTTTCTTTGAGTATATAATCCTATGAGTGAACAGGCATCTCCTGTTTTCAGTATTGTATTACATTGTGGCTCGTTGAGCTTGAAATTGTTCTTTGTTTGTGTTCTATCGATCTTTTGAAATTGTTGGATCAATATCCTCAAATTATTCAGTATGTATTTTAAAAGTTTAGAGATCAGCCCTGTCATATCTGGTCTGCAGTGTTGTAAGCCCTGTTACAACCGTTCCTGGCATGAGAGTTGGCTAAATTCTGGGATTATTTTTGCTGCCCAGTGTTGAACTCTCTCCATTGCAACTATGTCTTTTTGAAGATGAGGTCTCCATGATTGGATACAGTAATCCAATTTAAGATTAAGCAAGTGATTTAGACAGTTGAATAACTGGATACAATCTTTTCCTTAAAGTAAATAAAGTACGCTTGATTATTCCTAGGGTTTGATTACTTTTTTTACTGCCGCTCCCACTTGTTGTGCAACTTTCAGTGAATGATGAATTCTGGCTCCAGGTGCTTTTCTTCATCAATCTATTGCAAAGTAATGATGCTACTTTGGTACCGTGGGTTTCTATGGCCAACATGCAAAGTCTTGCATTTTTCGATATTAAAAAGCATTTGCCAGTCTTCTGACCATTTGTGGAGTTAATTAATATAGTTATCTTTTGTAAGGCTTCAGTATAATTTTCACTTCCCACTTTACCGTAAATCTTAGTGTCATCTGCGAATTTGATGATGTGGGTTGTAATATTTTCATCCATGTCATTGATGTATGTGACAAAAAGGGTTAGCCCTAAAATGGACTCTTGTGGTACCCCATTCGCCGCATTTCTCCAGTCAGATTCATTCCCGTTTAGCACGATCCTTTGTTTTATATGTGTTAACTATTGTTTTATCGATTCTAGTATTCTACCATTTATTCCGTGTGCCTATAATTTCCTTGCTAGTCTTTCATGTGGTACCTTATCAAAAGCGTTGGCAAAGTCCATCTACCGGAAGTCCTTTGTCTAAGTGGCTGGTCACTTTTTCCAAAAATGTGTTCAGGTTTGTACGGCAGGATCTAACTTTACAAACCCATGTTGCGTTGATTTTGCAAGATTGTTCAGAGATGATGAATGATACCCTTCCTTAGAATAATAGAGGTAATGAAGCTACGCCCTAATGATCCTTTCTCGAATTTAAGGCTAAAACATTCACGTATATCATATTAATATATTTCTATCTTTCATTTGATTACTTATCTTCACTATTCTATGTCTTGACTAATTATTTCGTCCGGGTTCCACTCCGCGCATGATATCAACGATTTAGGTAAATTTCCACCATGAAAAGCAAGAGGAGATAGCTGGGAGTGCCCATCTTGCCCTGTAGGTAAACAAAAGACTTAGCCTTGTGCTAATTCGTATCTTGGGTCTGCTTAGTGGGTACGTGGTTCTTGGCACGGAGCACTCCATCTTATTTTCCACATTATTCAATATGTTGTATTATTTTATTGAATATCATTATTCAGTATGTGAGGAAAATATTTAGATTTTCTGCTTGCTTAAGGATACAACCTATGACAGATTTTATAATCTGTTTTGCCATTTGTTGCACGAACAAAATGCTGATGTATATTTATGCATGTGAGTTCAAGAAGTTAAAAATAACGTATGTATAACAGACCATAGGAATAAGCTCGTATTAAGAGAAGTTCCCTCCCCCGGCTCCCCCTTGGTTCCCCAATCCCAACACCCGCCCATGTTGGCAACTGGGCTTTTTCTGCCGCCCGTCCTCTCGAGCGCTCCCAACGTCATTAAACTGATGTACTAAATTGCCCGAACCTAACCAAACGAGGACCCACGAATAGAAAACGGGGCATCACGTCAAATTTGCTAATCGCTCTGAATTTTGGTTCAGAAATTTTTGTCCTTAGGGAATTTATACGTCAAATTTAGGAAGCTTACAGGGTGGAATAAAAGTGGTTTACAGTGAATAGCCCTAAAACAGTAGGTGCACACTAATAAATGACAGAGATGTTAGAAATAAATTATACAACGTGAGAGTAGTAAATATATGGTATTAAAAGTGGTTGAAGGTAAGTCTATACTCAGTTTTAAATATAAATGGGATAAGACAAATGTAATACTCATTGCATATACCACTTAATTGTAGTTCATAATGCCGGACTTGAAGCAGACTCAAAAATTCTACAAGTACACCTAGGAGAGTACACACGCAATGTTAAGAAAAGCACGCTATGGGAAGAGTTCACATCTGTTCTCATATATATGAGCCGGCAGATCGAACGCCAGGTACTGGGTCCCCCACCTTTTAGCAGCCGGCTACCAATCACTGGTTCCTTACTATCTTGATACAAAACTAATAGGTCGGGAGCTGCAAATATGTAATCCGCACTGTTAAATAGCTGGGGTCTAAGAGCTAAAGCATAAACTGTAAACACATATAGGTGTGTACTTGTTACTGTCCCCCCCCCCCCCACACACACACACACCATGCCAACTCACTTGTGTAACTATACGTCACGAGACCATGACTGGAGGAGGGGCTGAAAGGGGGGAATATACCAATAAAGGCAATGGAGAGGGAAAGGTTAGGCTAAGTTTGATTGGTTAAGTTTAATGGTATGGCCTGTCAATAAGGTTACAATCTACCGTGACTTTAACCTTCCAATAATACACAGACCCGTACACACGCAAACATGGATTTACTGTGCAAAAAAATGAAAGAAAAACAAATGGGTACGTCCGCCTAGGTCCTCCATATGTAGTTACTCTGGTATTGACCCAACCTTGAGTTACCCAGCTCTCTCACTCTCTCTACTGCGGACTTCCCAGAATGTCTGGTGTTGCTGATCATTGGTCCTTTTAATCGACTCGAGAATGGTCCAGGACGGACCGAAACGTCGTCGTCCCCTCACCTTCTAGTGTGTAGTCTGGTCAACATACTTCAGCCACGTTATTGTGACTCCTCGCCTGCATTGGTCCTTTTATGTAACTTCCTACATTGGTTTAGTGCTTGACTTTGGGCCTATCAAATGTGAGAGGGTTATTGTATATTGAAATTGAAATACTTTAGCTATAAACATAACATGTAATATCAGTTAAGAGCTTATTGACCGCCCACCAAATGCATTTGAAGCCTGGATATTGTTCAAGCCTAAAGTAAACTCTCAGTGTATATACACCTAGAAGCAGACGACACCTCTCGGTATAGACTACAGGTATATATTCCCCAGAATGACCGATGTTATTTGTCATTTCATTTTCCTTCGATCCACCTTCCAATTAAGAGGGGACAGCAGAACCTAATTAAACCTCAACGCTTAAAAAAAATATCCATTACAACAGCTATGCATACTGTAATTCTGGACTATGTTCAGGACAAGAATTTTTTGCTGGCTGTATAGCAAGCAATCATATCAAGCTAAATAACCCTCCTGAGATTGATGGGCCTTAAGTCTCACACCAAACGAAAGCTAAGATGGAGCATATACTGCAACAGCGAATCCACGACGCCGTGCGTGTTAGTGGCTTTGCAAGAATGTAAGAACGCCAGTGTTATGTACACTCACAAATTCAATGTGCCTTCTTGTACATAAATAAGTAAATAAATAATTAAATAAAGTTAAAAAATACACAAAATGAATGTGCGCAGTCTTTCAAGGGAGCAGCACTAGAAACAATCTATCCTCGTGAACAAATCCACAAGGGCCGTGACGAGGATTCGAACCTACGTCCGAGATCATCCCAGTAATTTATCCTCATACTGCCTGTTCAAGTTGCAGTCGACCCTCCTCCCCAAGACACTTTCTTTAACATCTTGTGTTTTCAAAAATCAGCATTTTTTCAAGTAAATAATTATTTTATATACTTAAATTGTATAATTAGGCGCTACCTCGGAACACGTTGCTTTACACACAGCAGTGCTGTTGCAGGCGCCTGATACTGTAGCTAGGCTGCATCTGGATGGTGTGTATTTCAGATAATAGGAAAATAAAATCAACCCAATGCCCAGAATCCAGTATATTTGGATACAGAAAACATTACAAAAAGGACAATTTAAAAGTCAATATCTGAATATTAAGGTTCAAGAGATGACTTCACTTGGTATATAGTGCATAGAGGGGTGACTGGGATTAACGTGCATGAAGCCGTTTAGAAGTGCGATTCGAACATTGACAGCGAGCGAAACACTGTTCAATAAAACTTTTTAACGTCATTCATTCAGTTGTGTGTATAGTTTTTGTGTATTTCATAAGCAGGGTGGGTGGCGGCTAGAGCAGTTGGCCAATGTTTATGGGGACTGGCTGCATTCAGCGACTAACTTATGTGAATTACACAGTAAAACGTTGTGTGTGTGTGTGTGTCTCGACCCACACCCTGAGACGTACCAGCGTCAACTGCACTACACTTGTACTCATCACACTTCATCCATATAACTTGTACTACTTCTGGCGTACTAAAAGCGTGTACACATATAATTTGCAAGCCATGTGATCTGAAAACTCTGATTCTAATCTAGTCAATGCAATTAGGGGGTGGGCCTTAACCGGAATAATGTGAGGGAACTACTTGTCACCGTCTTGCGAATGGTCCTGGATGTAACTACGATACTCCTCCATGACCTGCTGGGCGGTGAAGGCGCAGAGCGGGTAGTTGGTGGGGCAGGAGTGGCCCTCTTGACCGTGCCACGCTGCCTCGTCATAGTTGCCATATGTAGTGCCATCACTCTCCCCGGTACCTCTGCGTGGATCAAGGAGCGAGAGATTTGACGTAAGTCATGACCATAATGTATACAAGAATAACAATTTGCGAATGTATAGGCAGTTTACTAAGTTATACATCCATTAAAAAACAAAATATGCGCGATACATTTTATATGAGTTAAAGATATTGTGGGCAAACCCATGTACAGGTTTACCCCTTTCTTAGTATACATGAACCATGTTATGGACTACAGTAGGCTTTGTTGGATGGTCAGTCGCCTCTTGGTGGCCTTAATAACCTTCCAGCGTTTAATAAATTTAATTTTTATGAAAAAAAACTAAGTTTTATATACTTTTAATCAGTGATGCGAATATAGGAACATGGAAGTGTTTAAACCTATTTAAAGTACACAAACATTATCACCCACTGACGGTTTATATTTTCTATTAAACGTAATATTTTGAACTTATAATCGTAAAAATCGTGATGTTTGACTTGTTCTCTGATAATTACTTACTTGACTTGTTCTCAACACTAAACAACCACATGTGGAAATCAAGTTCAAGTTCAAGTATGTTTATTGAGATAAAGAAATACATCTCAAAGGGAAAAAGTAGCTTAGGCTATTTCTACCCCCCCCCCCCATGTGGAAATCATGATATGAAAGTGAACATCGAACTGTTAACTGATCTTTTAACTATTTACAAAAGACGTTTTCCTATTTTGAGTCACATGAATTTTATACATACTGCGCGCGCGCGCGCGCGCGCGCGCACACACACACACACACACACACACACACACACACACACACACACACACACACACACACACACACACACACACACACACACACACACACACACACATTGATAGGGTAGATAAAGACAGGCTATTTAACACAAGGGGGCACACGCATAAGGGGACACAGCACAGGTGGAAACTGAGAGCCCAAATGAGCCACAGAGATATTAGAAAGAACTTTTTTAGTGTCAGAGTGGTTGACAAATGGAATGCATTAGGAAGTGATGTGGTGGAGGCTGACTCCATACACAGTTTCAAGTGTAGATATGATAGAGCCCAATAGGCTCAGGAATCTGTACACCTGTTGATTGACGGTTGAGACGCGGGACCAAAGAGCCAGAGCTCAACCCTCGCAAACACAACTAGGTGAGTACACACAGTAGAAGGGGCCAGCCGGCCGAGCGGACAGCACGCTGGACTTGTGATCCTGTGGTCCCGGGTTCGATCCCGGGCGCCGGCGAGAAACATTGGGCAGAGTTTCTTTCACCCTATGCCCCTGTTACCAAGCAGTAAATAGGTACCTGCGAGTTAGTCAGCTGTCACGGGCTGCTTCCTGGGGTGTATGTGTGTATGTGATGTGAATAAGAAAAAAAATAGTAGTAGTAGGGCCGAAAGAGCAGAGCTCAACCCCCACAAGCACAACTAGGTGAATACACACACAAAAAGCCTGGTGGATAGCGCGCAGGACTCGTAATTCTGTGGCGCGGGTTCGATTCCCGCACCAGGCAGAAACAAATAGGCAAAGTTTCTTTCACCCTGAATGCCCCTTTACCTATCAGTAAATAGGTACCTGGGAGTTAGTCAGCTGTCACGGGCTGCTTCCTGGGGTGTGTGTGTGTGTGGTGTGAAGAAAAAAAATAGTAGTTAGTAAACAGTTGATTGACAGTTGAGAGGCGGGCCGAAAGAGTTTCGAATTTACTCAGTTTCTATGATCGAGCAACAGAGATATTACAGGAAAGAGATGGTTGGGTTGACTGCATCTATCTGGACCTAAAAAAGGCTTTCGACAGAGTTCCACATAAGAGGTTGTTCTGGAAACTGGAAAATATTGGAGGGGGAGACAGGTAAGCTTCTAACATGGATGAAAAATTTTCTGACTGATAGAAAAATGAGGGCAGTGATCAGAGGCAATGTATCTGACTGGAGAAATGTCACAAGTGGAGTACCACAGGGTTCAGTTCTTGCACCAGTGATGTTTATTGTCTACATAAATGATCTACCAGTTGGTATACAGAATCATATGAACATGTTTGCTGATGATGCTAAGATAATAGGAAGGATAAGAAACTTAGATGATTGTTATGCCCTTCAAGATGACCTGTACAAAATAAGTATATGGAGCACCACTTGGCAAATGGAATTTAATGTTAATATATGCCATGTTTTGGAATGTGGAATAGGAGAACATAGACCCCACACAACCTATATATTATGTGAGAAATCTTTAAAGAATTCTGATAAAGAAAGAGATCTAGGGGTGGTTCTAGATAGAAAACTATCACCTGAGGACCACATAAAGAATATTGTGCGAGGAGCCTATGCCACGCTTTCTAACTTCAGAATTGCTTTTAAATACATGGATGGCGATATACTAAAGAAATTGTTCACGACTTTTGTTAGGCCAAAGCTAGAATATGCAGCGGTTGTGTGGTGCCCACATCTTAAAAAGCACATCAACAAACTGGAAAAGGTGCAAAGACATGCTACTAAGTGTCTCCCAGAACTGAAGGGCAAGAGCTACGAGGAGAGGTTAGAGGCATTAAATATGCCAAAACTAGAAGACAGAAGAAAAAGAGGAGATATGATCACTACATACAAAATAGTAACAGGAATTGATAAAATCGATAGGGAAGATTTCCTGAGACCTGGAACTTTAAGAACAAGAGGTCATAGATTTAAACTAGCTAAACACAGATGCCGAAGAAATATAAGAAAATTACTTTCGCAAACAGAGTGGTAGACGGTTGGAACAAGTTACGTGAGAAGGTGGTGGAGGCCAAGACCGTCAGTAGTTTCAAAGCGTTATATGACAAAGTGTGCTGGGAAGACGGGACACCACGAGCGTAGCTCTCATCCTGTAACTACACTTAGGTAATTACACACACACACACACACACACACACACACACACACACACACACACACACACACACACACACACACACACACACACACACTATAGATCATGGGTGTAAAATCGTCTTACTTGTAAGGAGTGAGAATTTGGATCTCGTCTTCAGCTAGCTCTCTGGGGTCCTTCTGGGCCAGCTCACACACCAGCCGCAGTCCGCACTGGTCCTTGTCTTCGGTTGCGATCTACAACACCATACATTACACTATAAAATTGTAGTAAAAAATGTAAAGTATTTAACCTTTAAACTTGATAAGACGTAACTGGCAATATTTTGTGTTGTTTATGGCCTTCATTGCAAAGTTTGCCTTTATCAACATAATGCCAAGATCCACCGATTGTTTACAATAACGACGTGAAAAGATAGGTTCACTAACTTGACTGTAAGTCTTCTTGATCTCTGCATCCTCCAGAAATCCCTGAATACTCCTGCGTCTCCTGCGACCGTAGTTGCCCCCACACCAGCCACAGGACTCCCCGCAGCCGCCACAGCCGCAGTCAGGGCAATAATCACTGCTGCCCCTGCCCCCGTAGTTGTATTGACTCTGCCGCCCTAGCTCGTACCCCTACACATCATATAAACATTTTAATGCATTTTTTGTTCTGTTCTATCAGTTGTCTGTCACGACATCCCTGATTATATGTGTCCACATATGTGTTTCCACATTCATATATATTTAGACATTTACGAGAGCTACTCCAGTTACAGCCCTGGTCCTGTGCCAGGTTAAGTCCACTACGGGCTCACCATAGCCCGTGCTACTTGCAACTTTTTGTTCCCAGTAGCTGAATCTTAAACAACAAACAACAGAGAGCTATACTCACTCCAACGAAGGCAAGAGCACTGACGGCCAGTGCTCCTCCACCTCCGCCGCCTCCGTGACGGTGGTGGTGGTGGCAAGTGGAGCAGGGCTCAGCCACCACCACCTTCACCAACATTGCCGCCACCACTGTCAACACACCTCGATGCATCTACAAGAGGTAATGTTCATGTAAAAGTTACACCAGATTCGATATACATATATTAAACCCAAGGGGGACCAAAGACTCAAATTTTGTTTTGTGATGTTATATGAAGTAGGTTTTTAGTGGAGGAAAGACTTACCTTCCAGTAGTCTGCCAGACGCAAGTGATCAAGCCCAAGTCACGGATGTCTTTTATAGAGCAGCTCCGGAGAGCCGCGGGCTCCGGTAAGTTCCCCGAAGCTGCCTTTGTTGTCGTACGCCCCCGTCGGCAGTGTTGGCTTGTTAAACAAAACATCACGCTTGTCTGAAGACGCCTCTGCCACAAGCTCATTCACTGTAAGGTTCACGCATCGACTTAAGATGCAGTGAATCTCGACACTGGCACAGTGCAGTTGTGGACGCCTCGTGTTTGTGTTACCGCTTAAGAGCCACATGCGCCAAGGACTAAACTGGGTAAAAAAATAACAAAGTAGCGAACAAAGGACTCAGACAATGACCATGGAACTCCCTGGAACAATGAGCCGGAGTATCCTATAGAACGCTGGTTTACAAACTGGGGGCTATGGCCCCCTGGTGGGGGGCGCTTTTGCAATATGTAGGGGACAATAAGTTGAAGCGGCGGTGTACAGGTTATGATACCAGAGGGGTGGGGACGGAAATAACCAACTAGTGTAGTTTTCTTTTTATAATACAGGGTGTAAGGGGGGGGGGCATTAATTAAGGACAACATGAAAAAGGGATAATGACCATAATGAATTTGGGAACCATTGCTATAGAATCAGATGATGTACCTGACATTTTATATAAAAAATGAATTGGATAAATAAACACAGTTGCATTACTTTAAAAACTGTTGCTAAAGATAATAAAGTGAGGTAAACTGTAGCCTACACTAAGGGGGGGCTTAGTGTTGGGCCAAACCCTTCCGTTGTAGACGCAACCTTCAGCGCTAATGGGGAATGCGGTGTGCCTGAGCATCTCTGTATTTACTCTTTGTGCCTGCATAATCCCGCTGTTAGCTCTTAGATCTCGCCTTTTCAATCGATATATTTTTCTTGTGGTATGTCTACATATATATTTGTCTCGCGCACACACGCACACTACTGGACGTGGCAACGAGAAACTTTTTAAGCCAGAATGTCAGGGGGACCCACAAGAATGAGAGGCAACGATGTACCAGCTAGAGTTGACCTGGTATTCATTTTGAAGGAGTCAGACATGAGGAAATCAACTTTGAAGCTCCCGTGGGAATGAGCGATCGCAGTGTACTGATGTATGAGTATCTGGTAGAAAGAGGGATAACTTAATCAAGGAAGGGACCAGAAAACCAAAACCGAAGGGAAAGCTTACGAGAAGATAAGAAAATTCTTAACAGATATACCATGGGGAATAGAGATCAGAGGAAAGGCTGCACAAGACATGATGGACTATATCACCCAAAAGTGTAAGGAGGCAGCAGACAAGTTAGTCACAGTCCAAAAGGGAAAAAACGAAATGCAAACGAGGAACCCATGATTAATCAGGGATGTAAGCTAGCAAAGCAACTAAGTACAAGAGTACAACGAAACTACAGAAATAACAGGACACCGGAGTGCAGATAAAGATACCAGAGCCAGGAATGAGTACCTCAGAGTGAAAAGACAGGCAAAAAGACAATACAAAATTGACATGGTGAATAAAGCAAAGACCTAACTTAAACTGCTGCATAACCGCATCAGAAGGAAAACAATAATGAAGGAACAGGCAATGCAACTGACGATAGGGGCAGGCAAATTCACCACATATGACAAGGTGTGTCAGGAACTCGATAAGAAATTCCAAGTCTTCACAATAGAGGAAGGAGAAGTTTCTGAACTACGAGAGCGAATGTCTAACCAGGCACCACTGGAGGAGTTTATTACCACTGGGGAGGTAAGGAATCATTTGATTGAATTGGATGTGGCAAAGGCTGAAGGCCCAGACGGTATCTGGGATACTAAAATCTGAATCTACGGATACTAAAATAAGGACCAGAAGCACTGTGCCTACCGCTCTCAATCGTGTATAACATGTTGCTGGTAACAGGAGAATCGGCAAAAATTTGGAAGACGGTTAACGTAGTCCGGATGTACAAGAAAGGAGACGGACAAGATGCACTGAACTATAGGCCAGTGTCCCTAACTTGCATACCATGCAAGGTGAGAGAGAAGATCGTGAGAAAAAACTAAAGAACATCTGGAGAGAAAGAACTTTGTAACACATCACCAACATGAGTTCAGGGATGGCAAATTCCTGAACTCACAGGGATTAATAGAATTCTTGCCTCAGCTGGATTAATAAAATTCTAGCCTCACTTGCATTAATAGAATTCAAGAGAAGGGTGGGCAGACTGCATATTTCTGGATTGTTAAAAGCCTTGAACTTATTACCCCATAGGAGGCTAGTGCATAAGTTGGAGATGCAAGCAGGAATAAAGGAGAAGGTGTTCCAGTGCATAAGAGAGTATCTAAGCAACAGAAGACATAGTCACTGTGATGGGTGAGGTCTCAGAGTGGCGATATGTCACTAGTGGAGTCACACAGGTTTCACTCCTTGGTCTTTTCCAGTTTCTGATGTATGTAAACGATCTTCCAGAGGGAAGACTCATTCCTCTCAATGTTTGCCGATGATGCAAAAATTATGAAGAGGATTAAGACAGAGGAAGATAACAAGAGGCTACAAGATGACCTAGACAAACTGAAGGAATGGTCCAAAAAAATGGCTACTAAGGTTTAACTCCAGTATATGTAAAGTAATGAAGCTAGATGGAGGGAGCAGGAGGCCAAACGCAAGGTAACAAAGGGGAGAAGTCCTCCATGAAACAGACAGACAGAAAGATATAAGAGTTTATATCACACTGTCACACTGAACCTGTCTCCTGAAGTCAAACATTAAAACGATATAATCAGTAGAGTATGCGAGGCTGGCTAACATCAGAACTGCATTTAGAAATTTGTGTAAGAAGTCATTTAGAATCTTGGATACCACATGTAAGACCAATCCTGGAGTATGCGGTTCCAGCATGGAGTGCATACTTAGTCAAGCATAAGACGAAGCTGGAGAAGGTTCAATTAAGGGATGCCACTAGCTAATTTCAGAACTAAGAGGTATGAGTTA
This sequence comes from Procambarus virginalis, assembly GCA_020271785.1. NCBI lineage: Eukaryota > Metazoa > Arthropoda > Malacostraca > Decapoda > Cambaridae > Procambarus > Procambarus virginalis. The sequence goes on from WNGS01004374.1 coordinate 7,428,966, forward strand.
CGAGGAAAGGCTGGGTGATTTACACATCACATCGTTGTAAGACAGAAGAGTTAGGGAAGACATGATACCACATACAAAATTCTCAGGGGAATAGACGGGGTAGATAAGAACAGATTATTTAAGACGGGTGGTACTCGCACAAGGGGACACAGAAACTGAGTACCCAAATGAGCCACAGAGACATTATAAAGAACTTTTCCAGTGCCAGAGCAGTTAATAAGTGGAATGAATTAGGAAGTGATGTGGTGGAGGCTGACTCCATATACAGTTTCAAATGTAGATGTTCCTGAGCCATAGGGCTCTTATCATCTGCACACCAGTTGAGAGGCGGGACCAAAGGGCCCAAACTCAATCTCCTCAAGCACAATTAGGCAGGTACTCGTCTCGGTTGATGGAGCAGTGCTGACCTTAACCTTGGTAATGGAGATACACATGTACTCCCAAGTCTCCCCTCCTCCCCCCACCTCCTCTGGGGGTAAGGGGTTGACGGCAGGATATCCATGTTTAGTCGAGGTTATCATTGAGACAATAAGAACTCCCTGGATGAACTTGTCTAAATAGTTGACGATACAGCGACTTTGAGCAGTGGGTTTCTTTGAATAGGTCTGGCCACCTATTGACAGCATGTATGTGTGTGCTCGAAAACGGGAAGTATTGTATTCTAATATTTTTTTTTACTTTCTAATTTTGTTTTTGTTAATTAACAAAACCCATATATTATTGTTTACACTAAATCCGCTACTCGTAGAATGCCCAAAATTGTCGTATATACGCTACAGAAGATTAATATATTTAATATTGCAGACAATAGCAGCAATCATTATATGGATAGCGTAATAACAGGGGGACATTAGCGCCTTTGGTGGCGCGCGCGCGCACACACACACTCTTGCAAGAGATTGTTCTGGAAACTGGAACATATTGGAGGGGTGATAGGTAAGCTTCTAACATAGATGAAAAATGTTCTAAATGATAGAAAAATGAGGGCAGTAATCAGAGGCAATATGTATCTGACTGGAGAAATGTCACAAATGGAGTACCACAGGGTTCAGTTCTTGCACCGGTGATGTTCATTGTCTACATAAATGATCTACCAGATGGAATACAAAATTATATGAACATGTTTGCTGATGATGCTAAGATAATAGGGAAGATAAGAAACTTAGATGATTGTCATGCCCTTCTAGAAGACCTGGATAAAATAAGTACAGTATATTGGAGCACTACTTGGCAAATGGAATTTAATGTAAATAAATGCCATGTTATGGAATGTGGAACAGGAAAACATAGACCTCACACAACCTATAAATTATGTGAAAAATCTTTAAAGAATTCTGATAAGGAAAGAGATTTAGGGGTAGTTTTAGACAGAAAACTATCACATGAGGATCACATAAGAACATTGTGCGAGGAGCCTATTATACTACACTTAATGATTTCAGAATTGCTTTTAAATACATGGATAGAAAATTTTTAAAGAAATTGTTGACAACTTTTGTGAAACCAAAACTGGAATATGCAATGGTTGTATGGTGCCCATATCTTAAGAAGCACATTAACAATATGGAAAAGGTGTAAAGACATGCCACTAAATGGTTCCCAGAACTGAAGGATAGAGCTACAAGGAGAGGTTAGAGGCATTAAATACGCCAAAACTAGTAGATAGAAGAAACAGAGGCGATAAGATCACTACGTACAAAATAGTAACAGGAATTGATCAAATCGATAGGGAAGATTTCTTGAGACCTGGAACTTCAAGAACAAGAGGCCATAGATGTAAACTAAGTAAACAAAGATGCCGGAGAAATACAAAAAAATTCACTTTCGCAAACAGAGTGGTAGACGGTTGGAACAAGTTAGGTGAGAAGGAGAAGGTGAGGCCAAAACCGTCAGTAATTTCAAAGCGTTATATGACAGAGTACTGGGAAGACGGGACACCACGAGCGTAGTTCTCATCCTGTAACTACACTTGGATAATTACACTTAGGTAATTACATAATTTAAAGAAATGCAGTTTATCATTAAAACGCAGACAAAATGCAGTATATCGGAGGTAAGTCATTAGCAGATAAGCATCAAGTATGTTCTATCAAAGAAGGAAGATAAACCTATTAAATTTGCATTTCATCTGTCTGTATATATTGCATGTCATTCTTCTATTAAGTCCATTAATCACTAATTAATCATTAATTTTTTTATTTATTTTATATATACGAGTTCTTACATTTTTGTACAGCCACTAGCACGCAAAGCGTTTCAGGCAAATCATTAATTCTATGTTCCCGGAATACGACCCGCCAAATTGTTTAACAATCAGGTACTCATTTTACTGTTGGGTAAATAGAGGCTACAGTTAAGGATTGATGCCCAGAATGGGATACGAACCCAGGACAAAGTGCTTGCAAAACGCCAGGCAAGTGTCTTACCACTACGCCACAGGGACCGCAATAATTAAATAATTATTAATTAGGAAGGTTCTGTTTAGCTTGAGGAATTACTGTGGAGCCCACAAAAAGAAGTATGTATACAGGTATATTTATTTTCATTTATGGATTTTATTTTCAGGGGGGGGGGGGGGAATTATTTAGGAGGGTTTGACATTGTAAAATAATAAATTTCCAAGTAGGGCATAATTCTTTCCATATACTATATATAAGGGGTACCACCTCTGATGCAAGTGTAGGGACCTATAGCCTCGGAGAAGAAAATAAAGAGTACTTAGAGAAGACCTTGTGGATCCTCACTGAACACTTTGATATTTTCTTCTCCTACCACCCCTATTCTTTTGGTATGTGTGTATATTTATCTAACTTTATTTGAAAATGTCATTACACAAAAAAAGTTACAATATTGATATCATGCAGGGTACAAGGCTGCTTGTCACAAGTTGAATAGCTCCTCCAGCTCCTCAGATGGCGGGCAGGAACCATGGATGCAGTGAGCATTTCCTCTTTGGATTGCCACACTAAGGCACTGAAAAAGAAAACTGGCAGCTCTAGGGTCTCTAGTTGTTTCGATTAACTTAGACCCAACTCCTTCAAAAAGCTAGCAGCACTTTTACCCCAGGCACCAAGTGTCTCTGAGGCAATGGGGACGAAATTGTAGTGGTGCTCAAGGTCTCTGTATTTACGTGACTTGGCCGCTTCCCGGTGATTGGCAGCTCCTCCTGCTTGTGTAGCACTGAAGTCAACATAGGTATTGGCTAAAGTTGAAATGCAAGTGTAGTCCCACACCAACTGTCATCTGTCATGAATATATATATTCATCTGTATATATATATATACCTGTACATATATATTCAATGTCAATAGTCAAATTTATTTGTTGGGCGGGGAGGGAGGGAACAGATGGAGAATGGAAACAGTTGTAAAGCAAAACTTCTGATCATGAAATTCAGGCCATTCTACTACGAGGTGAGTGATCTAGCCAGGGAGTGCATGGCATTCTCAGCTACAATGTTTGTCATTTAGCACTTGGTACTAAAACTATACCCAACGTTCCCAATTCATCTGGCATGTTTCAAGTTACAACTGTTTATGATAAAGCATAGAATGAAGATGTGACACAATGAGCATAGCTCTGTCTCTAACTACTGGACAAATAGGTAATAACATGCTTGCCTATACAACATAAATAGTATAGTGTTCTGATAATTTTGTTCTAGCATATATTATATGGTCCACTTTAATACTACCCCCAGTACCAGTGCCATCCTTGCACATGACTGCTGGAATTCTGAATTGTGAGAACTAAATAATCTCTTGGTTTTGTAATTAATGTACTGTAGTTTAAACATTAAATGTTGTTATACATTCCTTTATCCTTATTGCAATGTTCTTACCAACCTCAGCACCAAGTAATTTAAAGAGTAAATACAATATTGCATAGTTCTTGTTGTTTTAAATATTAAAGTCCTTGGTGTCAAAACAGTCTACAGTATTTGAATAATATAAAATCCCCTAGACCAACTACTGACCTCTTCTGGTATAAAATCCAAAATGATTACCCAACTTCCAGGTAATTATTTAATTCTAGGTGAATAGAGGCATCAGGTAAATGGTCAATGTTGCCTGAACACTTCTGTCCAGCAGTGAGAATCAAACCCGGGACCTTGTGGCTTTTACCCAAATGCTCCGACCACTGTGCAGCCAGGCTTATATGTGTTATCTGTTAAGAGGTCTTGCAGTTTCTAATAAATGTAACTATTGTACTAAAGTGTGGAAAATTAGATGCAATACAAATATTAATTTTATTGAATAGATTTATTCGCATAACATCAGGAGTTGGCAGCAATATATTATGGTATTGCCTTGTATCTATTACTTGCTAGAAGTGAAACATCAAGTAGTTATTCTTTAAATTCTCAATTAAATATTTTCACCCAAGCTACATACCACTATTATCCATAACTTTGACATAATAAATTGCTTAACTGTTGAAGGCCACAAAGAGCTGGAGGCACATTAAAAGGAAAATTGTCAGGACATAACAATATGCCGCATGTCAAAAACATAGTTATACCTAGGACAGTCCTAGTAAATACATACAGTACTATACTTCCTGAGTTCCTCTCCATATATATATATATTCAACTGTTTACAGTACTTAAAAGATATTTATGAAGAGGTGTGAAGAAGCTACTTGGTAGTAATGGGTATCTTTAGTTATAAATGGCATGAATAATGACCTGCCCCTATGAAGTTCCCTTCTTACATTTTACATAGTCATTACAGTAACAAAACTGGAGTTTATTTACATTTTCAAATGCTATGCATTTTGTTTGGAGAGGAAAAATCAATGGCAGATGTAGATTAAACTTGTGATCATAGGTACATTTTCTGAATCATGCTTTCTTGATTTTATTTTTTGTCAAATAGAATCATGTGATTTTTTTCCATAACTGTTATTTACAGAAGACAAATATCAATACAAAATACTGTAGCACTAAGAAAATTAAATACATGTAATGTAAATATTCTGCTAATGGACATATTATTTTATAGGGGACATTTACTTAAATGCAAATAGTAGTGTGTTAAGGTGCAAAAGGTTTTATCTGTACCTATCTAACATTATCCAGTGCCATGACATTGAAAGTGGTGTCATGCCCAAGAGTTCTAGATACTCTATTGGTAAACAAAGTTTCAGCATTTGTAATTGCACATTGGCTTAGAGAAAGAATAGTAGAGATATAACACGTATTACAACCACAAAAAGCACTGTACATTCTGCATTAGGAAGAACAATGCTTAAATGTTACAGAAATATCCAGAGGTACATAGTTTTAACTCCTGCACTGCACACCTTTTAAAATGGCATTCCCATGGTGTGCCTAAAATAAATGGGTTACCCCCCAAAAAGTATTTTTGTTCCTTTTGATATTGTTAATTAGCACCCCAGGAAGCACAAGTAAAATACAAGTAAAATGTTTCTGCCTCTTGTAGTTTAGGTGTAGTGGCTTGGAGAAGTTGCACATTTTAATAGTGCAACTTTATGCGAGTTGCCACATGGGAATAACTTTGTCAATTTATTTTACTTTCTCACTATATTTAGTTTTTTTGTTCTAACAAGTTGTATCGATGTGCCAAAGATGGTGTTCATTATGTATAACTTTGAAAATATACATACAGTATATACACATGTGTATAAATATATGCACACCATATATTTATTCATACTAATATATTTATACAGTATATAAGCCTAAATCTTATAATTGGACATGGCACACATTTTGCCTGAAATATATAATGGTAACACACACACACTTGCTGTTGTTAAAATTTCAGTGGCCCATAGTATGGCTGCCCTGTACGTTCTTAGGATCATGGTCTTAGGAATGTTACATAGGCCTTAGTAATGTAGGCCATGTTACTAAGGCTATAGAAGGAAAGTGAGGGACTCGGGATTCTTTTTCAAGATGGGGGATGCTTACTGGAGACCTGAGGAAGCAAATGTAAGCCACTTGTATGCATGGAAGTTTCAAATGTTATGATATACTAACATCATCACATGCTGGCTGGTGCACCACCACACCCATTAATATGTCGACTGGTGCAGTGCAGGGGTTAAGTAATGATAGTCATAGATTTAAGAAATAGGTTACAGTAAAGGGGAAACTTGTATAAATTACAGTACAGTATCTCAACTAGCTAAAAAATAAGTAACATTTCGTAACATGATACGATAATACACAGTGCCTTCTTGCATTGCTTAGCCCAAAAGCATTTCTCTGGAGTTTGGGAACTACAGAATCAGACAATTATTTAACTCTTGTATATTGAAAATTCCAACCAATTAACCATTTCTATAAAGGAAATGTAATTTTTGATTTTAAATGTTTTAGACTTCATACATAATTTCAAGTTAAATTTCACCAAATACTAAAATGTGTAGAGCTAATTTTTGTTGTAGTAATGCTAATAATCTTGGAGGTAATGAGTTATGCAAGTTATTTATATTTTTATTTTTTCTTGCAATCTTAAAGCACATATTTCATTGATAATGTGAACATTGATACTGTACAGTCTGACACTCAATATGATAATACAAACTAATTTTGAGATGTTTTCATAATGCAAAGGAATTTTATGTTGTAGTTCTATAGCGGAATTGGAGTACATACATATTAAATTTAACAAGTTAAGCACTTTTATAGGAAGTGAATAACTAACTACTGTACAGTATATCACAGCCCGGTTCCTAAGATTAACATTGTTGATACACACAAATTTGTTTCTATATATGTATATACAGAAAGTATTGTTGGCTTTTGGTATATATGAAATTGGATTCACAATTATGCTCTTTGCATTATGGTGGAAAAGATATACGTAGGATATAAGAAGTTTAAGGCCCAAAGTGAAATATTGGGAACAATATCTCTCAGCACAGTATTATTTTATTTTTCTGTTTCAGATAGGCTGTTCTGATTTGTTATGCCTGTGTCGCCACTGCCCTCCCACCCTCTGCCAAATTCAAGCACCCACTCAACATCCCCTCGGCCTGGTCTCTGACCAGGCCTCCTGGTGGTTGATCTGGTATACCAAGCTTTTGGATGCAGCTGCTTGCAGCCAGTCATATGAATCACAGCCTCGTTGATCAGGTATCCTTTGGAGGTATTTATTAAGTTCTCTCTTCAACACCATGTGAGGTTAGCTAGAAATGTTCCTTTGTTGTAGAGGTATTGTGCTGAAAAGTCTTGTGCCCTTGATATTGATAGTTCTCTCTTAGCATGCCTACTGCACCTCTGGTTTTCAAAGTAGCTATTTTGCACATCCTACCATGCTTCCTGGTTTCCTGTGGAGTTATTTCAGTGTGCAGATTTGGAACTTTTAATGTATACGAGTTTAGGTGGCAAGACTCAAAAGAGTTAAGTGGTTATGTTTATTTAGTATAGTCTTGGTTACATCATTCTGTTGTTGGAACTGTAATGTGTCATGATAGCTGAGATGAGGCCTGGGGTAGAGAGCTTGAATGTGACATGAAAGCATATAGCTCAAATGCAGGCAGGATAGTGGAGCTCACATGTAGGACGAGCAGATAGCTCGAGCATGACTGTCTGATCTGTGGTGAGACTATAGTGTCTTGTGAGAGTAGGGGACTAGACTTAAGTGTTACAGTGTTGCAGAGCCACTGAACCATTGTTACTTTGTTGCAGAGCCACTGAACCATTGTTACTTTGTTGCAGTCACTGAACCACTACTGAAGTTAGACTTCCATTATTGGTGACTTATATTCCACGAGTCTTTTGATTTGCCAAGTTGACCCTCATCTTACTGGTTACCTTTTGGCAGTCCAGAGTGATTCCTGTAACCCTTAGGAAGAAGTATTAATTGTAATTAGTGTAGAACTTCTTGGAATGTAGAATTCTTGGGGATAAGTTATGTGGAATTAACAGGCACATCTAATTGTCTGCAATGAAACTTAAGAGAATTTGGAGCAACTATATTGCTCTTAATAAAGTTGCTTCAAAACCAGTTCCTTTAATATTTTCCAAGTGTTAATTGCTATGTATTTTTTCTTGCCTGCACTCTAGAGAATAATGTTTAACATCTTTAAGCGGTCTCAATAATTTAGATATTTTATTGAGTAGATTCAGACAGTAAAAGACCTTTACACATTCTCCAGGTCAGTAATTTCTCCAGCTTTGAATCGGGCTGTCATTGTGCAGCAATATTCCATCCTAGAAGATTAAATGTCAGCACTGTGGAGAAATACCTACCCACCTCTGGAACATATCCAACACAGTACAGAGTTCAAACTAAATAAGATTTTAACCGAGATTTAACAGCACACATTGTACATAATCTTATTGAAGCCAACTTATGAGTCATAAATACTCATCCACCGTCTAAGTGATACAGAAATTAGAAACGAGTAAAACTTAGTGCACCAGCCAGATGCTTATGGTGCGAGCAGGAATATCCCTGAAAAAAATAAAATTCAACCTAGAAAGCATTAGTGTAACAAAGCAAAAGATTAACACATCCCACTGGCACAGCAGAGGAGGCAGATGTTGCTCAAGGATGATGTGAAGGAGGACTAGCACTCACTCCGCCTAAAGCAACTGATGCACCGACATCACTACCTTGTCCAAGATACCAAGAAAAATTAGATTGGGACAACCTGCTGGAAGAGACCGCAACCCATGGCTTTGCCCATAACACTTTGTCACTTTGTGAAACAGGTGGTGGGATTGTTTCTGGATGGGGGTTCTGGGAGTTCTTCTACTCCTCAAGCCCAATTCGAGCTGTGCTTGACTTAAGAGAGTTTAGTGCAACAGGCAGCTCACAGGTCCACATTTATCCACTATAGCCCGGTTGGTCTGGCACTTCTTGCAGAAAACTGTCCAGTTTTTCTTGAAGATTTCTAATTTTGCTCCGGCAATATTTCTTATACTTGCTGGGAGGATAATGAACAACCGTGGAACGCTGATGTTTAGACAGTGTTTACTGATTGTGCCTATGGCACCTCTACTCTTCATTGGCTCTGTTTTGCATTTTCTTCATATTGTTGACTCCAATATACTGTATTGTTATTTTTCTGTGCAAAATTGAGACCGGGCCCTGCAGTATTTACCATGTACAGGTACAGTATACATAATTTGGTACCTTTTGAGAGCTTTGAGATGATCACAGTAGTTTAGGTGCTTTGTGTCTATGCATGCCATATATGTTCTCTGTATTCCCTCTACTTTGGGAATCTCTCCAGCTCTGAAGGGAAAATTTGAGTATCGAGCAGTGCTCAAGGCAGGACAGCAGAAGTGATTTGAATAGTATGAGCATTTTGATGAGATTCCTGGATTTGAAGGTTCTCGCAATCTGTCCTATAATTTGTCTAGCCGATGCTATATTTTCTTGGTTATACTCCCTAAACCTTGGGTCATTTGACATCATTACTTTCAGATCCTTTACGTGTTGCTTTCCTACTATGGGCAGATTTTATTGTGTTTTGTTTAGGGTCTTCATTTTTACCGTACAGTATTTAAGTACCTAGAGTTTATCACTGTTATGAACATCTGACCTACCTCTGTCAGGAAGAGGAGTGAAGAAAGAGAATTGTAGTAAGGAAAGTTACAGAGAAGGTTTCTGGATATGATCCAAATTGGCTACTTGTAGGCCCAGCAAGCCACAAGAAGTGTCACTGCATCCTTTAGAAGTGGCATGAACAATTTGGGTAAAAATGTTCTTAGCCATCTTTGTACACAGGCTGCAGAATTATTCCAGAGAGAGCAAAAAGCTGCAACTGGTAATTGGGAAGAAAATTGCTCCTGAGATGACAAATAGTGGAGAACCTCTGCCAAGTAAGTCTGGGCCTTGAGGGGTCAAAAAAAAAAAAGACAAAAGCGGCTAGCTATGGAGGGAATCTGTATGCAATACTGTACTGACAAAGACCAACTCTCACAGAGCAAAGAAAAAGCAAATAGCACCCTAGTGAAAACAAAATGAGAAACCCACCAGAATCACATTAAATAGGAAAAAACTTATCACATCCTAGAGAAAGAGGTTTTCTGGCTTGGGAACTAACCCTAAGATGGTCCAAATTGCAACAATGGGCTTCCCCAAGAACCATCAAAACCTTGGAGTTCTTTCCTGACACACAGAAAGAAAGGCCAGCCAGTATCAAAGCCCAGCTCCAAACCTAAACTCAAAGCCTGGGGAAGAGGGAGAGCCAGCTATGGAGGCCTCCTTCACCCTTAGAGAATGAGCCAGTGAAGAGTTCCACACGATCAGGTGGAGGGCAATAGAGGAAGGCATAGGCACTACCTTAACAGTCTTGGAGCAGCATATGAAGTTCATGCTGCTGGTGTCTTCCAGGCCTTAATCCTGAGGTCTTTTCACAATTGTTGTGGGGGCTAGGAGGCCTTCACAGCAATCTTGCAAGAAGGAAGACTACCAGCCAGATTGGAAAAAGCTGAAAGTTATGGTGTCGGGATTTTTTGCAAGTCTCAAAGACCAGGGCTTCAAAATCATCATAAAACAGGGAAACTCAATTTCATGCTAGCAACATTTGGATGCAAAAAAGCCTGAAATGTGAGGCATGAGCTTGCAAATGTGCCACTGCTGTTAGGTCCACTCAAGAAGGTTTTGCCAACACAGAGGTCTAGTGATGATACACATCACACCCCCAATTGGTAGAATAGCAAATGAGCCCAACAGGAGTAACAATAGCAGCCATCAGGTTAAAAAAAAAAAAAGACACCTTGGAAAGCTACATGTCTGTCACTGAATTGAGTGGTGGATTCAGTATGTCTCAATTCAAAGATGAGAAAGGACACACACAAAAGAAAGAAGGGAATGATTACTCGAGTGCAGACCTAGCTACATGAGAAAAGCTCTAACTTGCATGCAAGCCAGAACTGAGAGCATCTCACACAATTAAGTACCCAGATATCTGAAAAAATATATCAATTTGTATTCTTTCTATTAATCCAGACTTTTGGATAATGTTGTTTTGTATGACTGTGATACACTTGTGTCACAGTCATACAAAATGTGTGATAAGGGTTTTAATATGCCATGAATTCTGATTCACATTTATTTCACTGATAATCTATCTTTAAATAAAACATATGTTGCTCTCTGAATGGCATACAAGCATGTACTCTGGAAATTGAATTTAAATAAGTTAATATTATACTGTCATTACTTCTTGTAACCTCTTAGACAATTATACTTCATTCTGTCACTTAGTACAATGTATAACATTCTAATAGGAGCCCATAATTATTAGATAATTTGCTGTCAAATAAGTTTTAATTTGAAATTTTTCAGTAGTGCTGTTATTCAAAATCAACAAATTATCTTTTATCTGGTAACATGAACATCCTCAACTTAATATCCATGAAGTACAATATTTTATCATATAAACAAATGTCAAGAATAGCGTTCAGGTGTTTATTAGACATAACATTTGCAAAATGTTGCTTTATTATGAAGGACATTAAACCAACTAATAAAATAACATAATTATCAGTGCCGGTAATTTAACGCTAGCTGCTGTATTGTTGATCAGACGATATTAAATATAATTATTGGACTATACTGTACTATAACTTACACTATTAAAAGAAAGGAAAATATATTATTCAATTCTCATGGAAGCATTATAATTTTATGCAGGGACTATTTCAAGTCAGGCATACATATCGTAGTCATAACTGCAGTGTAAAGCATGGCACATGCAGTATAGTCGTAACCTGCAGTGTTAAGGTGAAACAAACAAAGCATCCTTGCATTCTGTATATACTGCTACCTCTTTTTAAAAGAGGACATTGCATGTCAAATCGCTTAATATATTTTTCAATATAATGTGGTTTCATCTTTATTTTTAACGTGTCAAAACTGATTTGTTGCAATACTTTTTTGACAATATTACTGCTGTGTCATGCAGTTTTATGAAGGTTAATTGTTGTCTACATTTTAAGGGTGTATATTCCTGTTTCAATAAAGATTAATTACAAAAATTATGTAAACAGTAATTTTTAAAAATCACAATTATAAAATCCATTCTCTTCACTCATAATGTGAATGCACCAAATTATTGTCATTCTTTTGGAAACGTTTTATCATCGACTTCAGAGCCAGGCAACATTTTTCTTTGGCTTGATCACAGATAAAACAATTCATACTGATTATCTGGACATGCACACCATTAAACAAGGAATAATTAAAATTTGCATCAAAACTTCCATTATGTATGCACTGCTTATTGTTATATTCATTTATTAGCTGACATTATTTGTGGTACAGTAATACAATACAAGTCTGTTCCACCGTAATTTTTTTTTCTTAAGTGTTGGGCTTTAAGCATATCAACCACAGGAAGGTTATTAAGGCCACCAAGCTGCTTATTAACCCACTAGTAAGTATACATTAGTTTTCAGCATAGTCCAGACCTCAAATACCATAATCTATATATAATACAGTCAGGTTTGTTCTCGACACAAAATTAGTGATTGCAGGTTCGAATCCTGGATGGGACAAAGATATTTGGCTGTGTTTCTTATCACCTAATGCACTTCTTCACCTACCAGTAAATTGGTACCCAAGAGTTAGTTTGTTGTGGGTGTTGCATTCTGGGGAGGGCAAGTAATGTAATTCAAACTTGCGAGGGTGATACGGGGACATCAATATAAGCCAAACATGTATATACACTGGCTGCCTGTCCCCAGACACAATGAATTGTTAATTATATATACACTGAGAAGAGGTATAATTATCTCATTGCAGTAGCCCATTTATACTCAATGAGATTGAATGGGCTACTGCCCATTTATCTCATTGTATATATCCTTTTACATTAGTTGGTAGGGGATGCATTTTGTTTTTTTTGTAATCCATATTCAGTATAGTGTAGTATTTATATTCTTCAATAACCAATTATTTCTCATAATGGAAGTTATCATTGCAAATTATTAATAAGACAATAATATATATATATATTTGATTATATCTATTGCTACATAACAATCCATAACTCGAACAAAATTTAAGCATTGAGTAAAATAGTGATTTCTAAAACAGGATTAAATTCAGTAAAACACATTCAACAGCATATGGTTGGAACTAAATCACTTTGAAATAACCCGTGCATTTCAATATGTTACGTTAACTGTTAAATAAAACTAAATTTCACAACATATAGGATTCAAGTACTGTACAATACATATGAGATATATAAATTAATCAAAGTGTGTTAAAATGCTTTGGCAATAATCCAAATTATTGCAAAACCACTGATTATTTATAATTTAAAAGAACAGATAAAAAAACTGTAAACAGTTGATTGTGCTGTACAGACTATGAAGTAAAATAAATTTAGTTTTGTACCACCAAATAGATCAGGTGTTTATGTAATGTTAAAGTTATATATTAAAGTTTGATACGTTGTCTAAAAACCATTATGATGTAAAATTTGTTTATTAAAAA
>WNGS01004374.1:7450806-7463904 GCA_020271785.1 Procambarus virginalis
AACGTTGTTCAAATGTTTACCAGCTTTTCATGTGTACCTTTGGTGTTAGTGTTGAAATCATATCCATTCCTAAATCTTTTTCCTTTTTCTGATTTCTATTAACTTCCCCTAATGGTGTATTATCTCCTGGTCTCCTTTCTCCCTTTCCGATCTTCATTACCTTGCATTTGTTTGGATTGATCTCAAGCAGCCATTAGTGTGTCTAATCCTGAAGTTTATCGAGATCTTCTTGTAATTTTCTGCGGTCATCCTTGGTTTATCATTAACTTTGCGTCATCAGTAAACATTGACATGTAGAGCTCACTGCCATAGACAATTCGTACAAAATTAGGAACATTAGTGGCCAGACGACCGAGGCTTGGGACACCTAACTTGAAACATTCCTTCAGCTCGACACTTCTCTGACTGTGACTCTTTGGTTTCTGTTTATCTAACAAAGTTAACTGTTACCCCAGTTATCTGTGCTTGCCTCTTCGTTTTTGTTTTACACCAACTTTTCACGAGGAACAGTGTCAAATGTATTTTGACAATCAGGTCAGATATACTCTACTAAGCCTTCGTTTTCTGTAGTGTTTTGGCTGTGGTGAAGAGCTGCAGATAGTGTATGGTGATGATGACCAGGTCTGGTGACGACAACCTTGGGCCGTGCAGTTCCGGTACTCTCAAACTGATTAAATTAATAAATGTAAACAAAGCCTCCATGATTAAGGAATGATGTACAGGTTTCGTAAGAAGTTGCTTAAATTCTTAATGAATCCGGGCCCAGGTCAGGTGTGATTTCCTGGAAGACATCTATCATCATCTCTTAACATATTTACACACGATTTAAACTGCGTCACCATCGTCAATCTCCTCTACAATCTGCGTGTCAGAATTGACTCCACTGTGTTTGTTCGTCAATAACTCAGCATGACAATCATGACAGGTGATGTCATGACAGGTGGGCGCTGGTGGCCTTGGTGATTCCCAGGAGGACAAAGAGGACAAGCTCTCTTCACTTGTCTACTCTCGCCAATAATGCATGACTCCTCAGAGGTGCTTCTGTTGTTGTTTTAGAGTCAGCTACTGGGAACAAAAAGTTGCAAGTAGCACGGGCTTTGGTGAGCCCGTAGTGGACTTACCTGGCACAGGAGCGGGTTGTAACTGCTCAGAGGTGATAAGCTACAATATGAGACACAGAACACGGGGAAGCTACAATATGAGACACAGAACACGGGAAAACTACAATATGCGACACAGAACACAGGGAAACTAGTGTGTGACACAGAACACACGGAAAACAAAGTGTGAAACACGGGAGACAAAGAACTATAGTGGGCTTGACTTCCGAACATGGGGCAAGACGTATACGCTCCAGGGAGGCAAAATACGCGCTGTGTGGGGCTTGAGTACACGGGCCGAAGCTGTTTACTCTGCAGGGGGGGTTCCCAGGGTCACGTTAAACTTACCAATCTTGCCCAGTGGACATAAACAGTACTGGGGAAGAATGAATGCACGATTCGTGGTATATACACCGAGAGGAATATCTCCGTGTATATACACAGCTTGAATTTTCTTCTGAATTACCATTTAAGGTACACTCGCAGGCAAGAAAATGAGGAAGCCTCCGGCACTGGTGATCCCAGCAGTTCGAAATTGAAGCCTCAAGTCCCAATCTACGGAAGTCTGCAAGTCTTAAAAATTTAATTGATTTGTTAAACAATTATTGTTGTTGTGTCTTCCCTTCATTGAACATCCTTTACTTATGAATATTATAAAAAATTATTAAATAGTTATTTCAAATTTATATAATCACGTATCATCTTGCTTAAAGAAGTGCTTATTCAGTGATACAAGCGAACTCCTCAAGAACTTAGCCGAACAGGAGCAATCTTTCAGTAACCTTTGATACCTCAATTTTCCTTTCATCTGTTTGCATGGTTCTTTAGCATCCTTGGATACTCACGAGGTCCTTCGGTATCCTTGCATAAACATGAGGACCTTTGGTATCCCTGGATACCCGGGAGGTCCTTCGGTATCCTTCATACCCATGAGGACCTTGGTATCCCTGGATACCCGGGAGGTCTTCGGTATCTTGGATACCCGGGATACTCACAAGACTTTAAGCGGCAAGTTTCACAGATAAATATTATAGTTTACAATTTACAACCAATATAGCGTTAAATTACTCTACGAGTCTAGATGATGGGGTAAATTAAATACATATATGTTCATAGGAAAACCAAAACAAATCAAACGAATCAACCTGCAAGGCAATGCAATGGTTGGAGGAGGCGATACACATACCGGGAAATAATGTACTATCGTCAGGTGTAGGATGTAGAGATGTAAATATTTTACAATTCTCCATACTGAGGCAAGAACAGTCCAGTCACCCCTTGACGCGGAGGTAAAAATATGAACACCGATTAATATGATTATTTGCGTAATCTCACGGAAGCTCAGTTATGCTCTCCGGAGGAAACCTGTCCCAAGCCAGGTCTCTCACTCCTCGAAGTACCTTCCGTGATCACCAAGACGGTGTTGAACATGATGTGGGGATTTACGTGTAAAAACACCAACTTCGTATCAATGTGATCCATCAAACACATCTTGAAATCAATTCATCCGTATGGGCAAGGTCAAAACATATTGCATTAACATGTGGGCATGATGATACATGTTGGTGTTGACCTTGAGAGGTGTCCCGGGACAGTATATATGCAGCCTAGGACACCTCACTCCGCCTCACACGCCCAGACCAGCCGCGGGCCGGACCATCACCCCAATACTTCTAGCACAGCTACTCATTGTTATAAGGTATGGAGCGGGCGCTTGCTATATATATTTCACTCCGGTTCATTTACGCAAACGTCAAGAAGGAATCACTTCACCACGGAGAAATGATAATGAGAATAGGTTTGTAAGGCATAAGATCTATCAACTGTCGGGTCCATGAAGACTGTAGCTTTTCAAAGTTTATATTATATACTCAGTGTACATAAAGAATATGCTACACTCTTTTAACGTATATACAAATAACGAATACCGGCTTGAGATAATAACACTGCCCCCTTTGTGGACTGACATATTTGTCTAACTTGAAGATGTAAAATAGTATCAAAGCCTTGTTTGTACCTGATTGTATAGCACAAACTTGAGTTATATTGTACGAATGGCTCTCCATCACCTCTGAACATGCGAATCACGCCTGTTAGACTGTAACGAAAGTGTAGATGTGAACAGTCAGTGCAGTTACAGGTGAAATTTATGAAGATCTCTTTCTGCACGAGGCAGAAAAAATATGGTACAGGGACATATACGACTGATATAACTAAAAGTGTTATAAACTTAAGACAGCATAATTATATTCCTATATTTATTTAGGTCACCATAATTGCATACTGGCAACCAGCTGTTAGTCATGAAACTAATTCCGTCTCTAAGTGTACATACACTGTGTATACACTGAGAAGTGGAGCACATGTATCGGTTTATATACAAAACTGTCCTCTCTGATAACACATCTCATTTTGCAACCTCCTTATCATGATTGATTGTGACGTTGAGCTTAAAAATTATGAAACTCTGGAGGGTTACTGAGATCACTAAAAGTGTTACTGACCAACCCACACAAGTACACTTTAGCTCTGAGCATATTCCACACGAAAGGATACTCTTAAGTTATATACACCGAGAAGAGGATTTCAGCTCTAAGCACATAAAATTCACTACTGTGGTAGAGAGTCGAGCTCTAAGCGGTGTTCCTGTCCAATGATTGTCACGTATTTTAAAGGCGATACTTTCGAATTACAGTTATTATAACCGTAATTTAAAGTATATACTTTTAAATTGTATTTGTGTAAGCCACAATATAATGCCACAGTGTAAGACACATAACAGAGGCACACGTTCTGTATGATAACTTGTATACAAATGCCATATTTGCCTTGGTGATAAAATTTGGACATGGTTTATTCCTTCAAGACACGAGGTTATAAACCTGACTCTACAACCTGTAAATTATTTCGAAGATTCTTTGATGTTACCTGTTCCTGAACAGGTATACAATATATATATTTTTGTATAACCTTTGGCAGACGCGTCATGGAGAGTGCGGGTGTGGTGGGCGTGGTGGACGATGGTGACATGCTGGGCGCTGGGGTGGTGGATCCCTCAGTGGCTGAGGCTGTGGCGGCCCCTGAGCCTTGCTGTGGGCGCTTCGCTGCCGCGGCGTTGGGCTTCGCTGGGGTGAGTGATAGGCACAATGGGCTGAGGGGGTTTGGGTCTACTGACCTTCCCCAGGATACGAAACCTAACACAGTTGACAAACTCCCCCGAGATTCCCGATTGTGAATCGAGGATGAACCCAACTGTACTACCATGACCCTAAATTATGGGAAGCCGACTAACCCACTGCACTATATGTAGTAGAACAGATATTTCTAACCCTGTGTATGAAGTACACACTAAAATATATGTATGTGTTAGCATTGTAATGTAAACACTTCAATCACCTGTGGTTGAGTGTTCAGTAGCTAAATATATATGTAGTTTAACTGATCTCTATCCCATACTGTCCGTGGAGGACAACAAAATGTATATTTATGTTGATTAGCAATATAAATTTTAAATGAATTACCACGTCCGTAGAACAGAATAAACTAAAAAAATAAATGTAAAAAATATATTAAAGGTGAAGCAAAGACGGACAAGGTGTCACTGGCAAAATGATTTAGGCGAAGACTACTTCACGTTATAATATTTGTCTCCCTTGATTTCGACTAATAGAACACCTGTGCCCAGACAACGCGATTGAAAAATGTAATATTTCGCCTGTTTGCTGTTAGTTAGAAAAAATAGTTTAATATAACTGCACAGATAAAGCTGCCAGAGAAGTTTTGTAAACGTTGATAGATTACTGCTAGCATGCTTGAAGGGCATGAAGCTTACAGAGGTGGTAGAAGGTATAGTATGGTATGAATGGTTATGGTATGGTATGGCTACAGAGGTATGAAGCCTACAGAGGTGGCAACATAACTACGTTGTCAGTTCTCATTTCTAGGGTTACCTGGCGGGCCGTCATCACCGGTGTCACACTGTGGCTGTGGAGGATGTGGTGGAGGCTGTGGCTGGTGTGGTGGTGGATGGTATGGCAGGAGGAGAAGAAGTCTAGACGAACACATTGAACAGGACAAGCTGGAGGACCTCTACTGGAAAGTAAGAAAGGGAATTGAGTTTTATCTTCTGTTTATCAAGGAAAACACAATTATGTAGATGACTATTATTGCATCAAAGACACGGATCATAACGTTCTTGACATGTGGTATCCCACTGGTACAGATCGCTGCGCAAGACAAGGACCAGTGTGGACTGCGGCTGGTGTGTGAACTGGCCCAAAAGGACCCCAACTACCTGACAGAAGACGAGATCATTCTGCTCTTGCCCTACAGGTGAGGGGCACCACACTACACTAGTGAATCTGGCACACCTTTTAGATTAATAATCATTCTTCTCTGCAAGAGGCAATAGTAACCTAATACACTTTACATTTGTTCATTTAAACTAGTAATAATTCCTGGCTTACCAACGATTAAATTTTGAGATTGGAGTTTTTCACAGGGTGGCGAGTCAAATTTGAAGAACCAGTACCCACAGTACCCTACATGCCCAGAGAACCAGTACCCACAGTACCCTACATGCCCAGAGAACCAGTACCCACAGTACCCTACATGCCCATAGTGCCCAGAGAACCAGTACCCACAGAAGCTGCCTCGCTCGCCTCACGTCGGGCCACCTCCTGGTGCCCCGTGTTAGCGAGGGACGGCTTGGTACCTTCTTTTGATAATTACTTACTCTTGCTGAACCCCCCCTAATTAAATAAATATTAGGAGAATGGCAAAATCTTTATAACTACGTGGTGTGCTAAATGCTAAATAAATGATATGCTAAACCTTTGTACCACCACCTCGACAGGGGTCGTAAGGAGAGCGACGAGACGACCTACTACGGCCTGTACGACAAGGCTGTGTGGCATGGCCAGCAAGGCAACCCCTGCCGCAAGCTGTATCCGCTCTGTGCCTTCCACGCTCCGGAGATCATGCAGGGGTTCAAGGCCAACTTCACAGACCCATTCCAGTGATCTCAGTAGGACTGACGCAGCTACAAGAGCCAGTATCCTGATTTCTAAAACATCTCGAGTCTCTACCTGCAATAAACCTGTAACCTTATCTCCGCTCATTAATAAAATTCACATATTTTACAACACCTTTGTGACGAAATTACCCAACATGTGTTTCTTACTTATTATCTAATTAGTGAATCATTCGGTCTGCCAACAAGATGACCTGTTTTCTGTTATGCAAATACTTTTGAAGAATAGGCTGCGAAATTGAATTTCCTCGTTTCCAAAACTCTTCTCATTCGCCTTATAAACCCATCCTATCATCCAAAAATGGGAGTAATTATAGAATGATTGGTCGAGTGTAATGGTCTGTTGTGATCAAAGTCCACATAGAGTATTATTAATTCTGTAGAGCACCAAGAAAGAAGACAACAATTAAACCTAGATTTCGCTAGGTCTAGAATATCACTTATATATGTATTACATTAGATGGAAGATGGCGGAAATTAGGCGGTGGCTGTGCTGCTGGGATACAGGTCCCACTGGTGCTGGGTTACAGTTCCCTGGGGTGTTACGCTGCTGGGATACAGGTCCCAGGGGTGCTGGGTTACAGGTCCCAGGGGTGCTGGGTTACAGTTCCCTGGGGTGTTACGCTGCTGGGATACAGGTCCCAGGGGTGCTGGGTTACAGGTCCCAGGGGTGTTACGCTGCTGGGATACAGGTCCCTGGGGTGCTGGGTTACAGTTCCCTGAGGTGTTACGCTGCTGGGATACAGGTCCCTGGGGTGTTAGGTTACAGTTCCCTGGGGTGTTACGCTGCTGGGATACAGGTCCCTGGGGTGCAGTTATGTTTGTTTATGGTGCCGGCTGTGAAACAGCAGCAAACAGTTTCGTCAAATGAAGCCTCGCCAACCGACACATTGTGTGCTTCCAATCACGCGCTGGCTAGCCTAATTAACCTCACTTAACCCTTCCAAAAACAGTACAATTACTCCTATATAGAAGAATACGTACACAAGCGCCATGTTGAATTGCAGGGAACGTACACATTCCAACCACGTTTGCGTTTAAACTACAGAATACAATTGAATATTTTTGTTGAGAGCCAAATTGAATGAAAACCATTGCTCAGTAAAAGAGAGAGAGAGAGCAACCAGCTCAGTAACTCTTAAGATAATGTCCTTTTTTACATCTAACTAATCTAATCAGTCGGTATTGGACTAACAACGACAACAGCATTATCGTCACAGAGGGAGTAGAGAGGCGAGATGCACGCTCCTCAGCGTTATGAGATCGCCCTTAGCTACAGGCGCCAGCTCATACGTATACGCGGAGATATCACCCTCAGGAAATTAAATGCATGTTGAATGTTAGTTCCCAAGTGGGTGGTGGCGAGGCCGGTGCTGCTGCAGCTGTGTTCACTGAGGAAATCATCGCCGTAAACATCACGGTGTGTGAGTGTCGTTCACGTCGTCTTCATTATCTCTCTTTCCTTCTCCCTCTCCCTCGCGTACGAGGGTGAGGAGAGGGAAATTACTCTTATTTCATTTATTATGTACCCCCATACCCATCCTGTGGTATTGGATCCCATACCCTTCCTGTGAGCGGTAGTGGACCCCATACCCCATCCTGTGAGTGGTAGTGGACCCCATACCCTTCCTGTGAGCGGTAGTGGACCCCATACCCCATCCTGTGAGTGGTAGTGGACCCCATACCCTTCCTGTAAGCGGTAGTGGACCCCATACCCCATCCTGTGAGTGGTATTGGACCCCATACCCTTCCTGTGAGCGGTAGTGGACCCCATACCCCATCCTGTGAGTGGTATTGGATCCCATACCCATCCTGTGAGCGGTAGTGGACCCCATACCCCATCCTGTGAGTGGTAGTGGACCCCATACCCATCCTGTGAGCATTAGTTGACCCCATACCTATCCTGGGGGCGGTAGTGAAACCTAGTCCCTTCTTGTGAATACTAGTAGACGCTATATCCATCTTGTGAATACTATATTATAGTAGACGCTATATCCATCTTGTGAGAGGTAATAGAAAATATTTCAGAAGCACGTATGGGCTCAGGAACTTATGCTCTGTATTCAATTCACTCTGTATTAAGTTACAGCGTTGATGATCTTTGGCATTAATGCAATTTTTTATTATGATATTATTAACTAGCATTAATTATTCCAATCCTCATATTCATGCGAGTTCTCATGGTACACATTCCCGTGTACATTCATTTTGAGTGATTTTTTTCACTCAAAAAGGTGAAAAGGTTTTCACCTTGTTGAGAAGATATTGTGGAAGTTACCATTGTCACCAGAAGGAAAAATACTTAAACGTTCGTAACACTGATAACCGGGTTACAGTCACTCAGGTACTACCTGCAGTTAGCTAACTGGGGATATTTGGCCAAGACTTCTGGGAACAGATCATTTTGAATGAAATATTTACACATCTTATGAACATTTGTCATAGAATTGTCTCTGAATTCACGTATCTTTCCGCACTCCATCACATAGTGACGGAGGGTGTGCGAATAATTTTGTTGACACAGTTTATATTTGGTCAGGTCTACATCAGCAGATAATGAGAATTCCCAGAGATACTTGTAACCGAGTCTAAGCCGAGCAGTAGTAACATCTAGAAGTCTGCTGATTTATTGGATGATCCATAGATGTGTGGCTCCCTTGCATGATAGTATGATGATAGATGGAATTACTGGTGTCGATTTCACTTTGTCTCAGTTCTACAAGATTTTGTTGAAGTTCTTGCTGTACTATTGCTCGCAGACTGCTAATTGGCAATCTAAGTTTATGCTCAATTTCTCGGCTCTCGGCCAAGACATTTGTCATTCGTTTCAACACTAGGTTATCATTCAAGTGTGAATGCTTATATTTAAGTAATTATTAAAGGAGGCACCAAACATGGAAGAATATTTAGCACCGTGTGTGTGTCATAGATTATTCAATAATTCGTAGATATCGTCCAGGATGCCTGATTTTATTGGATGATCCATAGATGTGTGGCTCCTCTTGCATGATAGTATGATGATAGATGGAATTACTGGTGTCGATTTCACTTTGTCTCAGTTCTACAAGATTTTGTTGAAGTTCTTGCTGTACTATTGCTCGCAGACTGCTAATTGGCAATCTAAGTTTATGCTCAATTTCTCGGCTCTCGGCCAAGACATTTGTCATTCGTTTCAACACTAGGTTATCATTCAAGTGTGAATGCTTATATTTAAGTAATTATTAAAAGGAGGCACCAAACATGGAAGAATATTTAGCACCGTGTGTGTGTCATAGATTATTCAATAATTCGTAGATATCGTCCAGGATGCCTATACGAGAGCACAACGATAAGACGAGCGATATCACTGGCATCAGACTCACCAAGTGACTCAAAAGGTCACTGGGGAAACAATATTCCTGATCATCCTGAAAATCAAGACACACTCTAAGAGTGTGTTCGCGAATGTTGATGGGATATAATGGGGTTCGGTGTGTCTGTTTTTTTTGTAACATAGTTAGGTACCTCTGCATTTATGCAGCTACCATAGAATATATGTTACCTATCCTTAGGTCAAATCGATTTCCATAAGAACCCCCCCCCCCAATCTCAAACCATCTGGTAAGTTATCTAGATATTTGTGATGGTGTGAAAGCATATAAAGGTTCCAGTAACAGTCTACATGTAAACTGGCAAGTGAAACTTTATCCTAAACAGAGATTATTATCAAGTTATAACTTTATTATATTATAAATCGTTGGTTAAAATATAAAAAGAATATGCTGAAAATATTTTAAGAATTAATTTTTCTGTAACAGAAATTATCGGGTACACTGAAATTATTTTCGAATTTCATATGTCACATTATCATCAATAATACATCATATTAACGTAATGAAACGTAACCTGGCCGAACCTTAACCTGACCTTACCATGAATAGAGAGTAAATAATAACATATGTAGTCGTTCTCAATCCATTCCCGTGAGGGTATTCCCTCCCTGAGGACAGGTTGATAGAAGGGGTTACATAGTGTGTCAAGAGTGTGTCTCTACGTGATGCTAAAAAATCCTCATCTCACAGGATAGTTCGTCATACAGGGCCAGGTTGACCATTAGTCTGCACTGGCAAACTTTGGGTGCATTCCGAGAATATTTTCAAGAATATGAGAGTAAATAATTAATAAGTGATTTGCAAAGCTCCAGGTACCTCATACCGGCAGGTGTGAAGGGTCTAATGACTGGACATTCAATAATGTAGTGTGAGAAGAGATCATGACCCCAGTTCCTGCTCAGTGTTTGCATACAGCGTGCTCAAGGCTGGGAGATTCGTCACCTGTAGTCACCTACTACAGTAGCGAGGAGGTGCGTTCCTACGTATAGCAGCCAGCTTCCGCTCGCCCTTCGGGGGTGGGGGTTCCGCGCCGCTGGCCCTCACGGGATTGGGGGTGCTCCGTCGGAACCCCCAAAGTGATAAGCTCAATAATAGTCATCTATGATTATTATTTTAATTTATGTAATAAATTTTGTAATAATTAATGTTGTAATTAATTTATATAATTAATTTTGTAATTAATTTATATAATTAATTTTGTAATTAATTTATATAATTAATTTATGTAATTAATTTACATAATAATTAATAATAAATTAAGCCCCCACTTGATGTGCATTTTCTTCCAAGCCACAGAAATAATTATAATTCGCATATGTCGCACTGTCACCAAGATACGGTGGAATGTATTCCAGGGAATGATCTCTGACTCCGTAGTGGTTCTTGACTCGCGAAATATAATTCGAGACTTACGATACACCATATATACCCACAATATTCCTGACATCATACCCACGGGCTCTCATACCCATAATATCTTTACAGTAACAGCCAGGGGCAGCGGCCGGGCAGCTCAACGAACCACAGAAAATGGGGGACGATGATTCTGCTGCTCTCAAAGGTATGTTATTATTTGTATAGACTTAATCTCGCACAATATTAGCAAGGCCTTAAACGACTTTAAATCCCTTAAACAATAGTGGTAAAATTTAAATTTAAAATATTTCCCTTCAAATTTTGCCTGGTATTTTCAAATTAATAAGTATATTGAGTTTTGTAACTAGCTCATCAAGATTGTAACTTGCTTAGCTAAATGAATTGTGGGGTTCAGTCCCTGAGCCCATTATGTGCCTCTGTAACCCTTTCCACTACCGCCCACAAGATGGGTATGGGGTGCATAATAAATGAACTAAACTATTAATTTAGGAAACATTTTCATACACACGTACCACCAACTAAACTTTAATTACAAAGAGAATAACGGTTGCAGTAAACTGTGTATATGCAACGAGATGCTCTTGGATCAGCCCAAGCTTCGTCTTGACGCTGTAACCCTCCATCATACACCTTCACACTGCAACCCACCACACACACAATGTAACCTTCCACCCTCAGATTGCAACCCACCACACACACAATGTAGCCTTCCACCCTCAGATTGCAACCCACCACAATCACACTAACTTTTCACCCCTCACACTAATCCACCACCCCTCACACTGTAACCCTCCATACATCACACTGTAAACCACCACTCACACTAACCCTCCACTCCTTACACTGTAATCCACCCCCTCACACTGTAACTCTCCACCCCTCACACTGTAACTCTCCCCTTTACAAAATCGGCAAAACCAAATGGAATGAAATGCATCATCCAATAATTTGTATTCACTAATCCCAGAGAGCATTAACGAGGAACTCCGATATTACTACGTGCAGTTGGTTGACATTTACCGGCCTGACCTACGAGACGAGGTCAAAGCCAAAGTGCCCCCTGGTGACCCTATATTCCATGACCTGCAGCCCTACAACTTCCACGCAGACCAGCTACAGCTGAAACCCGAAGATTATGAGCGAGACCACAGGTACGTTTGTAGACCAACGTCAGGTAAGAACAGCTCATATATATGTTAATGTTTGTGGATGAAACAAAGCTAATGAGTAATGTAAAAAATAAAAGAAATACAGAAGGCTATAGGAAGATCTCGGTAAACTCCAGGAGTAGGCTGGCATATGGTTGTTAAATGTAAACCCCAACAAGTGTAAGGTTATGAAGTTGGCAAAGGGAGGGGAAGAGAGGAGACTGGGAGGTAGCTACATAAATAGAAGGCAACTACAGGAATTGTGGAGAGAAAAAGATTTAACAGTAGATGTACTGAAATTCCATCACTAACACCAGAGGTACACATAAACAGGGTAACATCGGCAGCATATGACACGCTGGCAAACATTAGAACGCCGTTTAAAAACCAAAATCAAGATTCTTTAAAAGCAATCTACACAGCCTTTGCTAGACCAATACTGGAACAGCATCGACCAGGAATTCACAACTTTGTGAAGCATCAAAGAAAAAAAAAGAAGAAAAAAAATATAGGTACAAAGGTTTGCAATAAGATAAGCGTCAGAGCTAGGAGGGCTAAGTTGTAAGGGCATGTTAAGGGAGCTAGACCTCACAACTCTGGTGGACAGAAGAAATAGAGCAGATATGATTACAACATACAAGACACTGAGGGGAACAGACAAAACAGACAAAGATAGCCGCCTTACATTGAGCATTAAGATACAAGGTCAAGAGAACATACAGTAATGGAAGCTGGAAATGCAAATTAGTCGAAGAAACCAAAGGAAATGCTCGTACTCTGTATACGGGTGGTCAACAAGTGGAATGCACTAAAAGTAGCTGTGGAAGCCGCCTCCATTCACAACTTTAAGGCCAGAATGGGCAAAATTTAACTAATTTTTTTTTAAATTATGCTGCAACATGTACAACAAGGTTAGAAGGCAGGACATAAAGAACTAGAGCTCACTTCTCTGTAATTACTGATAGGTAAGTACTGTACCACAAAATCAATGTATATATTTGAGTGCCAGTAGCGCAGTGGTCAGCGCAAAAGCTCAAAACCGAAAGGTCCAGGGGTTTAATTCCCTCGCA
>WNGS01004374.1:7464904-7484860 GCA_020271785.1 Procambarus virginalis
AGAAGTCTAGACGAACACATTGAACAGGACAAGCTGGAGGACCTCTACTGGAAAGTAAGAAAGGGAATTGAGTTTTATCTTCTGTTTATCAAGGAAAACACAATTATGTAGGGCTCTTGATGACTATTATTGCATCAAATGACACGGATCATAACGTTCTTGACATGTGGTATCCCACTGGTACAGATCGCTGCGCAAGACAAGGACCAGTGTGGACTGCGGCTGGTGTGTGAACTGGCCCAAAAGGACCCCAACTACCTGACAGAAGACGAGATCATTCTGCTCTTGCCCTACAGGTGAGGGGCACCACACTACACTAGTGAATCTGCACACCTTTTAGATTAATAATCATTCTTCTCTGCAAGAGGCAATAGTAACCTAATACACTTTACATTTGTTCATTTAAACTAGTAATAATTCCTGGCTTACCAACGATTAAATTTTGAGATTGGAGTTTTTCACAGGGTGGCGAGTCAAATTTGAAGAACCAGTACCCACAGTACCCTACATGCCCAGAGAACCAGTACCCACAGTACCCTACATGCCCAGAGAACCAGTACCCACAGTACCCTACATGCCCCATAGTGCCCAGAGAACCAGTACCCACAGTACCCTACATGCCCATAGTGCCCAGAGAACCAGTACCCACAGAAGCTGCCTCGCTCGCCTCACGTCGCCCACCTCCTGGTGCCCCGTGTTAGCGAGGGACGGCTTGGTACCTTCTTTTGATAATTACTTACTCTTGCTGAACCCCCCCTAATTAAATAAATATTAGGAGAATGGCAAAATCTTTATTACTACGTGGTGTGCTAAATGCTAAATAAATGATATGCTAAACCTTTGTACCACCACCTCGACAGGGGTCGTAAGGAGAGCGACGAGACGACCTACTACGGCCTGTACGACAAGGCTGTGTGGCATGGCCAGCAAGGCAACCCCTGCCGCAAGCTGTATCCGCTCTGTGCCTTCCACACTCCGGAGATCATGCAGGGGTTCAAGGCCACTTCACAGACCCATTCCAGTGATCTCAGTAGGACTGACGCAGCTACAAGAGCCAGTATCCTGATTTCTAAAACATCTCGAGTCTCTACCTGCAATAAACCTGTAACCTTATCTCCGCTCATTAATAAAATTCACATATTTTACAACACCTTTGTGACGAAATTACCCAACATGTGTTTCTTACTTATTATCTAATTAGTGAATCATTCGGTCTGCCAACAAGATGACCTGTTTTCTGTTATGCAAATACTTTTGAAGAATAGGCTGCGAAATTGAATTTCCTCGTTTCCAAAACTCTTCTCACTCGCCTTATAAACCCAACCTATCATCCAATAATGGGAGTAATTATAGAATTATTGGTCGAGTGTAATGGTCTGTTGTGATCAAAGTCCACATAGAGTATTATTAATTCTGTAGAGCACCAAGAAAGAAGACAACAATTAAACCTAGATTTCGCTAGGTCTAGAATATCACTTATATATGTATTACATTAGATGGAAGATGGCGGAAATTAGGCGGTGGCTGTGCTGCTGGGATACAGGTCCCACTGGTGCTGGGTTACAGTTCCCTGGGGTGTTACGCTGCTGGGATACAGGTCCCTGGGGTGCTGGGTACAGTTCCCTGGGGTGTTACGCTGCTGGGATACAGGTCCCAGGGGTGCTGGGTTACAGTTCCCTGGGGTGCTGGGTACAGTTCCCTGAGGTGTTACGCTGCTGGGATACAGGTCCCTGGGGTGCTGGGTTACAGTTCCCTGGGGTGTTACGCTGCTGGGATACAGGCCCCTGGGGTGCTGGGTTACAGTTCCCTGGGGTGTTAGGTTACAGTTCCCTGGGGTGTTGCGCTGCTGGGATACAGGCCCCTGGGGTGCTGGGTTACAGTTCCCTGGGGTGCTGGGTTACAGTTCCCTGGGGTGTTACGCTGCTGGGATACAGGCCCCTGGGGTGCTGGGATACAGGTCCCAGGGGTGCTGGGTTACAGTTCCCTGGGGTGTTGCGCTGCTGGGATACAGGTCCCTGGGGTGCTGGGTTACAGGTCCCAGGGGTGCTGGGTTACAGTTCCCTGGGGTGTTGCGCTGCTGGGATACAGGTCCCTGGGGTGCAGTTATGTTTGTTTATGGTGCCGGCTGTGAAACAGCAGCAAACAGTGTCGTCAAATGAAGCCTCGCCAACCGACACATTGTGTGCTTCCGATCACATTGTGTGCTTCCAATCACGCGCTGGCTAGCCTAATTAACCTCACTTAACCCTTCCAAAAACAGTACAATTACTCCTATATAGAAGAATACGTACACAAGCGCCATGTTGAATTGCAGGGAACGTACACATTCCAACCACGTTTGCGTTTAAACTACAGAATACAATTGAATATTTTTGTTGAGAGCCAAATTGAATGAAAACCATTGCTCAGTAAAAGAGAGAGAGAGAGCAACCAGCTCAGTAACTCTTAAGATAATGTCCTTTTTTACATCTAACTAATCTAATCAGCTGTCGGTATTGGACTAACAGCGACAACAGCATTATCGTCACAGAGGGAGTAGAGAGGCGAGATGCACGCTCCTCAGCGTTATGAGATCGCCCTTAGCTACAGGCGCCAGCTCATACGTATACGCGGAGATATCACCCTCAGGAAATTAAATGCATGTTGAATGTTAGTTCCCAAGTGGGTGGTGGCGAGGCCGGTGCTACTGCAGCTGTGTTCACTGAGGAAATCATCGCCGTAAACATCACGGTGTGTGAGTGTCGTTCACGTCGTCTTCATTATCTCTCTTTCCTTCTCCCTCTCCCTCGCGTACGAGGGTGAGGAGAGGGAAATTACTCTTATTTCATTTATTATGTACCCCCATACCCATCCTGTGGTATTGGATCCCATACCCTTCCTGTGAGCGGTAGTGGACCCCATACCCCATCCTGTGAGTGGTATTGGACCCCACACCCTTCCTGTGAGCGGTAGTGGACCCCATACCCCATCCTGTGAGTGGTATGGACCCCATACCCTTCCTGTGAGCGGTAGTGGACCCCATACCCCATCCTGTGAGTGGTATTGGACCCCATACCCTTCCTGTAAGCGGTAGTGGACCCCATACCCCATCCTGTGAGTGGTAGTGGACCCCATACCCATCCTGTGAGCATTAGTTGACCCCCATACCTATCCTGGGGGCGGTAGTGAAACCTAGTCCCTTCTTGTGAATACTAGTAGACGCTATATCCATCTTGTGAATACTATATTATAGTAGACGCTATATCCATCTTGTGAGAGGTAATAGAAAATATTACAGAAGCACGTATGGGCTCAGGAACTTATGCTCTGTATTCAATTCACTCTGTATTAAGTTACAGCGTTGATGATCTTTGGCATTAATGCAATTTTTTATTATGATATTATTAACTAGCATTAATTATTCCAATCCTCATATTCATGCGAGTTCTCATGGTACACATTCCCGTGTACATTCATTTTGAGTGATTTTTTTCACTCAAAAAGGTGAAAAGGTTTTCACCTTGTTGAGAAGATATTGTGGAAGTTACCATTATCACCAGAAGGAAAAATACTTAAACGTTCGTAACACTGATAATTAACCGGGTTACAGTCACTCAGGTACTACCTGCAGTTAGCTAACTGGGGATATTTGGCCAAGACTTCTGGGAACAGATCATTTTGAATGAAATATTTACACATCTTATGAACATTTGTCATAGAATTGTCTCTGAATTCACGTATCTTTCCGCACTCCATCACATAGTGACGGAGGGTGTGCGAATAATTTTGTTGACACAGTTTATATTTGGTCAGGTCTACATCAGCAGATAATGAGAATTCCCAGAGATACTTGTAACCGAGTCTAAGCCGAGCAGTAGTAACATCTAGAAGTCTGCTGATTTTATTGGATGATCCATAGATGTGTGGCTCCTCTTGCATGATAGTATGATGATAGATGGAATTACTGGTGTCGATTTCACTTTGTCTCAGTTCTACAAGATTTTGTTGAAGTTCTTGCTGTACTATTGCTCGCAGACTACTAATTGGCAATCTAAGTTTATGCTCAATTTCTCGGCTCTCGGCCAAGACATTTGTCATTCGTTTCAACACTAGGTTATCATTCAAGTGTGAATGCTTATATTTAAGTAATTATTAAAAGGAGGCACCAAACATGGAAGAATATTTAGCACCGTGTGTGTGTCATAGATTATTCAATAATTCGTAGATATCGTCCAGGATGCCTATACGAGAGCACAACGATAAGACGAGCGATATCACTGGCATCAGACTCACCAAGTGACTCAAAAGGTCACTGGGGAAACAATATTCCTGATCATCCTGAAAATCAAGACACACTCTAAGAGTGTGTTCGCGAATGTTGATGGGATATAATGGGGTTCGGTGTGTCTGTTTTTTTTTGTAACATAGTTAGGTACCTCTGCATTTATGCAGCTACCATAGAATATATGTTACCTATCCTTAGGTCAAATCCATTTCCATAAGAACCCCCCCCCCAATCTCAAACCATCTGGTAAGTTATCTAGATATTTGTGATGGTGTGAAACATATAAAGGTTCCAGTAACAGTCTACATGTAAACTGGCAAGTGAAACTTTATCCTAAACAGAGATTATTATCAAGTTATAACTTTATTATATTATAAATCGTTGGTTAAAATATAAAAAGAATATGCTGAAAATATTTTAAGAATTAATTTTTCTGTAACAGAAATTATCGGGTACACTGAAATTATTTTCGAATTTCATATGTCACATTATCATCAATAATACATCATATTAACGTAATGAAACGTAACCTGGCCGAACCTTAACCTGACCTTACCATGAATAGAGAGTAAATAATAACATATGTAGTCGTTCTCAATCCATTCCCGTGAGGGTATTCCCTCCCTGAGGACAGGTTGATAGAAGGGGTTACATAGTGTGTCAAGAGTGTGTCTCTACGTGATGCTAAAAAATCCTCATCTCACAGGATAGTTCGTCATACAGGGCCAGGTTGACCATTAGTCTGCACTGGCAAACTTTGGGTGCATTCCGAGAATATTTTCAAGAATATGAGAGTAAATAATTAATAAGTGATTTGCAAAGCTCCAGGTACCTCATACCGGCAGGTGTGAAGGGTCTAATGACTGGACATTCAATAATGTAGTGTGAGAAGAGATCATGACCCCAGTTCCTGCTCAGTGTTTGCATACAGCGTGCTCAAGGCTGGGAGATTCGTCACCTGTAGTCACCTACTACAGTAGCGAGGAGGTGCGTTCCTACGTATAGCAGCCAGCTTCCGCTCGCCCTTCGGGGGTGGGGGTTCCGCGCCGCTGGCCCTCACGGGATTGGGGGTGCTCCGTCGGAACCCCCAAAGTGATAAGCTCAATAATAGTCATCTATGATTATTATTTTAATTTATGTAATAAATTTTGTAATAATTAATGTTGTAATTAATTTATATAATTAATTTTGTAATTAATTTATATAATTAATTTTGTAATTAATTTATATAATTAATTTATGTAATTAATTTACATAATAATTAATAATAAATTAAGCCCCCACTTGATGTGCATTTTCTTCCAAGCCACAGAAATAATTATAATTCGCATATGTCGCACTGTCACCAAGATACGGTGGAATGTATTCCAGGGAATGATCTCTGACTCCGTAGTGGTTCTTGACTCGCGAAATATAATTCGA
This sequence comes from Procambarus virginalis, assembly GCA_020271785.1. NCBI lineage: Eukaryota > Metazoa > Arthropoda > Malacostraca > Decapoda > Cambaridae > Procambarus > Procambarus virginalis. The sequence continues at coordinate 7,470,591 of WNGS01004374.1, forward strand.
GACTTACGATACACCATATATACCCACAATATTCCTGACATCATACCCACGGGCTCTCATACCCATAATATCTTTACAGTAACAGCCAGGGGCAGCGGCCGGGCAGCTCAACGAACCACAGAAAATGGGGGACGATGATTCTGCTGCTCTCAAAGGTATGTTATTATTTGTATAGACTTAATCTCGCACAATATTAGCAAGGCCTTAAACGACTTTAAATCCCTTAAACAATAGTGGTAAAATTTAAATTTAAAATATTTCCCTTCAAATTTTGCCTGGTATTTTCAAATTAATAAGTATATTGAGTTTTGTAACTAGCTCATCAAGATTGTAACTTGCTTAGCTAAATGAATTGTGGGGTTCAGTCCCTGAGCCCATTATGTGCCTCTGTAACCCTTTCCACTACCGCCCACAAGATGGGTATGGGGTGCATAATAAATGAACTAAACTATTAATTTAGGAAACATTTTCATACACACGTACCACCAACTAAACTTTAATTACAAAGAGAATAACGGTTGCAGTAAACTGTGTATATGCAACGAGATGCTCTTGGATCAGCCCAAGCTTCGTCTTGACGCTGTAACCCTCCATCATACACCTTCACACTGCAACCCACCACACACACAATGTAACCTTCCACCCTCAGATTGCAACCCACCACACACACAATGTAGCCTTCCACCCTCAGATTGCAACCCACCACAATCACACTAACTTTTCACCCCTCACACTAATCCACCACCCCTCACACTGTAACCCTCCATACATCACACTGTAAACCACCACTCACACTAACCCTCCACTCCTTACACTGTAATCCACCCCCTCACACTGTAACTCTCCACCCCTCACACTGTAACTCTCCCCTTTACAAAATCGGCAAAACCAAATGGAATGAAATGCATCATCCAATAATTTGTATTCACTAATCCCAGAGAGCATTAACGAGGAACTCCGATATTACTACGTGCAGTTGGTTGACATTTACCGGCCTGACCTACGAGACGAGGTCAAAGCCAAAGTGCCCCCTGGTGACCCTATATTCCATGACCTGCAGCCCTACAACTTCCACGCAGACCAGCTACAGCTGAAACCCGAAGATTATGAGCGAGACCACAGGTACGTTTGTAGACCAACGTCAGGTAAGAACAGCTCATATATATGTTAATGTTTGTGGATGAAACAAAGCTAATGAGTAATGTAAAAAATAAAAGAAATACAGAAGGCTATAGGAAGATCTCGGTAAACTCCAGGAGTAGGCTGGCATATGGTTGTTAAATGTAAACCCCAACAAGTGTAAGGTTATGAAGTTGGCAAAGGGAGGGGAAGAGAGGAGACTGGGAGGTAGCTACATAAATAGAAGGCAACTACAGGAATTGTGGAGAGAAAAAGATTTAACAGTAGATGTACTGAAATTCCATCACTAACACCAGAGGTACACATAAACAGGGTAACATCGGCAGCATATGACACGCTGGCAAACATTAGAACGCCGTTTAAAAACCAAAATCAAGATTCTTTAAAAGCAATCTACACAGCCTTTGCTAGACCAATACTGGAACAGCATCGACCAGGAATTCACAACTTTGTGAAGCATCAAAGAAAAAAAAAGAAGAAAAAAAATATAGGTACAAAGGTTTGCAATAAGATAAGCGTCAGAGCTAGGAGGGCTAAGTTGTAAGGGCATGTTAAGGGAGCTAGACCTCACAACTCTGGTGGACAGAAGAAATAGAGCAGATATGATTACAACATACAAGACACTGAGGGGAACAGACAAAACAGACAAAGATAGCCGCCTTACATTGAGCATTAAGATACAAGGTCAAGAGAACATACAGTAATTGGAAGCTGGAAATGCAAATTAGTCGAAGAAACCAAAGGAAATGCTCGTACTCTGTATACGGGTGGTCAACAAGTGGAATGCACTAAAAGTAGCTGTGGAAGCCGCCTCCATTCACAACTTTAAGGCCAGAATGGGCAAAATTTAACTAATTTTTTTTTTAAATTATGCTGCAACATGTACAACAAGGTTAGAAGGCAGGACATAAAGAACTAGAGCTCACTTCTCTGTAATTACTGATAGGTAAGTACTGTACCACAAAATCACATGTATATATTTGAGTGCCCAGTAGCGCAGTGGTCAGCGCAAACAGCTCAAAACCGAAAGGTCCAGGGGTTTAATTCCCTCGCATGGCAAGACGTCAGATGAAAGGAAACCATGTTCAGGTGTCTCTGCTTCCCTAGCAGGAAATAGGTACCTGGGAGTTAGGCAACTGTTGAGAGTTGCATCCTGGGGATGGTCAGTAGTTGGACTAGGGAGAACTTAATAGGCCTGACAGGCTTCCTGTCCCTGACAGTAGGAGACTGGGAAACAATGCTAATGGATCAAAGCCAGGAGAGCAGAGCCACAATCCTAACCCTGCCATCCATAAATGATAGTACTCATTATTACTATGAATTATAGTACAAAATATGGACTATCTCACCCAAATTAGGACTACATTACATACAACTAATAATTTAGTAGAGGCCCAATAAAGAAGGTAACCTTACCTTGAGATTGTTTCGGGGCTTAGCGTCCCCGTGGCCTGCTCCTTGACCTATTGCACCTCTACTCTTCGACAGGGTTATTCTGCACATCCTGCCATGCCTTCTGGTCTCATGTGGTGTTATTTCTGTGTAACAACCAAGCCTAAACTTTCCTAAGCCTAGTATGTTTAATTAAGACTAACAATGTATATCAGGCCTACGCTTGCTTAATTATGCACAGGACAGTTAGATAAGGTTGATATTCAATGTTCCACTTTTTTGCCATTCTCTTTGAAGAGATTTTTTGAACAACAGCCCATATTTTGTACATTCTAGCCATAGTAGCTATGTGAGGACCATTCAGTTACGAGCCGACTGAACTGATCACTAGGCTTGCATTTTTGGGTTTGCAAGAAACACAAAGTTAAGACTTTTCAAACCATTGACCTATAATATATACAGTAAATGTATATATATTTATCCGTTCTCTTCTGGAAGAAAAATTGCTGTGGCAGACCTTCTGACAACACAGTTGCAGGAGGAGGAGACGAGTGAACTACCAACACGACTCTTGCTTTTGGGGCATCCGGAGAGTGGCAAAACAGCACTGTTCGCTCTTCTCATTCATTACTGGCTACGTGACAAAACCAAGGTTGGGGTTCTTCAGATTTTTTCTGTGTTATTTATCGTAGCTGAAGGAGTACAGTAGGTTTCAAAACACCATATGACAAAAACTATAGACAAGATAGGATTCCATGAGCGTAGTAATCCTGTAACTACACTTAGATAATTACACACACATACCAACGAGTTTTAAATAAGTGGAATGGGTTAGATGAAACAAGTAATTGAAGTTTATTCAATATACAAGCCGGGATGACTATTATTTAGCACAGTGTCGTAGGATATTCAAAAGGTCCTAATTATTACTCAGGATGCTAATACTGGAGCAAAAAGACATCAGACGAGCAATATCAGATATCAGATTCACATAGGAAATTATCGTGGAACAAGTAACTCAAAGGGACATTTGGAAGTATAACTTATGGTCATCCTGAAAATCAACATTCTATGAGGGGGTGCATAACTAAAAGTAGGACAATGAGTGGGGCATTGCTCTGTTAAGGGCTCTTAGAGTTAAGCATGTGTATAGTAGTGTGTATTTTGTGTGTAGTGCCTTAATAGTGTAGTTTGTTATTCAAAATACCTGGCCAACCAACTATCTAACCAAGTACAGATTGCATTACGACTTGGTAGAAATCCCTCTGAGAAATAAGACAGGCATGAATGGCTTCCTTAGCAGCAACATCTGCAAGTTTATTAGAGATAACACCAACATGGTTGAGTACCTAGCAAAATTTGCTGAAATTGTAAATGTAAATGTCTAGAAAAAGAGAAAACAGTCATTGTATTAATTACAAATATTCCAAAGGTGGAGAAAGGAACCCAGGCTTGCTCCTACAAGCCCATCTATTGTACAGATAAAGGGTTGGGTGACAAAAAGTAAGTTGTGAAAGTGCAAAATCTTCAGTGTTATTTATATTTTCATGTGGAAGTAGGATGCATGGATCTACCACGTTTGTGTTTCATATTCTTCTGCAACCTCTTGTTTCTCTGTATATATACAGTACATATCCCTCTTCCTCACTATCACTGTAATCCAGTTTTCATCATAAGCTATAACAGCTCCCTTGCACAGTGCTAATGATTGACTTGATTGATTGTTATAGATAAAGCCATCCAAGAGGTGGCACGGGCATGAATAGCCCATATGTGGCGGCTGTTTGAAGCCATTACCAGTATCAGAAGCTGATACTGTAGATCTGTGGAAATGCTAATGGCTTTGCAAGAATGTACCACTCAATCACCAACATATGTACTTTCACAACCCATTATACATTCTTGTATATACAGTACATTACATACATAAGTTAAAAATCGATGTTATATAATGTTGTAATTAAGATACTTCTATAATCTGTTACAAGGCACTTTAATGTCAACCTGTTTATTATTTTGCATCAAACCATCAGTTTCCATCTATGGAATATTCTAAACCAATAATTGTTTTGTGGTTTCAGGTGAAGGAACTTGAGAAGGTGGACATTTTAGTGGCCATTCAGTGCCTCGGCCTACCCACTTCTGCCAAGGTCGATTTCATGAAAGACTTGTTGGCTAGACTGCCTAAATCCACCGAGAAACATGGAGAAAAGAAGATCTTAGAATCCATGAAGGAGATGAAGATCCTTGTCCTCATTGACACGCTCGACTCTCTGCCTTCTATAGTGGATGAGAATTCTCTGGCTCCGTGGACTGGCCAAAGAGTCATAATCTTCAGTCGACTTAAAGATATGAAGGATAATCCACAGCACCCTCTGCGATACCAGCAGTCTAAGGAGAACATGGTGCTACAGCTATTGGGTGGAGTGATCCCCAACCCCTACACAAGGCTTGTGAACCGCTCAGAAGCCCAAACTGATGGGTTTGGATGTTTCTCAGGTAAACTGTTTGAGAACTATTGCAAAAGACTGTGCCTCATCAAGAACCAAACCTATGACAAATTTAATAAGCACTTGAAGGAGCTGCTTAAAACTTTGCCAGTGGAGATGAGAAAACCTTTCAACATTTATATGTTTATCTCAGCAATGGAAAGAGACAGCATCATTACTGCAAAGACTGTATCAGAATTGTACTCAAAGTGGTTCGAGCTGTGGACACATATTTACAAGGGTGAGCTGCCTTTTACACCTTGGACCCCAATGTATTAATTACCAGAGGAACTCTACAAATTGGTATGCTTGCCTATGAGGCATTTAAAAAAGAAAAGGCATACTTGTTTAATGAGGAATATTTATCAAACAAACAAATTGAGGAAATCGAATCCTTTCTTGCACATGTTCTCGTTCCTCACTACAACAGCAGGGGTAAGATACAGACACTCACATTCAGGATTGCACCCCACCAGACTTTCTTTATGGGAAAGAATATTGCAACTAAAATCAACCACAGCCTTGATACAATTGAAAATATATTGAATCAGGAAAACTATCGTAAAATTTGCTCAGTTCTTCCTATGGTTATAGGTTTGATGCGGGGAGATGCTCAATTTGATAAGATTAAAGAACATGCAATTAAACTTGGAAAGCTTATGTTTGAAGATGAATATAAACAAGTCACAAAGAATATCAATGATCCAATCATAAATTCTGCTGTCCAGATTTTAGCCGAGAGTGGTCTTTACAGTAAAACCGATGACAAATATGATAAATTTGTCAAAGAACTGCTGAATACATTGAGAGACGACAACTGGTGTATTGTAGATGGAAACCTGCTTCCACAAGCCCTGAAAGCTTTGTGTGATTGTGGTCATGAGCGTCCCAAAGGAATTCCACAGAAACTAAACATTTCTCTTGGTGGCCGCTTATCAGAAATGCCAGGACTTGCTGATATGCTGAATGCTGTCCGGGGATGTGATCTTAGACTTGGCTTGCAAATAAACAGTAGCTTTATGGGTATGGATGAAATGCCACTAGACGAAATTATCAAAGCATTGCATGCACGAGGTCGTGCCTCACTTGGTAAATTCACGGGGTACCTTAAAGACGTTAGGATACTTGATTCGCACCCTGCTACAAGACGCATATACAATATTAGCCTCAGAATTATAGACCAAGAACAATATGAAAGTCTATACAAAATATGCAAGAACAGTAATAAACTCAGTCGTGTAATGATTCGCATATCAGATGCTGCCAGGATCAATGCCAAGAAATTGAAAGAACTACCTTCGTCAATTACACATCTCACTGTGTATATTGAGGGTGTCACGGATGCAATCGTCAGTGCTGCCATTGCCATCTGGAGGGCAATACGAGGTGACACTAAGAGGAAAGATCAAGAGTATTTACGGTTCTGGGATGTTGATGAAAAAAAGCTAAGCCCCTCTGGTGTTATGCAGCTAATTGAGGCCAACATGCCTGCTTCTCGCATTGATGTTCCACTCCAGCAGCCCCTGACTGAATATGATGAGGAAAGGATACAGGAAAAACTTAATACATTCAAAGATAATAATTTTATAGTTAAGCTTCTGGGTTCGGTCAAGCATCCACGCCGTGATCTGAAGCCTCAAAAATGAGAAAATTAAATACAGGTACTGTATCATGATTAATGAAAAAGAAAGAATAATAGAATGAAAAAGAAGAATGTAGAAAGATAAGAAATGGACGAAGAGCAAGAAATTAGGAAGAGAATGAAACTTTATATTACTCCATCTCTTTTGAAGATACAGTATGACTATATCCTAATTATCTGACCATCGATTATCTGAATCTCTGGATAAATTAACCTGTGTATGGTTCCAATAAAGTCTTGAGGTTATCAGATCACTAATTGGTTATCCAACTGAATAATTTATTGTTATATTTGTTTGCTGTTATTCAAGATATTTCAATGCACAAACAAGTTTCTATATTATTTCTTTGTATTTTAATAATTTATGTCAATTTGTATGGTTTTTGCAAATATCAATAGATAAGTGATATACTACTGTATAAAAACCAAAGACTGTACATAATGTCGGCATACTTCGATTAACAATGATTCCATACTATTGCCGATATTTTTCATTAATCCCTGGTAGGATGCAGAGTTCATAAGGTAGTAGGGCACACTCTATGAAGCCATAGTGGAATACAGAGTTCATAACATGGTGGTGCATGCTGTATGAATTAAGTAAACTGTATTAATTACAAAGACAATGCTAAGCTAGTATGACTACACATCACTGTCTGCCAGTACAGAATATGTAAGAGATCCTAGATATCATTTAGGCTACCAATATAAAGACAAAGACAAGTGATATCAAAGAATTCAGATTCACCAAGGATTTTATCAAGGGACATGTAGTGCATAGAAACTGCAGGAAAACAAAATTTTGATCCTGAAAAATCAGGACATTTCATTAGAAGATGAGAGCTGTAAGCAGAACAGTGCTGTTCTGACAGTAAGGAGCAGGTCTCTGTTCTATGAAGTGACCATGAGGTAATCTTCTGTGGCTAATACCCAACCAAACTTGTTTTGGTGATAGGTGAAAGGTCCAAATGGGAATAAATCCCATTTGATGGTACATAATTCATTACTAGAAGCATGTTTCTCCTATACTGACCTTTAACTTTCTTCTCTTGCACACACTATTAAAATCATTCACACTCTTTTTGCAATCCCTCTTAATTTTTAGCAAGACCACTCTCATGTGCATGAAGGCATGTCAATAACAATTTATCTGTAATAAACAAAATCAGTAATGAGCGAAGACTTGGGTACCTTATTACAGAAAGTATCCTTTACTGAGGTGCTAATGATTACATGGAAAAAGACAATACATGTGTAGCTTTACTAGCAATAACCTTGTAGGCCATATTGGTTATGATACTGCTGTTGTGCAATATTGTGGTGATGTATGCTGAATGAAACCACTGTGTAATAAAAATAAAGAGCTCACAAGCTTATGTTTTATGCTCTCTTATATCTGGGTCTTATCAAGGTAGACAGTAATGGTTTTTACTTTTTTTTGTGACCATCAAGAACACTTTCATTGTCAAAACTTACTTGATACTTCCACTAAGACTCAAAGTGGCAACATAAGCATCCTCACCCAAAATCTCCCTTGCCTTGACATTTAAGAACTCTTTATCAAGATTGCTTTGACAATCTCCACACAGTTTCTGCAGACAATTGTTGATCACCTGCTCATCTAATTACAATTTAGTAATTGGGTATCAGTCTGTAATCTCATTAAGCAGTGTAGGTGCTAGAATCATTAAATAAATTTTAGTTTTATCAGTCATAATTGTGCCCAGGTTATGACCCTAGGATGTCAGAATGAGACATGTACAGTACAGTATATTCAACACTAGTCAAACTGAAATTTTACCTAAAGTTAAAGCCCCCCAAAATTCATATTATCCACTATGGTTATCTTGAGATGATTTTGGGGTTTAGTGTCCTCGTGGCCCGGTCCTCGATCAGGCCTCCACTCCCAGGAAGCAGCCCGTAGCAACTGTCTAACACCCAGGTACCTATTTACTGCTAGGTAACAGAGGCATCAGGGTGAAAGAAACATTTTGCCCATTTGTCTCTGCCTCCACCGGAGATTGAACCCAGAACGTCAGGACTACGAATCCGAAGCGCTGTCCACCCAACTGTCAGGCGATCATCACTGTCTCTCAACAAGAACATGAAACCCAAAATTAGTGGGTAACCCATAATACAGGACTTGGTTAGTCTTCATTTTCTGTTAGGAAGTCAATTGAGCATCTTTATGCTTATACTACTCGTCATGGTAAAAAAGACTTCTCTACCACTCAACTCTGGAAAATAAACAAATGACAGTACTGTACAATAGTTTCCTTTATGGACAACAGGTGTTTTCAAAATATCTTTCAAGTTGCTATCTTTTTATTGATTACAACAAAATGTGTCAATCTTATATACGAGCTTCTGAGTGTTAAAGACATGTACCACAGTGCAACTCTTTAGTTTGTAACAGAAAATCTGAAAATGTTACGTTATATTTCTCAAGGAGACAGATAAGTAGTATAGTATATTAATTAAGTACACTTTAAAAAATGAACAAATTCTTTCATTTATGGAGTACATTTAAATTTTAAGTGTATTGTACAACATCATCAACACAAATATAAAACGGTTTTCAGTTTTGCCCCTAATGGTGCCATAAACTGAGCTACACACATCCTGCTGAAAAGGTCTGGAATAATCAAGGCCACAAACTTGAAATAATCCTATTGAGGATTATGTGAACCTTGAATATCCACATACCTATATGCAGCAATTATGCCAGCACATTTATCAACTAAAATTCAATAATAATTCTTCTAACTAAACCTTCAAGTGAAGTAGGAGAAATGGAGCTACATAGATAACTATGACTTGATATTTCATTAACAGCAATGATGGAACTTAAAACTTCCAACACTTCTAGCAATTTCCTGAACCTGAATCATTAGGTAAATTATTAATGTCAGACTTAGTTTATTCTAAAGTGCTGCGTTAGTTTGTCAAAGAAATAGCCGCCTCAATACCTGGACTACAGGATTTAAACGATAAAATAAAATACTATGCAGTTGTATGTGCATATAAATTTATTCTCTTAAGGAAAAAGCCTAGTAAGGTGAGATTAAAGACTCAAGATGCTAAAAAATAATAAATAAAAGCTTCTAACCAGTTTTGTACTTTCAGAAGTAAATAAATTATGTTACTTTGAAGAGGGACACCAAAAGAACTGAATCAAACAACATCTGTGCTCCTAGGAAGTTGTGACTCTTGATACCTAATGTGTGGCACATTTTCCACATTTTTCTGATTACTGTTATTCAGATTTAATACATTTAAATTAATACACTTAGATAAGTGTATGCATATAATGTGACAGATTCCAAACCATAACACTTTCTTTTTTTGACACTTCATTTTTAACAGTAACAAATGTATTTTTTTTAAGGGGGCGGTCCAATCCAGTTTGGCTCCAAAATGCAAAAATGAAAACTCGTTCGATTTCAATCAAACTTTTTTGACAAGTTCTATATGAAAAGTGTTTCATCTGGTCCAAGTTTCAGCATCGTAGCATAAATAGGAAGGGAGAAAAAAAATAATGAAGTAGTTGTGAAAATTATGCCAAAATGGTCAAAATCGATTATGAATCAAAAGTGTCAACTGAAATCATAGCTATGACTCTTTGCTATCACAATAGCATATATTAAACAAATATTATAATTAGTTTAATTGGAAAAAAATTTAAGGAAAAAAAAAAAAGTTTTTTTTTTTTTTTTTTTTTTTCAAATTTTTTTTCGGACGATTTGCATCAAACTTACACACCTTACTGTACGTATACCTATCTGTAAGGATGCCAATTTTGGAGAAAATTGGTTGATGTCAACCTCAGCCACAGATTTTAGAACCTTAGACTTCATTAATTTCTGTTTTTTTTTCAATTGACACAAATGTTTACAAAACTGAATAATTTTTTATTCAATTTACATGAAACTTACACAGTATATGTGGAGGGCATGTCTCTACATGTGCAAGATTTCACTTTTCTCTAAGTTCATTTATTGATTTTATAATAGCAATAAACATGCCATTTTTGCATAATTTTTTGGGTGGAACTTTGAACATTTGTATTAGGAAAACTAAAGATGTTTTGGAAATCCTAAATCACACAATCATTTATTATATGCTAATGTGTCAGAAAAGTGTCACAGAATAATTATATCTGAAACGTGTGTGAAGAAGTGTAGACTTGAAAATGTGTAAAAAACGTTGAAAAAAAAAAAAAAAAAATCTTTTTCTATTTACGCTGCAGTACTGAAACTTGGGACAATTTCAGCACTTTTCATATACAACTAGTCAAATAATATTGGTTGACATTGAACAACTTTTCTACATAACTGGACCGCCCCCTTAAATCTTATACAGAAATAACTAAATGCCTTATCACCTCTTCTGCTACTTTGAAAAATAATGATCACAGAAAACTCACTCATATTTACAAATTCAATGGTATTAAACACTTGCTCCAACTAAGCAGAATCATCATCATCTTAAGGTCACAATAGCTCAGAAACCAGAAATATTGTCTATAAATTTAAACAGATGGTAGAAAGCATGGTAAATATTAATATTATGTGTGTACAGGTATTTCATTAATGTACAATATACAGTAACTTTAGCAATAAAGCACTGAAAATCAGCAGTATTTAAAAATACAAAAATGATGGAAAATTTCCTTTAGCTGTACAGTATCTATAATCCCTATTTAATTCCCTTGTGTCAACAATTTGGTTTATCTCTGAACTTAGGCCACTTGAATGCTCACTTCGAGAATATTCCCCTCCCCCAAGGACATTGCATACACTACATACAGGGACAATTGCCTGGCTCCAATGGGCTAAATAAGAGAAAAGGAGACACTGGAAACTTTCGATCCAGTCCCAAATGACAGAAGGCACATTCCTCAGCACTCAAATTTCTGCTCCCGGCAAAACTTTAAATAAAAAAAACTACAAAGTATTTATCTATTAATATTAACTAACAACTGCTAGTTGACTGACTGGCTGCCTCTACTACCTGCCTAAAGTATACTTGACTCAACAATATCTGATTTTGGTGAAAGTGTGGCAACAGTGATCTTGTTGATAATGATGCAAGTGACTGTAGTGGAGAAAACCTTTCATGTTGTCAATTAAAAGCAAACTTGCTGCTGCAGGCTACTTAATGTGATACAAATAGTCTTACATGGATCTTACCTAGAGGGGGTTTTGGGAGTTCTACTTCCCTAGCCCAGCCTGGGGCCAGGCTTGACTTCTGACTGCTTGTTATAATGAGACTTGTACTGACTGTTGATAACTGTGTAAGCTATATACTGTATTATAACTGAGGTGGGGAGAAATTTATTTACAGATGGAGCAGCAAATTTTATGACAAGATATTACATTTGATGAAAATAATGTTAGCTCATTTTATTGATTGTGGAATCCAGTATATTATCCATCAGAATATGAAATGATCTCCTATAACAGTAAGTGAAGTCAGATTGTGGTTGTGAGGGTGTGTGGTAAATTGACACAAAGCTATGTTGTACACACTCATTGTCCAAGCTGCTAGTTGGAGAACATTTGGTAGTACAAAATCTGATTTGAACGGAAATGGGTCATTGTGAGGTTATGTGATCTTGTTGCTAATGGTGGGGAAGGGTGGGAAATGTTCATATGCTAGTACAGTAGTAGTATGGCAAGTGTGAATGCTTGGCAGGAAAGAGAGATACGGTTCCTACATCAGTGGTAGTGCTGTAGAGAACTGTCTCTCTACATTAGTGGTAGTGCTGTAGAGAATTCTCTCTACATCAGTGGTAGTGCTGTAGAGAGCTGTCTTTGTCAAACAGATCAAAATTGCTTTATCATTGTCGTAATTTGTACTTATTGTGGTGTCACTGGTGATACTATGCTAGTAGTGTTGGTGGGTGCAAGTACAAGAAAGCAAAAACTGTATTTGATCTTTTACCACTTGAGTGATGTAATAATAATGTACGGAGGCACTAATAAACCATGCCAACCATGTCAGGGCCTCTCACCAAGAGAGGCCCTGACAAGTGATGACATCTCATTCTTCATCAGTCAGGAGGGATCAAGACAGAGGCAAACACACACATGATTGTGACAACTGATCACAAAGCCAGGACGATAAAGTTATGCACAAATTTAATTAATATGGTTATTGGTAGCTAATGGCAATAGAAAGAGACACTCAGAAGTAAGGTGTTAACTTTCAACAAGCAATTACCAATAACAGTAGCAGAGAAATACTTGGCAGTCTCCCTTCTTTCAGGTTTGAAGGAGGTACTGTACATATATACATGCATTAGTGTGTGTGTGTGTGTGTGCATCTATTTACTATTTGTATGTACTATTTGTGCCTGCAGAATCGAGCTATTAGCTCTCGGACCTCACCTTTCTAATCAATCTATATTTCCTCTATTATATCTACTACATATATTTCTCTCTAACACACATGTACACACACATACCAATGAAGCAGCCCGTAGCAGCTGTCTAACTCCCAAGTACCTATTTACTGCTAAGTGAACATAGGCATCCGGGTGACAGAAACTGCCCATTTGTTTACGCCTCTGCCAGGAATCGAACCCGGGCCATTAGGACTACAACTCCCAGGCGCTATCAGCGAGGCCCCCAAGTGTGTGTTTGTAGATAAAGTACCTTATTGGTCATTTAAGGCTGAATCAATTTTCCAGTCTCTCTCTTTTCCCTTACCTGATATGATGGGAGTAGTTTGAAAAGACTCACACTGGAGTAAACAATGCAAAGAGCGGGATACTGCCTAAGGAAGTGACTGAATGACCAGCTCAGAAAGAAGTGTTTCATCTACACTAAAATGATGCCACTTTTTGTCTTCTTGGTTTTAAGACATCGGTTATGAAGAGTCACAATATTGGAGAAGAAATTAGCAAGATTGGAAACCTAGGCATAAACAGCCCGGGTTAAAGACACTGCAGATAATAAATACAAGCATGACATTTTTGTACAATACTTATCACTACATATATGTAAACTATATACAGCTTATATCATAATATGTACATGTACAGAAATATAAATTCCTACTGTAATAAACAGCTTAATTTCAAATATACTGTACTGATGTCTAATGAAAAATATTAATGGAAAATAAAATAAATGAACCATTTGAAGATACAGCACAGAAATTTCAAACTACAGTACTGTATATAAATTTCAACTTGATCAACAACTTGGGCATTAAAAAACCTAAAAAAAAAATTCCTATACAATATTTTTGTCCATACCAATACATATACACAGAAACCAGCCATGAAACAGCACATGTGCAACAAGGATGGCTTACTCTTACTATTATTGACTACGTAATCTCACTGCAATATTTACAGTGTAATCATACTCTCAGCACTATTTACTGTATAATCTTACTCTCCGCATTATTTACTGTGCAGTCTTGCTCTCCGTGCTACTTACTGTGTATTCTCTCTCGCCGCACTACCTACTGTACAATCTTAACCTCTGCGTTACTTACCGTATTCCTCTCTCCCCACTACCTACTGTACAATCTTAACCTCTGCGTTACTTACCGTATTCTCTCTCTCCGTACCGCACTACCTACTGTACAATCTT
>WNGS01004374.1:7496212-7544165 GCA_020271785.1 Procambarus virginalis
AAGAGAGATACGGTTCCTACATCAGTGGTAGTGCTGTAGAGAACTGTCTCTCTACATTATGGTAGTGCTGTAAGAATTCTCTCTACATCAGTGGTAGTGCTGTAGAGAGCTGTCTTTGTCAACAGATCAAAATTGCTTTATCATTGTCGTAATTTGTACTTATTGTGGTGTCACTGGTGATACTATGCTAGTAGTGTTGGTGGGTGCAAGTACAAGAAAGCAAAAACTGTATTTGATCTTTCCCACTTGAGTGATGTAATAATAATGTACGGAGGCACTAATACAACCATGCCAACCATGTCAGGGCCTCTCACCAAGAGAGGCCCTGACAAGTGATGACATCTCATTCTTCATCAGTCAGGAGGGATCAAGACAGAGGCAAACACACACATGATTGTGACAACTGATCACAAAGCCGGACGATAAAGTTATGCACAAATTTAATTAATTGGTTATGGTTAGCTAATGGCAATAGAAAGAGACACTCAGAAGTAAGGTGTTAACTTTCACAAGCAATTACCAATAACATTAGCAGAGAAATACTTGGGTCTCCCTTCTTTCAGGTTTGAAGGAGGTACTGTACATAATACATGCATTAGTGTGTGTGTGTGTGTGGCATCTATTTACTATTTGTATGTACTATTTGGTGCCTGCAGAATCGAGCTATTAGCTCTCGACCTCACCTTTCGAATCAATCTATATTTCCTCTATTATATCTACTACATATATTTCTCTCTAACACACATGTACACACACATACCAATGAGCAGCCGTAGCAGCTGTCTAACTCCCAAGTACCTATTTACTGCTAAGTGAACATAGGCATCCGGGTGACAGAAACTGCCCATTTGTTTACGCCTCTGCCAGGAATCGAACCCGGGCCATTAGGACTACAACTCCCAGGCGCTATCAGCGAGGCCCCAAGTGTGTGTTTTGTAGATAAAGTACCTTATTGGTCATTAAGGCTGAATCAATTTTCCAGTCTCTCTCTTTTCCCTTACCTGATATGAGGGAGTAGTTTGAAAAGACTCACACTGGAGTAACAATGCAAAGAGCGGGATACTGCCTAAGGAGTGACTGAATGACCAGCTCAGAAAGAAGTGTTTCATCTACACTAAAATGATGCCACTTTTTGTCTTCTTGGTTTAAGACATCGTTTATGAAGAGTCACAATATTGGAGAAGAAATTAGCAAGATTGAAACCTAGGCATAAACAGCCCGGGTTAAAGACACTGCAGATAATAAATACAAGCAGACATTTTTGTACAATACTTATCACTACATATATGTAAACTATATACAGCTTATATTCATAATATGTACATGTACAGAAATATAAATTCCTACTGTAATAAACAGCTTAATTTCAATATACTGTACTGATGTCTAATGAAAATATAATGGAAAATAAATAAATGAACCATTTGAAGATACAGCACAGAAATTTCAAACTACAGTACTGTATATAAATTTCAACTTGATCAACAACTTGGCATTAAAAACCTAAAAAAAAATTCCTATACAATAATTTTTGTCCATACCAATACATATACCACAGAACCAGCCATGAACAGCACATGTGCAACAAGGATGGCTTACTCTTACTATTATTGACTACGTAATTCTCCTGCAATATTTACAGTGTAATCATACTCTCAGCACTATTTACTGTATAATCTTACTCTCCGCATTATTTACTGTGCAGTCTTGCTCTCCGTGTCTACTTACTGTGTCCTCTCTCCTCGCTCTCGCCCCCTACCTACTGTACAATCTTAACCTCTGCGTTACTTACCGTATTCTCTCTCTCCGCACTACCTACGTACAATCTTAACCTCTGCGTTACTTACCGTATCTCTCTCTCCGCACTACCTACTGTACAATCTTAACCTCTGCGTTACTTATACCGTTCTCTCTCTCCGCACTACTTTGCTGTGTATCTTACTTTCCATACTACTTACTATATAATCATTCTTCACACTATTTACTGTATAGTCTGACTCTCTGTACTTTTCACTGTAAAGTTTACTTTCCTGCTATCTACTATGCATATCCTTACCCACATGATCTATTACATGTACTGTATTCTCAATGATCAGTTAAATATGAGACAATGTTTTCTTATAAAGGTTAGTTTACTAGCAAAAATGTTTTTCTAAAAGCACATTGAACTGATATAAAAAATAATTGTAAAATAGGATGATGCAAATTAAACTGAGATGCGAGTTCTTTTACTATTATCTACAGTTTGTTTTACACACAAATCACACTCAAATTTGTTCATATAGTAGTTTCTTCCACTAATATCTATTGCTTATAGTTTCTCCTGTTATCACACAGTATACAAAACCAATTTTTCCCCGTATCAGTTATAGCAAAAATGCACCAAGTCTTCAGTGAAAAAATGACTGGTCATGTCCTCTTAGTAAGTACAGTGGTGCCTATTTTCGATGTTTCCGTCTCGCCCCGTGAGATTTGGAGGTATCCGGAGCAATGTAAATCTTACCACCTTGAAGTTCTGGATTACAGTTGACAGTAGAGAGTGCTTCAAGGTGAGCCATGACATCCACTATCTGTGATTCCAGTTCAGCTATTCTCTGTAAGGAACCATGTTGTTGTCATGTTAAACAGTAAATGTCTACGATATCAGTTAATTCTTAAGCTAATTATCATAACATACATACAGGTGTCTCTCAGCAAATATAATCATTAGTTTTTGAAATCTCAAAGTTTGGTAAAAAGGACATGCAAAATGGGAAAAAATTTAGCTTTTGGAAAAAATTTAGTTATGTAACAGACATCTATAAAAGTCATAATTTTGACACAAATTTAACACTTTCGTGCTTTGTGGACTAGCGTTAGAGTCCAATCTTTTTCTCCCGATTCTGCCCGCCGGACGAGTCCTCGCGTCGAACGGTTAAATAATTGTATAAATTTTATTTATTATTCGATTTTGTTGGGGATAGTTTAGAAATGTTCGCCATGAAATTTACGTTTTTTCTAATAACAGAAGAGCTTATTAAAGAAAACGGCATGGCATTGAATCATCTTGGTATAACAATTGTATGGCGCCGATATGCCGCCGCGGGTAACACTTCAGCCACTTCCAACCGTCTTGTGGGTTGGTTGCGACATTGATTCTATATTTATATGCATATGTCCGTATAGAGAATTTTATTGCGGTTCCAATGATACCATAATCAATGATGTAGGATAAATGTGGCCTTCGCAATCATTAAGAGAGTGGAAACATTTTGTTGCTGTTTGGCGCTCTCGGCAAGTGATGTCAATATTTTTATTTTGTGTTGATATTCCTTATGCTTTGGCAGCATTTTATATGTATGTTCTTATAGACAATTCTATTGTGAACACAGTGATACCAAATTTAAATACGTACGGCTACAATTAGTGTCAGGACAGTAAAAAGAGTATACACTTTTCGGTCTTACCGCTTAGGTGCGCGAAACGCCGACAGCACAAGGGCAAAGTTTTTTTTCGCTTCGCTGACAGCAGGAAAGTGATAATTATATTAACAAAACTTTCAGCCAGTGTTGCTTCTTCACACTATCCACTTGTACAGTATTTCAATTACAACTTCATAAGTTAAATTATTTTGAGTTTTACATTTTTAAAAATTAAAATCTAAAAGATGCATAATAATGATGTACTGTACATGTAGATCCATAGCAAACATAGAAACAAAACTAGCTTGCCATATGGCTGATTGAAATGTGCTGGTTTATTGACAAGCCAATTTTGATCTTGTGGGAAGTAGTTACTTGTAGTCGTAGCATATCAGCAAAATAAACATTGGAAAAAGTTGCACTGGTAGGGGTTGTGTGTGACTCAAATTTTCACTGCGAAGTTGAGTACTGTATTGTAATGTTTTAAATTATACACAGTTGTAGTACAATACATCTATCTAATTCAGTTTATGTGTACTGTAGGTGGGAGTGGAACATATTTTGCTGTAAAAATATAATAATCATCACTTCCCCAACTCCAAGTATTATAGGGTAGGGGGAGACAGCCATTAGAAAAGTAATAGAAAAATATAGAAACAGTAAAAAAAAATTATAACATTCAATTTTTCATCCCACCATACCTGTTTGGTACCATTGCAAGAAACTAGCACCATTACACTCGGGCAAAATATTAGCTGCAATATTTCAGTCATTTAACTAGGTGTTCATTTCAGACTATGTGTTAAGTGCCCTGCAAATGTATAAATAAAACTCTCCTGTTCATTAACTTCTGACAAAATCCTTTGAATTAGTCATATCCATTGAAAGCTCTTGTGCACTACTATATTCATGCATACCACATCTACCCAAACACTCGAATATCATACTTGCCAATCTTTCGACTTCTATTCCTACCCTCAAAATCAACACATACATTCTCTTAACTATTTTTTAATTACCCCTTTGTTTACTAGAGGAGGAGGAGAAATCAGGAGAAAGCACTAAGCCGTTACGACTATATAGCACTTGGAAGGGATATGAAGACAAGGATTTAGAATAGGATGGAATGCCTTCCTTTCTCTTCTCAATGGTTCGAGATGCAAATTTTTACACCTCACATCCTGCAGTCCATAATTATTTCACTCTCTATCACATTAAAGTTTTTTAAATTTCAAATAGTGAAATTTATACATCTTTTCACACAAAAACTTTTTACAATCAATTGTTCAGTCAAATATCTGCCATGGCTTAGCCATGAATAACTTGGAAGGTAACCAAACAAAAAAAAATGGCAAAAATTACCTCAAACTAGATTTCATCTTTACTTAGGGGAAAAAAGTTCCATAAAAATCTACAATTAGATATCATGTGGATATGCTAGTTGATATAGCAACATGTTTCAGAATTTGGAAATGAAACATGGTGCTAAAAATAATTTGTGTGTAAATATGCTGTTGGTTTACTAACTCAGATTTACCCTCATACCTTATCTTTCTGATCCAGTGCCGTCTGAAGATTGACAACTTTGGAGACCCATTCCTGCTTACCCTGGCGCATCGACAAGTTTAAATGCTGCTCTGTCTCCAGGTCTTTTGAAAGCTGTAAATGACACATTAATATAGTTTACAAAAGTGAGAACTGGGCATATAATATTTCAAGCGTTTTCTTACATGAATTCCATAGTTTAATTTAACCAACAAAACAATAGAGATAAAATTGCAATGAAAATCTAGGGTGAATGAATGTAATGAAACACTGTTTCTGGCAGGCTGCTTGGTAGCTCCTGAAGCTACAATCTGGAAGCACTTAAGCCTTGGGGTACAGTGGGGATTAAGGAAAACCACATAACTAAAACATTCCAAAACAATCGATTTGCTTGGAATTTTTGCTTAAACCCTGATGAAAAACATGCAAACAATCATTACCACAACAAAATCCTGCATAGATGCTTACTCTCACCACCAGATGGCAGCCCATATGACCCAAAAACAAACCTCTACCTAACCTCCATGAGAAAGTAGGGCAGCAGGCAGGTACAAGGAGTTGCAGAGGGAGACAACAGAATGAGGTACCTCATTACATTCAATGCTAGATTAATAAACAACATGAAAACAGGAATAAATCTTAGGCTAGCTAAACCAAATATGTACTTTTGAATGACTTAGAACTGGCAAAATTTAGGACATGGAACCAGAGAAACCAGGTTACCAAACAGGGCATTCATTTGCATTGGTGCCATGCAAATAAAGCCACATTGCAGTGACAGAAAAAAAGGTACAGTATGATGCACCCCTGGTCAAACAAAAGTATTAATCAAAGAACCCAATCCTGAAGTCAGATGTCTCATAGCAGATGAATGTCAGATGAATGAGACATGGGCTGCCATGTCTCATTCCTGGCTAGAAATGATTGGGGGGGCCTAAAGACGAACAAAATGTAAACCAGGACTAAAAGCACAATATTGTACCCCAGTTCCAGAGAAGAGAGAGAGAGGTTACCAACCCAGTCAACAGAAAAGATGCATTAAAGAAAGAATCTTCTTCAAAAGGTAACACTCAAAATGACATGACTAAAAATGACAACACCCTATACAAAAATCAAGATGGCTCCAAAGGTGCACGAGCTGGCTAGAGGTCAAAGAAAGCCTTAGAAACTTGAAAAATTGAGGCAAAGCAATATTCACCCTAAAAGCAAGCAACGGAAGCTCCACTAAGGCCAAATAATACATAACAATAATAAGTGCAATTCAATAAGTGCCAGGAGAGGTGATTTCACTACAGGACCAAAGACAGAAGACAAGTGTCTAAGCAAGAAGAAAAGGTGGAAAGCATGCAACACATCCTCACATACTACCACCTTGAAGACAGCCACAAATGCAATACCAGAATGTCCACTACCAGAGCCTCATTCAAGTGATGATAGACAAGGCCTAAAAATTCATTAAAGATGATCAGTAAAGAACCTCATACCATCAACGTACCATAGTCTGATGCATCAGAGGTCCATGGCTATTCAATATCCTTCCAGCAAACATAATAAATATTGCCAGTACAAAGTGGATGTGTTGAAAAAAAATTTGAGATGTTCCTGCAAGAAGTACTCAATCAACTTGGTTGAAGTGGATATGTGGGCATGCAGGCTGCTCCAAGCAAAGTCTGTTGGACCAAATTATCAGATCAAATCTGGCCCCCAGGCTAAGCTTGGAAAGTAGACCAACACTCAGGTCATACTCCAGGTAACAATTTAATAATAAAGGAGGAGGTGCCATAGAAATGAACCCCAAAAAAGCATGAAGAGGAAAGTGATTAATCATGATCTTCCAAGAGTAGAATCGGGACAACACGTCAGTCCCAACTGCAGCAAAATGGTCCAGACTGAAGAAACTGGTGTAAAGCTTTCAGCTAGAGCTGGCCCAGAGGGTATACCACACAGGTAAAATTCAAACTGCCCAACAGATGCTTGGGAGACTGACTAGATAGTTGGGAATTAAATAAAACAAGACAGAGACAAAGAAACACATTTAACAGAGCCAACTGCAGCAGGGAGAGGAAGGCAATCCTGACAACCCAGATCAGGCTCAACCAAAACTGAATCGGAGAGGGGTTCCCGCTGAGATTTCCACCAGTTGATGAGAAACCCAAAATAAGCCAACCAGGAAAGAACCCAATTCCTCGCTAGCACACAAGCTGAATAGCTGTTAGCTCAGACTAGCCAGATGTTAAGGCAGGCCAGAATGGGGGATCCCCCAACAAACAATAATGCCAAAGGACCATGCAAGTCAATCTGATGAACATTATTAGTGACAGGTTCAACCCAAATGGAAGAGCCCAAAAGTGATACAAAAGTGCCCTACTCTAAAGCTTGGGTAGATGGAATATGTTAATATGCAACCCATAGATTGAGAGAAATGAGGTAAGAGCAACTCAACACCACCAGGCAGATCCAAGATGGAGTAGTCATCTGACATGTTGAGCAAAGACTGCACTGTACCAGTTATGATCTGAAACATCCAGAATGAAGCAAGGCTCTGGAGTATCTCTCTGAAATAGGGAAATGGACAGAAAATCCAGATTAAGGATGACATCACTGCAACGATGCCCTTCCCCAACAAACTGAAATTAACTTTGCAGAGGACTTCGTCCTGCTTAGATTGCTAAGCAGGACTCCAAGTCACCACATATTGTAAAGTCAAAAGTTGACAATGGACCCAGAAGAGCAAAGCGCCACAGGTTACAAATCAAACTTATGAATAAGCTGATTGGCTAGCCAATCAGCCTGGGTTGTCTTAGCTACCATCTTGTGGTGGTTAAGTGTATCTAAGAGGTAATTTTGCTGCAGTAATGATTAATTGCATAGTTTGTGTGTTACAAATCTTTTTTTTCCATTTTTTTTGGCACAGGCCTGATGTATCCCTCAAGGCTTGGTTGCATCCAGGTTGTGCCTTTGGGAACTACTGAGTAGGTTGGCCCAGAATTTTCTTTCATTTTGTTTTTAAATTTCATAAAAACAAAAGAACAGAGAATGCTACAGAGGCCTATTGGCCCATGGAAGGTGGTTCTTATTTAATTAGTAGGAAATAGTTCCACATACTCTACTTATTTTCTGAGTCATCTGCTGGAGCTTCTTATCTTGGGATTGCTTGTCTCGAGTGACATTGAGCAGTTCTTGCTTCATTTTCTGCAGTTCCATTGAAAATCTTTTTGCCTCAGTTCTACTGTCTTCAGCCTGGAATAAATGTTTACCAATTGTAAGCATGATGTGTTAGCTATAAAAACTATCAAACTTTCCCAACCATATTGATGACAAAAAGAGAAACTACTATGTATGGTATTGTTTACATAAACATAAATGGGGATTTAAGGAAATGTTCTAAAGTGTTGCATACACACATTAATAACATAAGCAAAATATTAAGGGAAAAGACAAAGGTGGATGCAGCCTTTTTCAATCTAGAAAGAAAAAAAAATAGAAGAGTGTCCTCTACCTTTACTGTTGTGGTCTCACTTACAGTCTTCGAAAATATGTAACGAATACTTCAGGTAAGCCTCTGTATGGAAACAGAGGCCGAGTTGATGTTACATACGATACTGATCTAGTGATCCTGTGTTGGAATCTTCCAAACAGTAAATTTAATTCCAGCCAATAATGGAAAATAGACCTTCCAGACCCAAGAATGGGTTGGATTGTATATACTGTACCTTCCAAACCCAAGACACAAGCCAGAATGGGTTGGCCTGAAACCTAATGCTGTACTTGACAACCCATGAAATCAAAAGGGGGAGGGGGGGGGGGTCAAGTTTATAAACAAAATCTTACATACAAGGCCAAGAAAATAAGGTCAATGAAGCTCGATATTAACCTCCTGCAAGGCCTCAGCCTGTGCCTCAGAAATCTTATTTTCAAAATACTGTCTCTGAGATTCCAGTTGGGAAGACAACAGGTGTGTATATTCAAGTTGTAACGCTGTTAGTTTTTCTTCTCCCTGCACCATTTCCTCCTTGGTGTCTCCAACTGGAGATGATCTTTCATAAGAAACAACCTGAAACATGAAAACAGCAAAGACTGAAATATATATAGTGAAGGTCAACATAAAAATATGGACAAAATATATAGTACAGTATACTGTATATATTTATAATACATAAATTATTTTTATATGTTATTTATTATCACAGCCACAGAATGGTGAATGAAAACTCGAGCAGACATTTTAATTGCTGGCCAAACTTCTGCACATTTTTAAGGCTTGGGTCAAAATGGCTGGATGTAGAGTGAGTTGATTGGACAACTGTCTAGGAAACATCATTTTTATGGAGAAGAGATCCATGATACTATTTAGGAACATTCGATTTTGTGTCAATGGGACATTTTATGAAATATGATTATTACATGAAGCATACTTGTATTTTAAACAGCTCAAAGTTGTATTGTGACATGAAGACCAAACTATGGCAGGTTGGGTAGAGTGCAATTTATTGTGATAATATGACTGTCACAATTACTACCCAGGGGACACCACAGTAATAAATCCAGCACTGGGTCAAAACGTTACAAATTAAACTAAAGCTCACAATGACATGAAACAATAAACAATTTTTATTATTATTTGAATATTGCAGGACAATAACCGAGTCCAAAGATAAAGGGAAGAAAATGTATCTTTTTCTGGGACACTTTAAAGTCTAATGAGTCCTGTATTACTCTAAAAAATGATGTTGAATGTCTAAAAATCATTGTTAAAACAATTAACTTACTGGACTAGCTTTCCCAGTTTGCATTTTGTATGACAACAAAAGAGGGAAACAGTAGGCACCTTACAATACAAAGCACTGAGGTATTGTTTGGGATAATATGATGAGGTGTGAGGGTGATGTTTTCTCCATGCAATGTAGTGTAACACTGGCAGAAAATGGATTACAAGGCATGCCAAAGTACCACTAACATGGGTATCTGCCAAATAGTGCAGTAATTTTGTTTAATATACTGTATATATACAACTAAAATGAAGTAAAAAAAAAAAATGTATGAGTGTGTGCTAGGTTATAAAGAGGAGCTGCCTATCAAGCGGCAATAGGTCTCGACACTTTTATAAACTAATATTCTTATACCAATAGTATACATTTATAATTAAAAATAGGTTGCCTTTTTCCATATAAAATCCCAAATTATAATAAGACAATAAGAGGACTATTCACCTTGCCATCTCCCTCACTCTGTAGTAAGCGATGCACATAGTTATCCCTCACATAGTCCCAGACTCTGTTGTTGCCGACTTGCAGTGCAAAGAGGTGGTTTGTCTCCATAAAGTGTCTGAAAAGTAAGTTACACACACACCAATGACTTTTGACTTTTTAAAACAGTTATAAGGCTTTTATGATAGATTATGTAGGTGCTACTGCCAAAACTGACGCGTGTTATTTAGTTATAAGATCTGTGCGAGATCATATTTAATAAGGTATCCAACTGTTATCATCATTTCTCATGGTGGCTTTATTACAGCACTAATTGTGGTGTAAGTAAAAGGGGAAAGCAATTGTTTAATATTTCAAGGTCCTTTTATGTTTAGCCCTTGTCGGCTATTTACACGAACGCTTAGGAGCCATCTACTCACCTATGTGCATGGCCACCAACATATCGCCCGCAGCCCACATGGCCACATATGAGACAAATCCAGAGCGAGTCTGCTGCTCCACACAGTGAACACCTCTGATCAGGCGTTTCTTCTGGAGTCTGACAGTACCGGCACACAGGACAGCTACACATGGGGAAAAAGTAACAATTTAAAAATTACATTTAATAATTACTATTTGTCTTTTTACCTCGGCATTTACTAAGTTTCTAACTTGTACAATACACACAAGGATGATACACACATATACACCACACTAACATTAGACAAAATACAGCAATATTACATTGACAAAAATATTAAAAGGAAACAAGGTTTCAGATTAATCACATTTCTAACTTCTACTTTTAACCAATGACCTGTGTATATGTATGGATGTCTGTATAGATATATATGAATGTATACGTGTAATTACCTAAGTGTAGTTATAGGGTGAAAGCTACGCTCGTGGTGTCCCGTCCTCTCAGTATTCTTTGTCCTGTCCTCTCAGTATTCTTTGTCCTGTAACACTTTGAAACTACTGATGGTTTTGGTCTCCGCCACCTTTTCACTTAGCTTGTTCTAACCGTCTACAACTGTTTGCAAAAGAAAACGTTTTAAACAAAATTTTGGCTCTTTCATCTCCCTAGATTGAATGTGTGTCCTCTGTTCTTGAAGTTGCTGGTTTCAGGAATTCCTCTTTGTCAATTTGGTAGATTCTTGTTTTGTAAGTGGTGATCATACCTCTTTTTCTTCTATCTTCCAGCTTTGGCATATTAAACACCTTTACCCTCTCCTCGTAACTCTTGTATTTCAGCTTCGGAAACCATTTCGTAGCATGCCTTTGCACCTTTTCCTGTTCACTGAAGGTCTTCTTGAGATACAGGTACTGTACCATACAACTGCTACATATTCCAAATTTGATCTCACAAATGTTAAACACTTTCTTTAATATTTCATCATTCAGATAGTTAAAAACATTACATCTACTTCTCTTGGGTTGTGAAGTATTAATTCTCTTAGCTTCATTCATTTCTTGACCAGGACAGAAATGCCTCGACCATTTCTAATTTTTCTGTCAAACCTCCAAATAGTGTAGCCTCTCTGGAATACCACCTCACTTAAAATGTTATCTTCCAGTTTCATCTCTGCTAGTGTAACAATATCTAGCTAGCATTTTAAACTGAATTATATCATTTAACTTCAGATTTTTATTACCTTACCCAATCTATGCTAACATAATATACACACTTTTCAGGAACATGTTCTCTCTCTCTCTCCTCCTTTGTCCTTCACTTTATTTTCCTATCGATTTTGTTGGTTTACTTGTGTGTAGCATTTTACATGCTTTCAACTTGTAGAAAAAACTTTCTTCTTCATTCCTGCCTTCATTTAAGCATTTTGCTTCATCAAGATTCAGTTTGTCTTCTTTTGAAAGATCTCATCTTAATGACCATAGTGTCCCCCATCTTCTTCATTTTGCAATTTCCTGACATTCCTAAGGACTTCTGTCACTTGTTTCACCCAATTTAATGTTACCCTTAAGTGGTGTCTTACCTTTTACATATTTGTCTCTCCTCTAATAGTGTCTGACATTTTCCTTTGTGTGAGGTTGTCTCCTAAACCAACTATATTCTCAAAGACTTTTCCTCTTCTGTTGCTTTGTCCTCCCTAGATGGCATTTCCTTTTCCAAACACCCAAAAATGATTACGGTCTTACTTCTATCTACAGTGTTTTGAACTAATTTATTGTTGGTCACCAGTTCTTTCCTAACTGTCTCCCAAATGTCAGTTTCTTGCTGCTTATGAGTTTTAGACATCCAAACATATTTCTTTGATTGTTTCTCTTTAACAACTTGTGCACGTTTCTTTCATTTCCTTTCTTTTATTGCACTTTTCCAATCCTTTAGTAACTGCATCCATTTGAGTTGCCCACAAAGTTTCTCTCAGTTTCTCTTCCATACCTAACTCCTTGTATTAGCAAGTCTGAAATGGCTCTGAATTTTTCTCCCTATTTGTCTATTTTCCTGTTAACTTCTCTAAATTTACCCCCTTCTTTATTTTCCATGTCTTATGTTCTTTCACTAGTTCCTTTATTTTTTCTTCCTGACTCCTTACTGTGTCAATCAGTGAAGCTGGTAATTTCCTTCTCTTGCTGCCAATTTTACATTTCCTTTTTAAAATCTTTATTTTCTTACAATTTAAGACATTTTCCTTCATAAACCTTTACCAAATCCTCAACCTTCACTAACCTGCCAAGAAATCTACTTTCCCTATGTCTTCCGTAAAGAAACCCTTGAAATTTTCTTCACTTAGTGTCACTGACAATCTTGTCGTCGCATCCACCATCTTTGTTTTGACTCGTCTACTTTGGTTTGGTAGTCCTACTCAAAATTTTCCCAGATTTGTATGTCTTTTTTCAATATTCATCCCACTCAAACTACTATTAATAATAGTACTGTATATTTTGGGTATTGGGGACATCACTTGTATAACTCTCTCCAACACTATCGCCTAGATATGATGCAATGATCCTACAGCGCTCAAAGCCGTGTACATGTGTGTGTGCATGCAACTATCTACAGCAATGCAAAGGAAAAAGAGTGCACTAGGTGCAGCCCATGAGAAACACCTTGAGCCGGGAGTTTAACAAAAATGTTAATTTCCCACTGTCAAGTTTATTGCATGCATGTGATGTAAAAAAATCAAGAGAATGGGCAAAATATTATGACAATGGCTGATGTATGACATGATTACCACAAGCAACAGTACTTCTTTAACCTGAAAGACAAAAGTTAATCAAATATCCTGCAAAACATGCAATACATCTTGTCTCAAATTCACAGCAGGGTGGCACGTGCACAATTTACACACACTGTACATGTAAATTTTTTTTATTGCATGATAAACTAAATATTATATGGTGTTACAGCATCTTAAGATGAGACTGCACTGACCACCCTGCTGGATTGCAGATGACTGCAATACTAGTAAATTCTGCCATTCTTGAAGCACTTTTGTTCATCCGAAGCTGTTCTGCTCTCTTATAAATTCATTCCACCTTTCAGTTCCATTCATTGTGGCTACTTATGTAATTACTCTGCAGTCTCAAAGCAAATAATATTTTTAATCCTCCTCATTTTGTATCTTACACTTAGTTTTATAATTTGTATAAAGTTTGGCAATTCAAGACACCTTGTTTTCTTTGATACAAAACATCACCTCACTAAATTTTTTAGTGTAAAAAAATTAATTTCTCATTAAATTTTATATGGGGGTACTGGATACATCATTATTGCAATTTTCCATGCAAGGTTTAATCTACTCGAGTTAACGCAATCTGTCCAGAATAAATGCATCTATATTTATATGCATGGAGCAAAACACTGGAATACACACTTCCCGGGACAAATGGCCAATGGCCTCAATAAGATTTGTGGGGTGCTTGTCTATATAAAAACACAAAAGAGAATCATTTTCCTATCATAAAATGGGCCAAATTAATTATGTTTCATACCTGGGTTCTATTTCATGATCCTTGGATCATGACAACAGTAACTGTCAACCTCAACAACCTTATTACTAACTAGCCTTGATGATGATCATGTGTCTAATAAGAACTAACTTGACTACCTGTCACTTTCAAAGGTAATCTTACATTTCTTAAGCCACCTTAATGTGCCTGACATGAATAGGCTAATTGGCATAATTAATATGACCGAACTATGTTACTTGAAAAAAAACTCAAAAGAAGGGTGACACATGCAGAATTTTCTACTTACAATTAGGTTATCAACCATTTACACACCTGACAGTGGTTGCACCCCCCCTAACACAGAGCAAGATACACTATACAGTAGTGATATATTAAAAGCAAATACACAGTACTGTAGTAGCAATAGTTATGTTTCATGAAGGAATTCAATCAACTTTTAAGGAACCTTTGTTTGAACACTTTTTTCTACAAACAAGACTTAAAAGAAAAAAAAGAGGTCACCATTGAGAGGACACACCATAACACTGAACACATATATAAGAAGGCTTTTCAACTGATCAAACTCCGAGTTACTTCCATGCCAAAGGTTAATGTACCATGCTAGATCCCATGGCCCTTGGTAAGGACACAAAACCATCTTATTCCAGTCATGCACTTAATGAGAATTGGTGCCTAGTATTTACGGTAACCCAATCAAACAAAACATTACGATTCCCTGATGAATGCCTGCTACTCCACCAGTACAACCATTTGCCCAATGTGTAATAAGCATCAGAAAATATGCTGCTGAAGTGTCATATGTGGTAAGATATCAATATTATTTGTCATGATTACATGACTTCACAATACTATACTTTAATACAAAATTAGGAAATACTTTGTTTCAAAAATTAAAATTTTCAAATAAGGAAAATTACTCTGGGAATGCTATTAGTTAAGATCATTTGTACCATTATGAAAAGAAAAAAACATAATCACATACAGTACTATACATAGAATCAACCATGAAACCATGAAAGTCAAACTAGAAACCTCTGCTCATCATTTCTGTCCCAATGGCACTGCCACATTTTAAACAATACGTGCATTTTAAATATATATGAATTAGCAGGTTTATGCACTAAAAATCTAAATTAATTCAAGGAAAATATGACAAAAATGACAATATCCACAAAGACTAAGATCTCTCCTATGAATCATAGCAAACTCAGCTAAATGCTCAAGTAAACTTTATTTATAAATAAAATCATAAAACAATAATTTCAATAACAGATTCAAACTCCATACTAAACCAATAATATATCTGCCGCCTTTACAGCACCAGCAATACATACTTCAGAGATTTGATGACACTTCAACAGCACATTACTCTATTTTTCCCCCAAAAAATATATATTCCCTAGTGATAGTGCTCCATACAGAACATTGTCCAACTTACACGAGGACCTCTGCAGCGGTGTGGCTGTGTGTCGCCCACAGCAAGAGAGCTTTTTTAGTCCTATAACTGTTACTTAGGTACGTCAGTATGACATCTGATGCAAGGTACACCATTTATTGAAATGAATGCGTTCTAATCATATTCATATATATTTACTTAAAAAAAAAAATTATATATATATATATATATATATATATATATATATAATATATATATATATATATATATATATATATATATATATATATATATACATAGCCAGATATCAGTTGTGCACTCATCTTAAAACTACATAGTTACACAGGAATTTTTCAATATTTACAGATAACACAAATCAATTTCCAAATCTCCCTGAGTTTTAGAAATTTAAAAATTCTCTCAGGTTGTTTCTAAGAGAAACTATTTAGGACCTAGAATAATGATAAAATTATCTTCAAACTATTTACAATCGTCATGGTTAGGGGTCATGTAAAAATTATTTCATCACTTTCATATGAGACTACTTAAATCTATCAAACAACATCTACTTAACTCCATTTCACCAAAACAAAACTATTTTAATTAGGATTACCTTTAATTATATATTAACATACAAAGGTTTTTTGTGTTAATTGGTACTATCAAAATAGCTTTTGTTCTATAGCTATTTCTATTAGCACCATCAGTTATTAATTTGAATAGTGTATAAGTACTTTTATTATGCAGTGTCGTGATCATGCTTAAAATTCTTTTAACTTTTGTATCTCTTCATTCATTTTACTTCAACCTCATTCTGGCAGCTCCCGCTACAGCGCTGGAACCATGTGTATTGGCGTTTCCTTCCATTGGACAATTTCAGCAATGTGGAAAGGGAGACCTGCTGCATGGGTACAGCTTCTCCTCCATATCGACCTACCCAGGCTTTGCGCCCTGGAGAAGACACTCCAGCCTTGCAACCAGAGCGCAACTCCACAGTCTCCTGAGACTGCAGGATAACTACTATTATTGAGTAAAATAAAATGAATAAAGAATACAAGTTGAATTTTTTTTTTTAAGCTTATTCATGACACTGCATAATAAGAGTACTTATACACTATTAAAATTAATAACTGATGGTGCTAATAGAAATAGCTATAGAACAAAAGTGGCCAGGGCATGGAAAGCTCGGGTAAAAAAAAAAATCAAGCTTTGAATGAAGGGGAACATAAATGACCTACACAAACTAATGATTTATCATAATTACACAAGAAGTCTAAAATTATTTTTTTTATATCTTTATATCCATATTTACTACATGCATTAAAACAGAATAAAAAAATATGGGAATGTCTATGCCGAGTTGTTACATTGTACAGTGTACCTCAGTTTAAGAGTTTAATCCATTCCTGGAGACAGCTCGTATTCCGAAAACTCGTATCCGAAGCTAATTTCCCCATAAGAAATAATGGGAAATGAATTAATCCGTTCCTGACTACCCCAAAAACCCACTTCAAACTAAATTTTATACCTAATTCATCTACATAAACCTGCAAAACTATGTTCAAGTTATTACTTACCTTGCTGTTGGTGTATGGAAGATGGTGAGGAGGAGGGAGGAGAAGAGCTGTTACTGTTTGGAAGGGAGAGTCCCCTTCCATTATAACATCAGGCAGTGAGGTCTTCACTGGTGTGCACACTTTGGCACGTTTTGCCTGCATACCACTAAGACTTGCTTGTCTTACTAAGAATCTGTCTAAAGACACTTGTTTTCCCTACATTTTAACACTTGTCTGTAGCAAGACATCACATTGTCATTTAAAAGGTCAATGCAACGGCCTGCTACAGCTTTATCTGGGCGAGTTTTTTCAACAAAACTTTGCAATTCTTCCCATACTTCACACATTTTCTTAACACTTTAGCGTTATCACGGCGCTCAAGAGCATTACCACTTTTTGTGTTGAGGTCGCACAGCGGACTCGCTCACGAGTCACGAGAAAAAATATTTCTATAAACTCTACTTGTTATGAGATCGACTTTGGGATAGCTTGAAAATGTCCGCCATGAAATTTCCGTTTTCTCTAATAGCTGCATAGCCTATTTGGGAGAACGGCGTAGCATTACACCATCGAGGTAAGACCATTGTATTGACGACACGACAAGTGTAATCAACGTAGTTTTTTATTTGGTGCTGGTCTAACGCATCCTTGCGTGATATTTTATACTAATGTTCTTATAGAACATTCTATTGCGAACACACTAGTACAAAAATGAAATACGTAAATTGAAAATTAATGTCAGGACAGTGAAAAAGAGTATAAACTTTTCAGTGTTGCCACTCGATCGCCCGAAACGCAGCACTATTTTCTTAGGTTAAACCTTACCACTGGCTTTCTTGGGACCCATGGCGAGATATATAATAACTTTTATGGTCAAATGACCAAAAATCCAACAAAACACTGAAAATCCGGGTGAAGAATTTACGTAGGATAGTCACTGGGTGCGAGGCACTGGTAAACTGAGGGGTGAGAGGCGACGATCGCCGTACCACCACGCGCTAGGTCGGCCTGTATGCGTATCAACAAACTCGCCTTCCGAGACGCATTTTCCGAGGAAATCCTGCTCGTATTCCGAAAAACTTGTATACAGGAACACTCGTATTCCGAGGTACCACTGTATCAAGATGCCTTGGTTCAGCGGACATCATATTCTGTTGCACCAAGATTTATTGCGCTAACCAATTCTATCTGCTTCAAACAGGGGTTCCATTTTAGAACAAGCCATTCTATAAAGGTTGCAATTAATGTAAGCATATAAATAGATCAAAATATTATATACACAGTAAAACTTCCAAAATTAGAACCTTCATATCGTGTATTCCTCTAAATAACAGACCAAATCCACCTACTGGATCTTCCCTCTGAAATTTGAGACCACGGTGTGTGCTGTCTGCCGCTCTCACCAGCAGGGAGCCGGTCGGCCGAGCGGACAGCACGCTGGACTTGTGATCCTGTGGTCCCGGGTTCGATCCCGGGCGCCGGCGAGAAACAATGGGCAGAGTTTCTTTCACCCTATGCCCCTGTTACCTAGCAGTAAAATAGGTACCTGGGTGTTAGTCAGCTGTCACGGGCTGCTTCCTGGGGTGGAGGCCTGGTCGAGGACCGGGGATGCAGGGACACTAAAAGCCCGAAATCATCTCAAGACAACCAAGATAACGGTGAAATTCAGATTGTTGATTTATTATGTAAAGTAACTTCCACCCAATCAATTTTTTCCCCTTGTATTTGATCATTAGTATTCAAAATAATGCCTTTATATTTGGAAATGTTTTACTGGGCTTGTTCTGTACCAGAAATTGTTACAAGGGTGTTTGATTATTTTATATTTTATCTATGTGTCTGAAGACCTATTGTGAGAAACAACGTTTAACAAACATGATACATTAGTGTAACCGCATTATGCTGCTTTTGCATTGCCAAAACCAGTTTTAGAAAGGGGCCTTCAATGGTCTTAAATGAGAAACTATGAAACACTGTATTTTAAACTCCTGCCAGGGCAGCCACTAACACTGTGCATGTGTGGAAGGCATGTAATTGCCTCTAAATAAATGTTTATTTATGTAAAAAGAAGTCAAATTAAGAATATAAACATTCTCAAGTACTGTACACTTTGCAATTGGAAAATATAAAATGTGTTAAATGTAGAAATCCAGTCTGAACTTCTATAAAGGGTTATTAGAAATATAATTTGAAACCCCAGAAACATTGGAATGTTAGCAGGAACAATGAATGCAAAGGGGGGGGGGGGGGACTCGACCATTGTGTGCTGGGTTGGGTCGTCAGAAGGAAATGGAAGCCTTCACCACGTTTCAGGATTTTGTGCAGGCCCTCCATTATCTTAAAGGATTGGGAGGGGCTTCAGATACAGTACTATCAATTTATTCAAGTACTGTATCTGTGTTTATTAGTGTGGTGCATATTATAGAATAGAATAGGATTCTGGAGATATTGTTTGATTTTCTTGTCTAGCTGACACCTGGCAATGATTATGAATCTCACCATGTGTGTTTTGAATAATAAATCATATAAAACATCTAGTACTATTTAGTCTGTTGTGGCTAGATTATACTAATGGTGGAGAAACCACTACGGCTTTAATTATGTAGTGCCGTTATTCTTAAGTGTTATTGTTAAGAGTTGGTGTTGGTCTCTTGAAGACAAAAAAAAAAAAAAAAAAAAAAAAAAAAAAATTGATACCAAGATCTTTTCAGTGCCTTTTCTCGGAATCTGTCTGAAGCCATCTTAATATCAGTATGAATTGCAATACAGGATTTTAAAACATTTTTTCTTGCAATGAATAATTGCTTGTTGCTTGTAAATTGTACTGTATATTTATCTATCTATGCCTAGGGGATTCTTAGCCTCTCTGAAAATCAAAGTACTGCTACTTGCCAAGTATTGCTATATTGTTGTGTTTCTTGTTGAACAGGATCTGGCATCTCTCAGTTCCTACTTTAGAATCCATTCAGATGCAAAGTTCAGTAAAGTATAACAAAGATAAATTCATTTGGTATAAAATTTGGTATAAAATAATCTTAAAGCTACAAAATAAAAATGAAAATAGTTTTAATGTCATTATTTACCCTAGCATAAGTATTTTTCTGCCTTGTGTTAATCTGTCAATTTTACCAATAAGAAGGATGAGTTCTCCCATCAAAGTACATCTCATATAAAGTCTAGGTTGTGTGAATCATTTGATGGCATTGATTTGTACCCCCCCCGGAGGAGGATTCAACATTCCCATACAGACTGTAACTATACAGTATCTCTTGTACGAGTATTCTGTAAGAATGGGAAAATATATCCGTACCTTTACACGAGACTGCACTACAAATGGGAAGAGAATTTTGTCTTTAATTTTGTATTTTTTTAATCAAATCTTTGTTTATATATTAGTTGTGTACTCCCTATATGTACTCACCTATATGTGTCTGCAGGATCGAGCATTGACTCTTGGATCCCGCCTTTCGAGCCTCAGTTGTTTACAGCAATGACTCCTATCCCATTTCCCTATCATACCTGGTTTTAAAATTATGAATAGTATTGGCTTCCACAACCTGTTCCTTAAGTGCATTCCATTTTCCCACTACTCTCACGCTAAAAGAAAACTTCCTAACATCTCTGTGACTCATCTGAGTTTCTAACTTCCATCCATGTCCCCTCGTTCTGTTACTATTCCGTGTGAACATTTCGTCTATGTCCACTCTGTCAATCCCTCTGAGTATTTTATACGTTCCTATCATGTGTGTGTGTGTGTGTGTGTGTAAACATGTACTGTATTGTATTATTTATTAACAGAAAAACCTAGATTTTTTGTTGTATGATAAATAGACCAAAAATTTTAACTGTAATTGGATGTTAAGTTTGTTTATAATCCAGATCAGGTACTGAATGATATGGTCAGGATTTAGGAGGTTCCACTATACAGTTTGTACGGTTCATTATTAATATATATACTGTACATATATACATATTTATATATAATATACTGTATACACATATATAATTACTGCTATATAATATATAAATAATTTATTTTATAGTCACATTTATGAAATGAAAGTTAAAGTCTATGAAATAATACTGATATACAAAGGTTAAATGGCCAGGCATTATAAGAAACAAAATAACAAAAGCTATACCTTGTGTCGCCCCATTTTGCTAAGCATTCTCCATGGAACGAGTGGTTGCACAATATTGTCAGAATTCCATCCACCGATTCATCCATCCTCTCGAGACACACTGGACAGTTGGGTAGTTCGGTGTGGCCTACGATATAGACATTAACTTAGAAACAATTCATTTTGCCAGTCTCTAATTAGTAGATATTAAAACAACAAACTACCAGAAATATTTATAGCCAATTGCTAATAATCTTAAAAAAGTACAAGTGTATAATGAAATTAAAAATTGAATTTTTATCAATACCATATTAAACGATCAAAAGTTTTTTCAGCTTCCACAAAACCATTCAATGTTTTTTCATTAGTCCGAGTACAGCTACGGTAATTTTGAAATATGTACCACCAGTTTTTCTGACCACCTACCATAAACAATTCCTTCCATGATAGTTATCCGCGTTAATAACTATCTGCTCGAAACACTTTGCGTAATAGTGACTTTAGGCATTGTATGTACTAGCTATCTATAAATCCAACTTTTGTATCTCACCTTGTATGTATGTACTTTACCCGAATAAATATTTGTATTTGTATTAATTCACCCACAACTTTTTTTTGTTCAGGTGCTAGCTTTTTAGCCAAAGCAATTTAATATGAACAGCTTATTACCAGGGATAGGAAGGCCTCCATTCTCAGATTCTTTTGTGGTCTCAACACGTGCAACATATACCAGACGGCAGATGTCTGGCTCAATGCTATTGTAACGTTGGCCATTAAAAGTATTGTAGAACATATCTGCATCACCCTGAAACATGAAAAGTATGAAAATAAAAAATATTTTAAAAGAAAAAAATTAAGATCTCTGTTAATTTGCAACATATTATGCATTGCACTGTGCAAATAGCTCTTGCTTTCAAGATAAAAAAGTGAGCCGACACACGAAGGGCTGCTTACACCTGTCAGATTACTCTCACATTGTCAACGGAACGCTCTCTTACAAAATAAAATTTCATTCTAATATAATCTTACGTACCATAGTATGTATGTGTTAAAACAAAATTTGAAAAAACTTTATTCCATATATCAGTGTTGATATTTTTATGCAAAGAGAAATAAAACACTATTTTGATTTCTAATACTGTACTGTACTTGAGAAAACAGTACCTTTAATTTACAATACGATATAGTACCTGTACTAAGATATGAAAAAAATGGAAAAATAGTTACAAAACCCTTCATAACATGACATTGATTTGACTCATTATCAACGACTATTTTGTGCAAATTATGCCACACTGTGCATGGAAATACTGTATAGGAAAGAAAAAACAAATAAATTCAGAGTTCAATCGAATGAAATGACACTATACGGAGTGGATCCCTGAGCTACTCACCTGGGAACCTCAAAGATCAAAATCTGGCACCTTCTGGCAATGGGAGCCCCACAAAAGTAATTTGAAGAATCACCACCAGAAAAGTAGAGCCCAACAAAACAAGCAACTGCACAAATAACAATTACAACTCGACACAAACTATGCACCCACTCATGTGCAACTGCAACCACTAAATATCAGCACTCATTTGCCACAGTGGAGTTTGGGGGTGGTTGCATGGGCAGCATGTGAACAAGGAAGTTAGCTGGTCGGGGCCCACGGGTAGCCAAGGCAGCCATCCAGTGGCGACCAAGAGTTGCTAGAGATTGCTTGCTGCTAACAAGCAGGTGCATGGTTCATATCAGGTTGCCATGATATTCATGCAGTTGTTATTGTTGTGCTCCATCTTTCAGGTGGTTTCCCTCGGATTACCATGGTGCTCTCATTACCCCCCAGACTTCCCTTGCCTCTATTGAGGCGGCCAGATTTTGGGCCTTGCTTCCAATAACTGGTTATAAATCTTGGAACCTAGTGTGGAACTCAAGGTTTACAGATTTTCCAGTGGCAAGATGCTGGGGATATGAAGGGCACTGGGAGAACAGAAACATAATTATCAGGAAAAA
Source organism: Procambarus virginalis (assembly GCA_020271785.1). Classification (NCBI taxonomy): domain Eukaryota; kingdom Metazoa; phylum Arthropoda; class Malacostraca; order Decapoda; family Cambaridae; genus Procambarus; species Procambarus virginalis. The sequence goes on from WNGS01004374.1 coordinate 7,519,347, forward strand.
GTGCCAAGCCATTTCAATTATATAGCACTTGAAAGGGATCAGGATAAGGATTTGGAATGTGATAGGGAAGACGGGAAGGAATGGTGCCCAACCACTTGGATAGTCAGGGATTAAACGCCAACCTGCATAAAGTGAAACTGTTACTCTACCGTCCAGTCCAAGCGGTTGGGCACTGGGAGACAGTGGCCGAGTTGTCGTTACTGATTCTGTGACTCGTTCATCTCTAATTACTGGCCTTGGCATTACTGTTATGCTGTGGATTGGAGGCAATTTTTGGGCTTGGTTATCATTAATGCAAAGTCCACTTACACAATACTGAACTATATTTGAAAGTAAGAATGTGTGGAAAAAATGTGAACTGCCCTTAGGAAGTAAACGAAAGTTGAATGTAAATGGATTTATAAAGATTGGAAAAAAATACAATGAACCCTTTGAGATTATAATTGATCTAGCCAATTGCCATCCATATGCACAATTCAACAAATACTAGAAAACATATACTGTACAGTATACTTATTAAAAAAAAAAACTTAAAATAACAAAAATACAGATTTTCTTGGTTATATAGATGTTCACAAATTAAATTCTGATTTTGTCACATCAGGTCCTGAAATTTAGATTGAAGCATTTCCCCATAATTAAAGATTTACTATTTTAAAAATCAAGAAAATTCATAAATATGTCGTGGTACTGTACAGTATACTGTACTAAAAAATGTCACAGATGCTTTCAAATTTACTTTTTCATAAATTTGATTGAGTGCAATCTTGTCATGTTCCAAAATTCTTCTAATTAATGACACATATACTGTACTGTATAATATAATAAACAAATTATAAATATGTTATATATCAAATAGTCAGAGATATAAGACCCCTGGTAATTACTGTTGAGAACTCATAAACAGAACCCACTTCTCATATTTCTAGTGAAAAGTCACATGGTGCAAGACACATTCATCTTGGACGACCCGAAAAACCTTGCATGAGATCAGCCACACTGTAAGGGTTAATGAGAGCTTTATTTAAATGCAGTAAAACAGAACAAACTATTATGAATATTAAATTTTGTTAAGTTAAACTGAAAATTGCCTCACTTGTGTTCTAAACCTTAAGAGAACCATATACTGGTTGGGCGTGGGATCGCGAATGATGCGCATATGTTGTATCACAGAGTAACATGGCGCTGTAAACTGCAACAAGTCGTGGATTGTCATGGATGTCGGAACTGCCAGCATACACAACATCTCTGAACGTGAGTCTGTCTCGTCCAAACTTGTCTTGGTGCTGTAAATTAAGAAATTGTAATTCGTGTTACCACACTCAATTTCTTATTACAAAACAGCATACAAAAATCATGCCTTAAGATCGAAACATAATTTATTACTACAAAATGTGCCTTTATGTAAAAATAATTAATAATGAACTAAACTTAAAATAACAAAACATGTGGTTTCAATGCTTGCTATGCTTGCTATCTTTATGCAATGTTTCAAAGCTATACAATGCTTGCTATCTTGATTTCATGTATGCATATATCTAGACATAATATACCCCCTTTAAGAGTAGGGAGGTCGGTACATTGAAGCCCACTTTAACAGAATCCGCTTCTTCAGAGGGCTGGATGCACTGAAAGCAATGACTTCCAGTGGTTGACAGTAACACTGGAAAAATATTGGAAAATATGGTGTAGCATGTGTGTACTCATGGACCAAAATACGTACAAAAAATACTGCCACATACTTCACATAAATGAAGTCTGTTAAATGATACGAAATGCTCTTTTCTGAGTGGCACTTTAGTGCTGCTGGAGCCATTAGCCAGGGTCAATTCAAGACAATTGCTCACATGCCAAGCTTAAGTTGACTTTCACCCAAGTATTTTTTTTTTAAATAGTTGTCCCATTTAGTCAGGAAGTGTTCATTCTCTCGTTCTCTCCCACTTTTTTTTTCCTTGTATCTTGGCAGCAAAGTGATTTGCCAGTAGATCAGCTGTCTCTTGACTGCTGGTTACAACAGTTCCATCCTCCTCGGTTTAGTGACAGGACTGTGTCCTCAGGGCATAAAAATATTGTGTTCTCAGAATACAGTCAAGGGACGAACTCGATATGTGGGTTGGAAAGAGGTTGAAGAGTGCTAAGAGTTTATCAAAATCCCTCTATATATGAGATACTGGTTGAGGTCACTGACATTTATAATGTGCTAACAGTTGTGCTGCATTATCAAGGAGTTTAGGTTGTCCATCAAGCAGCTGATTGGAAAAGTACCCTGCCATTGAGGTCTGTACATTGCACATAAGAATATTGATGTACGAGGATTTATGCAAATTTTGAAAAATAATTTCAAAATCTATCCATCTATCTACCTACCTACCTCTCTATCCACAGAATAATGTAAAAAATATTGTCTATAATTTTTTAAGAAAAATACAAATGAAAGTGCAAAATATTTAAATGTTGATTTTTAAAAATGTGGAATGGGTCTGAAATTATATAATCTGTATATTTAGTCACACTATTGTATATTCATTATTATTGTCACCATCATTGTCCTACAGTAAAGTATTTACAAATTTCTTGGGACAAAGACAGGGCAATATAGGAAAAGAGGGTTAAAGATATTTTTCAAAAAGACATCTACCCAGTCACAATACTATACACACAATATTTTATATTTGTAAATAATGTATAAAACATACTTCTCTTTATAAAGATGAAGAATTCCATGTGCTACATCAACCATAGGGTTCCCAGAGACAAAGGAAACACGATCCTTCACAGAACGGCCTCTTCTTCCACTACTGCCATCTTCACTTAATCCAGGAGTCCCTTGAGGAAATAAATTGTAAGCGAGTTATGTGAAGTTATGTCAACACAATTTGGCAAACCAAGAAATGAGGGAGACATGCATTTTTAAGAAAACCTATGAATGCTACATCTACATTTTGAACTATACTGTAAATTTTGTAATGCCCACATAGCCACAATACCTTCTTTGCTGCTGGATGCACATGGTGTGGACTCCTTGCTAGTTCTTGGTAGTACTCCCCCACAACTTAAATTCCCTGTTTCTGAGCGTGTGTCTACACCTGCATTTTCCATAGAGCTACCTTTGGCCTGGTGGTCCATACTGAAATCTTCACTGCCTGCTGCTGCTGCTACAGCCTGAAAGAGCAATGCTATTGAGAAACAACTAAAACTGCAGCAATGGTAATTTAATTTACCAAAACTATTCGACTTCAAATTCATTTTGAATCACTTAAAATAATAATTTTTTTTTTAAATACAGTACAGTACAAGCATAAAGGAATATTATACTGAAGTTCTAAACTGAAAAACTTAAAGATTAATGTATGCTTAATTCTGAGTAGAGAATGTAGCTGCTCTCAGCATGCAAGCAGCCGAACATTACATACTAGCATAAGAGAAAGCAACGGAAGGCTAGAAAATTATAAGAACGTACTGTATGAAATATGCCTCAATATATAGAACATAATTACTGTACATTGGGAAGAAATGTGACAACAATATCTCCAAAAGAATGAATCCTCATGAAGAAAGCAAGTGGCAAGGAGAAACCAATATACAGTATAGTACTACCATTATACAATATAGTACTACCATTATACAGAATAGCACTCCACCCACTTTCTACAATATGTCATTAAATCTAGCAAAGCAGATTAAATCAGTTATGAGGATGGGGAACTAAATATTACAGTATAAGGCAGAGAGAGAGAGAGAGAGAAAAAAAGAGGACAATTAAAACCTCAATGATGTGTCCTTCCTCAAGTGTTGTTACAGTAATCTGTGTAGGTTGTCTGCGTCCTCGGTGTATTGACAACAGTGTGTCCGTCACTAGGGGAGGCCACTCTGATGGGCTCGCCTCACGGTCACTTCCACAGTGTCTATTATGAGATTTGGGAGCTGGAAAGAGAGAGAACAACCTTGAGCTTTTGATTACTATATAACTTTATACAGTATACATGGCATATTGAATATAACTTGAAACATTAAAGAGGAGGATTTGGAACACTGTTCAGTTTTAATGTTATCTCTCTATGTTTTACCAGACCACACACTAGAAGGTGAAGGGACGACAACGTTTCGGTTCGTCCTGGACCATTCTCAAGTCGATTGTGAGAATGGTCGAGTTGAGACCAAAATCGACTTGAGAATGGTCCAGGACAGACCAAAACGTTGTTGTCCCTTCACCTTCTAGTGTGTGGTCTGGTCAAATTACTTCAGCCACGTTATTGTGACTCATTGCCTGTTTACCTCTCTATATTTAAATTATTCACTGCATTATTTTTTGTACAATATCTCAACCGTATTTTCATATTTTTTTCAACTCCTCATTCTGTTTAGATTGTACTTTTCGTATCTGTGGACCATCATACATATATTGAGGTAATAGACACTTAAATTGTAGATTTTGGTACTATTCACTTTATTGAGTCCGGAAAAATAAGGCTAAACCCAAATTTAAATATTCTTAGGCCTAGTATAGCACATGTATACTATATTAGGCCTAAGATAAGTGTATATTAGGCATAGGAGAGTTAGGCTAGATTAAGTTTTTATTATCAACAAACACAAAACCTTTTCTGGTGCGTGTCCAAATTCAATAGTACCATATTCTACTTTCTAATTGTCCATTATGTCAATATATGTACGATGGTCCACAGCGTTACTATAAGCACAGTACTATGCAAAAAAGGAGGATGACCAGGTTTTTTTTTCCATTCTTTCTAAGCATGTCTGCAGCATATGTATCTCTCACTCCATTAAGTCCAATTTCAACGCTCTACTTGTAGTCAAATTTAGAACCCGGCTCAAATGTTTTCCAAGTACGAAAATGTAAAAATGACAATTGTCCAACATATTATTAGACTAAAAAGAATAAACCCGATAGGTTTTAGTGGGCAGGTCGATAGTTGGCCTATGTGGGCCTCGATAAATCTCACAGGCCTACTGTTCCCACCTACAGGAAACAATATTGTTAGGTTATGCTGTATTGGGTTAGATTACGCAGGTTTTAAAATTGATAATAATGATAATAATAATTATTATTATAATAATAATAATAAAATATTAATGTTTGGTGTGAAGTAACCAGTATCTTCTTGAGGTTATCTCGAGACGATTTCGGGGCTTTTTAGTGTCCTCGTGGCCCGGTCCTCAACCAGGCCTCCACCCCCGGGAAGCAGCCCGTGACAGCTGACTAACACCCAGGTACCTATTTTACTGCTAGGTAACAGGGGCATAGGGTGAAAGAAACTGCCCAGTATTTCTCGCCGGCGCCCAGGATCGAACCCAGGACCACAGGATCACAAGTCCAGCGTGCTGTCCGCTCGGCCGACCGGCTCCCTGTAGGTATCTGTAGGCCTAACACATACACAATTTTCTAAAGGCAGCCTATTCAATACAAAATTAGAATCCTTATAATATGTTAAGCCAGGTTGAGTGAGTAAGGCTCTTAAAGAGGGGGGGGGGAAATAAAAATATTGAAAGAAATATTTTAAAATCCTAACCTAGCCCATGCTAACTGAAACCAATATATAAAACTCAAATGGTATGTGTTATAATGAGGAGACGACGACTATGAGGTTAGAGTTATGAGGTATAAGAGACAGCATACAGTTGTATGCTTGTGAGGTTGAGCAGCAGGTGAGGGGGGGGGGAGGAAGTAGCCATGACCCCAGTACCATCATGACCCCATGACCCCAGTACCCCTCACCTTGGTACTCGATGTGCTTGAGCGTCGGGCTGTCGTCAGCAGTCTCAAGCCTCAGCACCACCAGGTTGACTGACATATTTCATGCCTCTCACCCCCCCCGAACCTAGACCCCAATAAAAGGTAAAGTCAGCCAGTTCCGAGGAGAGTTTCCTGCACTACGCCTGTGCCCCCCTACCACTAGCAGCGCCCGACCGCAAGTCTGCCTTCTCCCGCACCTCTCCTCAGCCAACCAATAAAAATTAAACGTCGCCCAAGAGTCAATCAAATCTCTATTCCTATTGGTGAAAATTTTACCCAATAAAATGGTCTTGGATGCGCCGCATGACACTCTCGTTACTAACGTTTTGAGATCTGTACAACCAATCCGCCAATAGAAAGCCAAATTTTATTTTACACTGCGTTACGATTGGTCGACTTTTGGAGGTACTGTCAGCTTCCCTGAGCCTTCTTGGGGGTCTCTCTAAATGTAAACAGAAGCCCCTAAGACCACTAGAAGAGGCGAGTTTCTGCTGAATTTGTGTTATTTGGAGCATATTGGGGCGAGGTGAGAGGAGGCGGAGGCGGGTCCCGGACACTTGACTCATCACACTCACCGGGTAAGATGAGGCAGGAGGCGGCGACACACTCACGAGGCCTCACCAACCTTGTCATGTGACGTTCGTGTTCCGGGAGTTGTATAGCTGTGGTAGCGGTACTCAGTGACATTAGTGCCACAGTCAGCAGGTACACGGTTGTTGTTGTTGTTCTTATAGATTCAGCTACTCGGAACCAGTTCCAAGTAGCACGGGCTATGGTGAGCCCGTAGCTTACCTGACACAGGAGCAGGGGCAAGTACCACGGGCTATGGTGAGCCCGTAGTGGACTTACCTGGCACAGGAGCGGGGCAAGTAGCACGGGCTATGGTGAACCCGTAGTGGACTTACCTGGCACAGGAGCGGGGCAAGTAGCACGGGCTATGGTGAACCCGTAGTGGACTTACCTGGCACGGGAGCGGTGTGAAAAAAAAGTGCACGGTATAAGAGACATTTATAGCAGGGTTTATGATATATATATATGCTGCATTTTGCATCATTTTGACAAATGTGCTTTTGACAATTGAGCCATGTACTAATATATATAACATATATACTCAGATTCAGATTTTTAAATTATTATTTGAGTGTAATTTTCTGGTGACGCAAAAGAGGTAAAGTAACTGCATTTTCGTAATAAAACTACGAGAATACACCCCACAAAACGAGATGCGTTACATTTTTGTTCATGAAAATGACACCATGCTACTTTGATAACCCATTAATCCATCAAAACTTGTGGCTGTCAATACTGTGCTCAGTCATTGATTGTATCTCTTTGCTTACCCTACTGAATAACAAGTAGATTTTTTTTAAATACATTGAATACTTTTATAATAAAGTTAAGACTATAGAATATTTTTGTATTCATTTTTTTTTATAAAAGCTTAGGTATACACAGCAATGTGCTGCTACTCTATTCTATATGAAAGATTAAATAATGTAGATCAAAAAGTAGCTTTTAAGTTCATCTAATATCCCCATCTCATAGGATGGTTACTCATACATAGTAGGGAATAAACTAAATTAAAATAAGTTCCTTGCAAATTTGATTATGATACATCAGTTTATAGTTTGTAAGTTTCTCTGGATAAGCAGTTTGTTTGCCTTTTGTTATGATGTCCTATCTTAGGAATTAGAGTGCATGAACTTTCATAAATATTAAAAACATTATATACTCGTCTGTATATATTTTGTAACATTGGGTAGTCACTGGGGCTTGAGTTTCTAAGAATTTTGTTTCTTTGCAAATTGGGAAAAGAAATTAAACTATCTTCAGGAAACTTTGTCATTTATACTGTGGTGGCAATTTTCTCCGAGATTCATGCTGTTTGTTGAACACTTGAGGCCTGTGAGGTTTGAGCCTGGGGTTATGTTTTTGAAGCTGTAGCTGCTTCCTCCTTTCTTTAATAAATATTAGTAATTATTTCAAAAGTTCCCTATTTATTAAGACCTGGTTTATTCAACTAAAGATACATCAAATGCTATGCCTAGTGACCATTTTCATAGGTATTTATAGAACACTCTGGCCTCTTGGAGTGCCGTGGTTTCTCAGTCCTCATACAGTACTTCCCCGCCAAACACACACCGAAATGACGACGTTGGTACAACGTTCGAACAAGTTTTAACACCTAACCAGTTATAACAACCAATATAGCAAGTTGTAACAACGTTCTAATACGTCATTAGCACGTTAAGCCAAGATATAACAACGTTATTACAAGTTGTAACAAGAGGAAAACAGAGTTTCGGTTTGTGTTTCCAGGGTCATTGTTCTGCACCAAATCAAGGTTGTCTTGGATATTTTGCTGGGTAGTGAAGTTCAGTTAAGCCACTGTCTACTCCAAAGGTCTTAAATTCTGTTAGTTTGCTGCTCTGGCAGCATTTTTCCACCTAACATGTCCCACAGCTAATATCCATATTTATGGTTTGTAGCGATTCAGTTAGGTCTTAGCAGTTTGGCACCTTGATGTGCCTAGCCCTTATCTGTGCTGTGGCAATGGGTCCTACATTCCTGAAATAGACACTTTACCTCAGGGTTCAGTCATTATTTCTGTTCAGTATTACTTTGCATGTGCTTTGGCTTGTGAGGGTAGTGCCTTGCTAGTGTCCAGAGGGGCTCGACCCGCCATCTGGTGGCACTGGGGGCATTCTTTAGATAGATGATTGGATAGCTTTAGAGTTTTGTTTGATAAGTACACAATTATTAAGCATTCATAGATGAATTTATAAGTGTTTTGTGACACTTTTTTTTTGTTTCCTACCAGTGACTTGATCTTTGATTCACATGTGCTTTCTGCCCTTTTGTGGAGGAAAGTTGGTATGAATTGGCAGTTGTCTTGGGGAAAGGGAGGGGGGGGGAGGAATGTCCACAGAACCCTGGCATGTCATGGTCCTAGTGCCAGTGCCATAAGCTAAGGGAGCTATGAAGGAGCCACCAAAATATGGCCATTTTATTACAAAACAATTTTCTCGTATACATATTGTACTACATATACTTAACCTTTAAATTAATATGCAGTTTCAAATTTGTGCATTTTTTCCAGATACAATATGCATTTCTTCTGCAAATTGTGGGCTGTCTGTTCTTGCACAGTACAGTATTGCAGTACTGTATATGAAAGATATTGACATGCTGAATATTTTACATTTTATTTGGGATATTTGTTAATATATACAGTAGCAGCAACAAACAGTGAGCATGTCATGCTGTATAAAAGTATAAAGGAACAAAGGAGTTTGTGAGTATTATTATATAAAGGTTTAGTAAGAAGAAAAAGGAGCAAAGAAAACTGAAGACAGTTTTTCTTATTTATGAATATATCTTATACAATTTAGAAATTAGTTAATAGGTGTAATGTAACAACAATTAGAAAATACAAATTAGAGAAATTAAGTTAAGTATTTGAGTAATAAAAATTTGTATGCATGGTTTTATTGTATGTTAAATATTAATTTATGAAAATCTTTAGAAACAAAATTCTATAATGCACTGTACAGTATTTGAAAAACTCGGGCCAGGGAGGTAAGTAGGTGTTTTAAACTCATTCTGCAACGTGTACAAAATGAGTAAAAACAGTGCATTAAAATATCTAACTCTTGGCAGATACAGATATCTAACATTTCCTTGTTTTCATCACCAGACAGCACAAAATGGATGGTGATGATGCTATAAAAACTCCCATTGAGGAAGTCAGTGGTGGTTGGTTGCACCAGCTAGTCGTGTATGCTGCCAGGTATGGACCCTCTAATTTTTTCAGAATACAGTACCTGATTGTCAAAATCAGTGTGTGCTAGTCCATGCCTGTGTTTGTTGAGAGTCTAGGTCAAATAAATTTATGGTAGATTTTAGACATTGCAAACCTAGTAATACCGGGTCATTTGAGGAATTTCCTGGATTCAATCGCTGTCGAATCACCCAAAGATCCTAAAAAAATAATGTTTATCAAATTCTCAATGTACTGCTGCTTATAATAATTACTAACATTACATCTTTCATTGAGTATAAACAGACTGCGGTACGGTATTACAGTGAACAATTTAATACTAAAATGGAATTGTTAATTAATGGAATAAGATTGTTTTAAAATTTTCTAATTTAGACTGAAAATTTTACTATTTAAGTCATAAAAATGGTGAACGCACTGCTATTTCATATCTTGTTAAGTGCTTTATGTGATTATAAGGAAAGCATACAGTATAAAACTTTTTTAATGAAAGCTAGTGATAGGCATGGGTCACAGAGAAATTGAATACTAGATCAAGGTGTGAAAACAGCACTTGTCATAATAGAATGAGTAAAATAGTGCAGATTTTTTGTTTAAGTTATTCACAATCTATGCATTTTTCATAAGTGTTATGAAATGAACGGAAAGTAAGGGATGTACGAGTAAATTATTGTGAACAAGTGAAAAAAAATTACCTGTATAGTTAACCTCTTCAGGTGAATTTAGAGGGAAGAGATGCTAGAGCAATCCAAGGTACTGTATAGCGACTGATTCAAGTTGACTGCAAGTGTCTTCATGAGACTGTGACAAGCAGAATATTCAGATAGCTATGAGCAGGGGCAGTGAAGTATGTATGAGGAACAGAAAGTAACAATGCTGTTATGAGGCAAGCACAGGATTTAGTTATGCAGTTCAAAATGCTTTTGAGTTCACCTCTTAATTATACCCATAATACTATCTTCATAAATATTTGTTTTGCAGAAATCCTTGGGAATTTTGCTGGTACCTTTTACTCTGTCTTTCACCCATGTTCTTCATCTCTGCTATATTGTCCTGGAAACTGGCAAAAGCACTCGAGGCACAAGAAAAGGTAATTCCAAAACCTATACCATGTACACGATTTGTTTTTGTATGTCCCCCTAATAGTACATGCTTGGGAAATGAATGGTTAAAGCACATGACTGTTATATTAAGAATGCACAGCAAGTTACATTTTCAATTGTGATCAGTTTTTGTGGTACTGTTTGGATAATGGATCATCCTGTATGTTTTGTAACTGCTTCTTAAAATATTGTACAGTAAAAGTGTCTTGTATTGCATCATTCTCTAGTACAGTACAGTGTTTATATTCCTGTGATCAGATACTGTATGTTCCTTTAACTAAACAGTCTAGCTGTTGCGCAGTATCTTTATCTCGGTATATTTCTATCTATTTTGTTATGCACACCTGCACTACTCTTTTTGCCATCTCTCTATATCAAAAACACAGTATATACAGTATACAGTAGTGGAATTAGTATATTTTTGGAGCATGAGGAGTGATACATGTATTAACATGAAGTCTTGATTACTATCTTGGTCTTAAATTCCAGTCTTGATGAGTTTGCTTTTGCCATTGAATCTTGTACATTTTGTTCTCCTACACTTAATCTGAATACAAGTAAGACTGTATCTACCATGAATTTAAATGTATGATCTAGTTTTTGTCATTTATTTGTCTGTGGAGTTTTGGCAGTTCTTGAATTGCAGAAGTATGTTATACTGTAGTGTTATTGAAAACAGTACTTGTTAGGATTTCTTTAACTGTCTATTAGTCCAGCTTAGAAACGCGTATCCTCTTCTATCCTACTGGCAAAATTTGGGACGGGTTTGACGTTTTCCGTTTATATTACAATACAGTATATCAATTTATTCAATTGGCTATTCAGTTACTATAAATCATCATGAAAATAACTTTATGTATACTATTTTGAATTATGGTACATTTTCAAGGACTGAAGCAATAAGCCACAGGTGGCAGGATATCTGTTTTAAGATGACTGTTTGCTACAAGTAAATATGCAATATTTTGCCCTTGTTTTATGGTGTACCTAATTATGTCTGTGGATGGGTGTTTGTCATGATGAAGGGTCATACAGGAATATGGTGAGGACATGTAACAGGAGTTCCTATATCGGTCAGGGGAAGACCTGTAGGATATTGATCAAGTGTCTTCTGTATTTAGATTGTTTTTATTACTAAACAAGTACTGATTTTAGTGATATTTTTCCAGGCATTAGTAATGAGAAGAACATACAGTAGTGCGCTCTTGCAACAACACGCAGCAACCATCACCTTGCCTGAGGGCACTGAAGGGAAGATGCACCATATAACGAGTGAATCTAAAAAAAATAATTAAAAAAAAATTATAAAATATTAAACAAGAAAAATAAAAGTCAGTTCAGTAAATCAAGCCTCAACATATATTTGGAAGCCAAGAGAGAAGGGGGCATTCTCAGTGGTGTGGCACGGTGGGTGATAGGCACGTTGCCCGGTCAGTCATGTTAAGGCCAGCGCAGGTTGGGTAACTGGATGGGCATCCTCGCCTTAGGCTAATCGAGGTTTCCCCTAACAGACTTCATATACTTCAACAATGGTATATCTTACTCTACCATATACTGTACTCTTATTTTCTCAGGCACAAATATTGGTAGAAAAGATTAAGAAAATTACAAATAATACAATAAATGACTTTATAAAAAATAAGTTATAGAAAGGCAAAATTGTGTTAATTTCACGTAACATCGTGCTAATACAGTAACTGAAAAATGCTACCAAAAATGTCTCAAAGCGTGAAGAAGGCTTAATGTTTGATAATCAGGTAGCACTAGAATCGATGTTAGGAATAAAAGTGTGTTTACCAGTAATTGCTGTACAAAGTTCTTTCCGTTGTTGTTTTAAAGTGCACTTGATGAGGTAATGACTAGTTATCAGCAGAGTTTTGGTTTAAATCTCTGGGAAGACTTAGAAGAATTTGTATTGAAAATAGAAGTTCCAAAAGGATTCTTCTATACTAGATATGCTTTTAAAATGGGGGTTGTGGCTCGGTTAATGATGTTCACATCAGTCAAGTTAAACACAACTGGGCCTCTCCAGTAACTGGATAGGTGACTGCAGACAGCCTCACACTGGGCTCTGGAGACCTCAGTAAGCTGAATAGGCCTTCTTTCCATTATTAATAAATAGTTATTAAATAATCTATTATTATCAAATTGTAAATTGCAACTTGATAAGGGTCCAGGGCAGGCCGAAACGTTGCGACTGAATTTTTTCCATGTGTGTTGGTTGTGTTATATGAAAAATCATTGTTTACATGTTACAGACATTAAGTGATAAATTAAAAAAAATAGGAGACTTAAAACTTTATAGTAAATCAATATGATGCATATAATTTGAAAGATAGCTAACAAACTAAATATACCAGGGCTGCCAGGGGGCAGCCCTGGACCCCCCGCACGGCTACTCACACCCCCAGTTCAGAGGCAGAGAATCAAAAACAAAAACGAAACCGCAAACCAGAGGGAGGGTGGGTTCCAGGGAGCCTCCGGGGGCTCGCCCAGAAAATGGCGTTTCATTACATTCTATTCTGTTTTTTGTTTTTTTGTATACCGGTAATAGTAGCTTCATGAGTTTATGTAACTCCTGTCTCCACACTTGTACATTACACTTAAGTTCTTTGTATAGACAGTATATTCTTTTGCATAAAAATTTTAATTTGAAAGTATTGGTAGGTTAGAGTGATTAATAGTTTACTTCTTTGGAGAAACAAAACTAATTTTAATTTCTTAAAAATATAATGGATAAACAAATTAAGTATGGTCATTCATATTACTGCATATGCAGGTGATGTCACTGAAGTTGCAAAACATTAATAAAACATCTTACCATTTTAGAATTGATATTTAATTTGTTTAATGTCCTCATATGGCGAAGTTTTATTTTGACATTGTATAACAGTCTTCTGGCTTGCTACTGTCTATTAGTAACTTTATATAATAAGGTTGAAGTAGAGGGGTAACAAGTACAGGACATAATCCGCTATTTATCTATCTGAACAGTAGCATTTCCTGTGGGGGTCTGTAGTGAAAATTATGTCCCTACAGGAAGAAATTCAGAAAATATCCAATTCATGTGCAATGAATACAATAATTTTTACTTTGTATTTCTCTAGGATAAGACTCGTAGAGACAAGAGGAAAGCCAACATAAGCAAGGTGAAGCGAGGGAAAGCCAATTGATAGGCAGTGAGCAGCAATGAATTATTCTCGCTCGCTCTCTCTCTCTTTGGCTGACTGTCACAAAGCAACTTTCAACTGTGATTTGGGTCATATAGTCTATAGCCTGTGTAGGAAGCTTGACTCCCTAGTGTAGCATTTATATTATGCTGAAGCATTTTTCATATTTTGGTACATATTTGATGATTATTTCTGTTTTAATTAAACAAATTTAATTTTTTTTAAGGATATTTATTAAGTTTTTATATCAGAATTTGATGTGCATAATGTATTTGAATTTTTTCTCAGTAAAAAATGGCAATCAATTAATATCATTTGTTGCTCTAATTGTGTGTAGCTGTGAATATTGAACCAACCTTCATAAGTAAGGTTATGTAAATCCAGTACTGTACTTATCTCTTATGTATTATTCTCTGCACAAATAACCAACAGCCTTGGCCAAATGTCTTCAAAATGGTAACAAGTATATGGCAATATATCAGCTCTTAAAATCTTTGCATCTCTTAATAATTTGACAGAAAATAGTACTCTTCAAGGTAAATTAAGCTAAGCAATATGAATTACCAAGGGGTGCCTAGTCACTAGGTATAGGACTGCTGCATTAGAACCCATATTTGATTAGTTTTATTACTGTTTAGTCTTGGCTAAGCTGATAAATCTTGCACTAGTTAAGGAAAGATTTCTATTTGTGAATAGTTCATGCTCTTTGATTTTTATTTATATTTTAACATGCATGAAAACCAGGTTAAGCCATAAATGCCTGGTGTTTTGCAAACTAATAGAGAGGCCAAATTAAAAGTAATCTTCCATGGTTTGTGTGTGTGTTTTTTTTTTTTAATTGTGTGTGAAAAATAAGGGAATCTAAAATGGATGTTTTTTTTTTCCTCCCCTTTTATTAAGCATCTGTAAAAGAGAGTTGAAGTTGGTCGATATGGTTATGCTCCATTCATCTTATAATTAATAAAATATCTAATGGTGCTTTCACTTTTTCATGGCCATATAAATATTATGTATATACAGTATATACATAATATTTGCAAGCAATATACTGTGTATATATAATGTATATATATAATATGTATTATACAAATATGTAAATGTATGCAAGCATGAGTATGTACACACACACACACACACCAGTGTCGGCTAATTTGTGCGCTATTAAGAACTAACAAGTTCCACAAATTGTTAGAAAATTCAGTTGTCACTAATGTGTAAAAAACTGGGAGGCTTTCGGAGATACAGTACATGTCTATTCACCTGATACTCCTTTCTGCATTTGAAAAAAGTGCTTTACATTAATGAAACGTTACAATTCTTCTTGAACATTCCTTGGTTTCACCTCACAAGATAATACTGTAATTGCAGTAGTTAGCTTTAACATCATTTTTCTCAGTAATTTGTATTTCATTGCATTATATCTAATGATATAATTGGAATCATGTTTAATGCAAATAAGGTTTTGTGTGTGTAAGGTATTATAGTGTACAATATTTTGTTGCTCTTTTAGCAAGCTGGATTCCCATGCTATGCACAAGAATCCCATCTTAATTTTCTCCAAGCACCAATACATAATTTATATTATCATGATTTTCTTTTGTTTTAACCTTTGTTGTTGTGTATCTGGAACACAGTGGCCTCTGTTGCTGTGTATCTGGAACACAGTGGCCTCTGTTGCTGTGTATCTGGAACACAGTGGCCTTTGTTGCTGTGTATCTGGAACACTGCAACCTCTGTGATCATATAGCTACAATTATTGTCACAAGCTAAAACTTGAAACTTTTTATGATTATGGCTACAAATACCGTGTCTGGAAGTTTAGTATAGTAGCGTGTATACCTTAAATGTATTTCTGCATTAGTTATCATAATTTTTGAGGTGTTGGACGCAATGTACACACTTGTGGTAAATGAATAGCTTGTTGTACAGGTTTGATGTGCTGTACCATTGTGTAATAGTTGGACACTTGATGGGCAAGTAACAGTTGAAATAATTTTATGATAATTCTAATTTTCATTTGATATTTGTATAGAGTAAGAATATTATTTTTATTAAAGTTTTGATGGTGAATGAAGGTATTATAAAGTAAACTTGTGCATATTAAACTTGACAGGACAGTATTTGATTTTCAGTGATAAAATTAATGTTTTATAATGCAGTATAGTTATTAAAGAATGGGAGTTTCACATTTTATAACAAAAAAATGCCTTCTCTTCAATTTTGTAATTACTGTAATGGTAAATGAGAGAGAGAGCAGTGATTTGTAAATGTTGTCAATATTTATCTAGTTTTCAACACTGCAGATCACATCTAATTATCTAGACTAGTCACATTTATTACTGGCTTTTTAAAAAGGGGATGTGTTTTGACTTCAGTTACTCTATACTGTATTCAAATATAAATTGTGAGGTTGAATGAAGCTTTTGGTGTATCTTTTATGTATTTTTAGTAAATATGGGTTGAAATATTTGTACCGAATATTTTTTGTTAATGTTATACAGTATACTGTATTTGCTACATATTTTGCATTAAATTCATTTTTCAGCTATACAGTTTATGCAGTCTACCCTAATGGTACTTTTAAATTGCAATCAAAACATGCTAGAACTTGCTACATGTTTTATATTGCAATGAAAAGTATTATGTATTTCTGTCTTAATTTTAAGATATGATGCAACTATGTATAATACATATACTGTACTGTACTGTAGCACAAAAACAAATATATTGGTGCTCTTATTAGAAAATTTAAAATTTTCACGTGAAATATGATGATGTATCATAAGCGTTGGGTAGTAAAAGTGCAGTGTGCACATTAGTTGCACGATAGTCACGGGACGTATTGCATTGGGCGCATTTTGAGGTTAAAGTTGCTAATACAGCATTTGTTTCTTTACAGTTATCAGCCAATTCAAACACCATGTCAATACATCTGCTGAGTGCTACTTTGAAAGTATATTTCATAAAACAAAGCTACTGGAGAATTCATTGCCAAGAGTAATACCATATTTGACAAATACATTATCGAAAGAAAGTTATTTATTACATATATCTCCTGTTTTAATATTGTACTTAGAATTTGGTAATATAAAGTGGCCTGCAAAAATTGTCACGGCTCCAGATGATAACTGTTACTCATCTACCGGCGATTTATTGTAAAATCATATTTTTATTTTCTAAACTCTCAATTTGCACAGTTTTCTGCAAATTTGTTACCACCCTCAGACCAGGAAAGGTAATTGCATATGAAATTTACAATGCCTTTTCCTGATCACAGCTTTTGAGTACTGTTATAAGAAAGTTAAGTTATGACTATACAACCAGCAGATTAAATTATACGCATTAATATGTGATCACATCATGTGTTCGTCCATTGGTCGTTTTGGCCCGCCCACTAATAGGCACCTATACTGTCTTTTGCTTGACATGCCAGTCTTGTGAACAGAATTTGATGAAATACAGATTCCTCTATGCAAGGAACTTTTAAGCAATAATATGAAACCATGATACGGTATCAGATTTCTTTGGTTTCTCCAGTATGAAGTAATGCAAATATACAAGTATATCAGATTTACTTAGAAGCTTCCTTGTTTAAAATTGGATAATGCAAGGAATCCCTGATGCTGTATCAATCGTATGGGATAAATGTCACAACACTGAAAATTACAAGTAGAACTGTTTACTTATTATGCACCACATACCTATCCTTTGGGTGGTAGTGGAAAAGGTTACAGGGTCACATAATGATCTTGGAAACTGAGCCCCAAAATTCATTTGGCTAAGCAGGCTACTGTCTTAATACGCTAGTTACACAGTTTCAGAATCCACAGTGTTGATAAAGTAATTATTTCAGTGCACATAATCACCCTCTTTACGAAAGAACAATAGAGAAACAAGAAGACCAAAGTGATGATTTACTTTGCCTTTTCTCATGCTATTGTGCTTTCAGCTGAAGAGGGTCCTGGAGTGTATAAAAACTTCCGAATTATACATTTTCTCCAACAATATAAAATATCAGGTTACAGTACTGCATTATGATTGGGTAATGCAAGATAATGTGCTATCAGATTTACAATACATGGTTGCTTCGTTATAAAGACATTTGGGTAGTGCATGGAAACAAGTCGTTAGATTTTTATGGTGGTTTTGCTCAAAATTATGATACCATTTCATTCCAGTTTCATAATTTTAATGTTTTCTTGATGTTTCTATGGTGTTTATTGAATTATGTGGTATACAATGTTCATTCTAACAAATGAAGTACAATATGAATTGCAATAAAGAAGAAAATTTATTTGTTTTTTTATTCTTTGGTGTGAACCTTGGTTACAAAAAAATAGTGTGTATGTATGCTCACTTATAAATAAATGTATGCTTTTGGGTGAATCAAGAATTGTATGTCTATGCATGTATGTATGTATGTATGTATGTATGTATGTATGTATGTATGTATGTGTGTATTCAACTAGTTGTGCTTGCGGGGGTTAAGCTTTGGTCTTTTGGCCCACCTCTCGGCTGTCAATCACTGTTACTTTTTTTCTTTTTCCCACACACCCCCAGGAAGCAGCCTGTAACAGCTGACTAACTTCCAGGTACCTATTTATTGCTAGGTAACGGGGTAATCAGGGTGAAAGAAACTGCCTATTGTTTTTTGCTGGCACCGGGAATCGAACCCCGAATCACAGGATTGTGTGTCCAGCGTGCTGTTTACTCAGCCACCGACCCCTACAGAGAGAGAGAGAGGGGGCCATGGAGGGCCATCCATGTATTTTAAAGCAATTCTGAAGTTAGAAAGCGTGGCATAGGCTCCTCTCACAACGTTCTTTATGTGGTCCTCGGGTGATAGTTTTCTATCTAGAACCACCCCTAGATCTCTTTCTTTATCAGAATTCTTTAAAGATTTCTCACATAATATATAGGTTGTGTGGGAATAATGTTCTACTATTCCACATTCCATGACATGACATTTATTCACATTAAATTCCATTTGCCAAGTGGTGCTCCATATACTAATTTTGTCCAGGTCTTCTTGAAGGGTATGACAATCATCTAAGTTTCTTATCCTTCCTATTATCTTAGCATCATCAGCAAACATGTTCATATAATTCTGTATACCAACTGGTAGATACATTTATGTAGACAATGAACATCTGTGCAAGAACTGAACCCTGTGGTACTCCACTTATGACATTTCTCAAGTCCGATACATTGCCTCTGATTACTGCCCTCATTTTTCTATCAGTCAGAAATTTTTTCATCCATGTTAGAAGCTTACCTGTCACCCCTCCAATATTTTCCAGTTTCCAGAACAACCTCTTATGTGGAACTCTGTCGAAAGCCTACTTTAGGTCCGGATAGATGCAGTCAACCCAACCATGTCTCCTGTAAAATCTCTGTGGCCCGATCATAGAAACTTAGTAAATTCGATACACAGGATCTTCCAGATCGAAAATCATACTGTTTGTCTCATATAATTTCTCTCCAGGTGTTCTACCCATTTAGTTTTTATTATTTTTCCAATATTTTCACTATTACACTTATCAATAATATACTGTAGGTCTATAATTGAGGGGGGGTCTTCCCTGCTGCCACTTTTGTAGATTTGGAGCTATGTTAGCCTTTTTCCACACGTCTGCTACGACTCCTGTGCACAAGGATGCCTGAAAGATCAGGTGAAGTGGAATACTGAGCTCAGATGCACATTCTCTCAGAACCCATGATGAAACTCCATCTGGACCAACTGCTTTGTTCTTACTTAGCTCCTTTAGCATATTTTCCACTTCATCTCTAGACATCTCTATACGCTCTATGTTGTTCTCTGGAATTCTTAGTGTCTGGTTCTCTGAAGATTTCATTTTGTACAAACACACTTTGGAACTTTAAGTTTAATGTTTCATACATTTCCTTTTCATTTTCCATGAATCTGTTTCCCATATTAAACCTCTGGATATTATCCTTTACCTGCAATTTGTTGTTTATGAATTTGTAAAAGAGGCCCGGTTCTGTTTTACCTTTATCTGCTATTCCTTTTTCAAAATTTCTTTCTGCCTCTCTCCTTACTGCCGTATAGTTGTTTCTCGCATCTTTGTATCGCTGGTATGTTTGGGGATTTGGCCTCTTCCTATATTGAATCCATTTTTGTGTCTTTTGGTCTCTGGCCCTCTCGCAATTTCTGTTGAACCAATCCTATTTTCTGGCTCTGCATCTCTGTTTTGGTATGAATGTTTGTGTGCCTTCATCATATATTTTGCAAAATTTGGCATACATTTCACTTACTTCCCTGCCTAACAGCAAGTCTGTCCAATTACACTCATTAAAATTTTTTCGAAGTTCCCCATAGTGACCTCTCTTGAAATCGAGTTTATCAACTGTTTCATGTCCCCATTTTCTTCTAGGTGATATCTTAAACCATATTTAATATCTAACAGGACGTGATCACTCTTTCCCAAGGGAGGAAGGTGCTGGATGTCAAATATCTCTTCTTCTTTCCTGGTGAATACTAGATCCAATACTGACGGTACATCTTCCCTCATTCTTGTGGCCTGCTTCATGTGTTGATACAAGAATGTCTCCAGAATGAGGTTCACAAATCTGCATGTCCAAAAGTCCTCTGTTCTTGCTTCATAGGCCTCCCAGTCTATTGCTTTAAAGTTGAAGTCCCCCAGTATCAACAGTCGTGATTTATCTTTATCTGCTTGTACAATAAAAAAATTAATTACTACCTAGTCGATCAGGGACTTCATATAGGAGCCTCTCAAATTTCCACTCAAAGACTTCAAACCTTTATACACAGAAATCACAATAGCGTGATGCATCAAATGAACAAATCCACAAGGGCCGTGACGAGGATTTGAACCTACGTCCGAGGTCTCGGATTGATTTGATTTGATTGTTGCTGCCGAAGGCGGCTAGTTTATTGTGCACCCCATACTCATCTTGTGAGCGGTAGCGCAAAAGCATTACAGAGGGCACAAAAGGTCTTTATCAGACCTCGGACGTAGGTTCGAATCCTCGTCACGGCCCTTGTGGATTACTTCAAACCATTGTTCGAGGCAATGTTTAGGCGGACGACGATAAAGGGCTTACATTTACATGAAGAGAACTGCTTAATCTCATGATGCGGTTTCCAGATTGCAGTTGATTAATGCCGTTGATCAAACGTTGCTCGTTACTTATAAGAAAGCAATAGATGTCCTCTAGACCAGTGCTTCTCAACTTTTTTGGACTTGCAACCTTATTTTCTGAAACTGAATCTTTTGATAATTACTTACTTCTAAAACTCAAAAGATCTGAGACCTGCCTCTGCTACAATTCCATAATTGTAAAATATTGATAATTGAAAATATAAATAAAAAAACTGCCTAATCAAGAGTTTTTAAGTTAGTTCATTTATTATGCACCCCATACCCATCTTGTGGGCGGTCAAGATGCTCACCATTTGTTAATTCTCGATGATTCAAATATACTAGTACTCAGAATTTAGGGTCCTCGACCCACCAGAAAGCATTTCGTGACCCCATTTGGGTTTAGTACCCACTGATACAGATAAGGACCCACTAAGGATCTAGTGGTTAGGACCCACTGATACAGATAAGGACCCACTAAGGATCTAGTGGTTTGGACCCACTGATATATGCTCTAGCCCTCAACAGCAGCGACAGAGGAGCGCAAGGATAAAAACTGGTTGATGAAAGGCAGCCTTGCTACCATTGTAAGGCCTCCGTTGGGACCGTCCTAATTCAGTGTTCCTCCTATTAAAGGCTCCCGTAGACCCGTATGATCTGTCACGTACAAAGGCACATTGATACCCACAAAAACGGGGGGTTATACAGAGGACACGGAAATGTCAAGCTACGTGAACCACAGGAGTGACTTGTCAGAATTTGAATAACTCGGGTGAGTAACAGCTCTGACGTCATGATTTCATGCGCTGACGTCATTAGTTCTTCCAACCAATCACACAAGAGAATATATCCAGTTCATTGACGTCATTTATTCCAATAGCCAGTCACTTGAGTGAGAGGTTATGTTAAGGTATCTATCGCATCACTCATTCTGGTAACGCGTCAACTAGCAGAGAAAATAGTTCGATTATGTCATTAATCGATGTGCGCAAAATTTGTACAATTATCAAATTTCCTGACCGAAATATTATCGAATTAAAAACATAAATCAGAAACAACGTTACTGATGCTGACAACCAATCAACTGCTGATAGCTACACTTACGTCACGGAGAGCAGCAACCAATTAGCTTGAAGAATACAGCCTTTACTGAACTATCAGACAATTTGTAGAGAATTTTATTTCGTCACTTACAAAGCGACCAATGACTATCTTGCGGGAAAGGTAGCCGGCCGGCCTTCACAGTGGCAAGTGCCCGGATATTTAAAGAATGTAAACAGACATCCAACCAGTTACAGCCCGCTCCTGTGCCAGGTGAGTCCATTACGGGCTCACCATAGCCCGTGCTACTTGCCCCGCTCCTGTGCCAGGTGAGTCAATTACGGGCTCACCATAGCCCGTGCTACTTGCCCCGCTCCTGTGCCAGGTGAGTCCACTACGGGCTCATCATAGCCCGTGCTACATGGAACTTTTGTTCCAAGTGGCTGAATCTTAAACAACAACAACATCCAACCCACAACTCTTTATTTTCAGATGTGTGGGTTAAGTGTCTGATTTTCACCCTCGTTATTGTGACTTAATGTCTGAGAATATAAACCTAGTGTGTCTTCCGGAAGCAGTTCGATTATAGTCACAATGCAGCCCGTCCTCCAAACAAAGATCCAAAAGTGATACCATGCACCCGCCAAACCCCCTGTTTATGAATGAAAAGCGGTTTACACACGACTCACAACTGCTGACGTTCGAACATATCCGGAACAAGTGCTTCACTGACGAATTTTGTTCGAACCACAACGCTATAAATGCTTCACCCACGTACTACAAATACAAATAATCGCCAACAGAACCTAAACACCTAACCTAACCTAACCTATGCCTATATATACACAATATGCCAATATATTATAATATTAATTTATACTTGAGAAAATTCCCGTTTTGAATGAACAGCATGTTAAAATATATGAATGCGTCTGTGGGGTCGACCGCTGAATGTAATGGACTTGAGTCGAGGACGGGTTGCACAATGCAATTAGCTGCTATCCATCCTCGTATTATTAAGTCACTACATGTTCAAAAGCAGGAAGAAAACAAGAATATACACAATACCGACAGGCTGAGCAGAGAGGTTCCCGGGAAAACTAAGACAATGAACAATAAAGTGGGACACTTTTTTTTGTAGTTAATTTATTATGCACCTCATATCCATGGTGTGGGCGGTAGTGGGAAGAGTTACTGGGGCACAAAATGGGCTCAGGGGACTGAATCACAAAATTCATTTATTTAAACAAGTTTCAAAAATGAATGTATTTAATATACATCAACAGTGAGTTCTAGACCGACCATAAGTACAGTCTCCTAGCTAAGCAACTTATGTACTTACCTAATTGTGCTTGCAGGTGTTGCGCTTTGGCTCTTTGGTCCCGCCTCTGAACTGTCAATCAACTGGTGTACAGGTTTCTGAGCCTACTGGGCTCTATCATATCTACATTTGAAACTGTGTATGGAGTCAGCCTCCACCACATCACTGCCTAATGCATTCCATTTATTAACTACTCTGACACTGAAAAAATTCGTTCTAATGTCTCTGTGGCTCATCTGGGTACCTATGTGATGAGCTAGGTTAGCAGCGGTGGAAGGGTTACAATCACCCATATTTACTACCTACAATTAGCAAATTGGGAATATTTGGCTAAAATTTCTGGTAGTAGATAATTTTAAATTAAATATTTACAAATTTCGTGTACATTTGTTATGGAGTTGTCTCTGAATTCACGTATCTTTTCGCACTCCATCACATAGTGACGGAGGGCGTGCGAATAATTCTGATGACATAGTTTACATTTGATCAGGTCTATATCAGCGAGTAATGAAAATTCCCAGAGGTACTTATAGCCGAATCTAAGCCGAGCAGTAATAACACCTAGGAGTCTGCTGATTGTATTGGATGATACATAGATGTGTGGCTCTTCTTGCATGATAATATGATGATAAATACAATTACTAGTATAGATTTCACTCTGCATCAGATCCAAAAGTTCTTGGTGTATTATTGTTCTGGGACTGCTTACAGGCAATCCAAGGATATAATAAACGTCTTTGAAGGCAGATTCTTTGGCTAACTCATCAGCTCTATCACTCATTCAACCCGTCCTCGCAAATTCGTATAGTCAATATTGACTTATTAAATAAGTGCATAGGTGACATACTTAACATAATAGTTTCCCTTGAAAAGTTTCATAGAAAACACCGACCTTACCTAACCTACTTAGTATGTTAAAATAAACATCTTATTGCTTATTGCGAGGACGGGTTGCATTCGGTGTCCATGTAACACGGGCTATAGTGAGCCCGTTTGCTGATTGATGAAGATTAAGCCACCAAGAGCTTGCCGTTCACTTCAAGTTGTTTTTTAAGATTTAGCTACTCAGAACGAAATATCCATTTAGCACGGGCTATGGTGAGCCCGTAATTGAGTTCGGTTGTTCGCAATAACCATGTTACTCTGATATTTGGATCAAAGTTTTAAATGGAGGTGGGGTTTCCTCCTTTTTCCTCGTTTCTTTTACGCTTCTGTTTCTGAGTGCACTGGTTTTAGTCTTGTTTTAGTAACATTATCTTGGTGGCGGATGTTTACTTCGAATCTTCAGTTACACCAAGAAGTGAGGTACCTTTATGGTGTAAAAACCCCCATATTGTCTTAGGACACAGGACGTGCCTGAAAACCAGATCACTGAAGACTTGGTGACCTTGATGTCTCCGGGACAAGAGGGAGAGACGGTGCTGGGGCGCTGCGGTGGTTGGCCAACACTCAACGATCAAAGACAAGTTTCTGCATTAAAGGCCAAAGATTTGATGAAGGACATGTCAAAAATCTGCATTGTCT